>OV651819.1:54582963-54951423 GCA_927349885.1 Psylliodes chrysocephalus
GTGAATTTAATACGAAATATAATGCTGTAATATTTTCATCAAATATCCTGTGAAAGTGTAAAAATTAAATATAAAAACATCATTACAGCTACAATGACTCATACAGGTATATCATAACACTTTCTTTGGGTAAATATAAATCCGATATGAATGACAAGGCCGAGGGCGTAGTTATTGTAGTCAATAGGTAAAAATGCTTTTTACCTCACGGTAAACTACAGGATCAGTTCATATATTGTAATGTTCAAAAAAACTTACCTTATTTATGACACATAAAAACATTAGCAATCCAAAAGAAAATTTTAATGTCTTGAGTGGAGACATCGTTTTACAAAGAGGCATTTTATTTTAAACTTTACTATCACTTAAGCACACTATTTTTTATTTGCTAACCACACTGTTCTCTTGTATTACTGTAAACTGGCAAATGATAGAAACCCTTAACATTATACGGCGTAATTATTAATAATAAAGACTATAACATAACTAAAACGGAGGATTGAAGTGAATGTGAAAGATGTGAAATGTAAACTTGTTACTTGTCATATTTGTTACCAGCGTTGCCACATTTTCTCAAACAAATCAGCAAATCATAAATTTTTTTTTTTAATTTAAATCTTAAAAAAGAGCCAGAACTGATCTTAAACTTCCTCATGTCTTTATGTAGGGTTTTGTCTTTCATTAATTTTAGCATTTTTAACTTTGGTTCAAATAAACTTGTACATCCGCAATATCATCCCTCCCAACAAACATTTTGTGTAGAGGAATTTCAAATACATATTATCTATAACTATCAATAAATAAAGAATAAATTAGTTGTTGGTTATAAAAAAATATTTCCTATATTTAATGTTACCATGAAACTAAACCCCCAGTAGGTGGCAATAGCCAATTAATTACTTCGTTAAATGATGACGTGTGTTCTTCTAATTTTATTCTAAACGGACCCTTTACCAAAATTTCAATTAGTAATTCCTTAAATACTTATATAGTATAAGTAGTAATCTTACAAACTAATTAAACAGGTTAATGAATAAAATACAAATTTAAATATTTGTTTGTAAATATATTTAACAAAAATTTGTCTTACATAAAAAAGCTAGGCTCTCAAATTACGATTTACAAATTAACTATAATCTTACATTTTTGGTCACCATTTAAACTCTCGAATGTAGAAAAGATTTATTACAAGTTTAATAATATTTTTAGTTCATAAAAATGTTTTACATTCAAATCATTTAGCTCTTTCAAAAGTGCCCTTCATAATGTGCTTAAATCTATATATATATATTTCGTTGAAGTTCCGTCACGATATATATCAACATAGTATGTATTTTATCCATTGAGTATTACAAATTTGTGTCTGAAATGAATAAAATATATTACAAAAAAAGCACAAATAAATCACTTATAAACTTACTTCTTAGCTTTCAATAAGTTTTTCTATAGTTCCAGTCACTTTACCAGCCCTTCCTTTAAGTCACTTGTTTTAATTGATCCGTATTTATCCATTTACCTCTTTTAATCATTATTTTCTAAAAAAAATTGTATTTAAAACACAATAAAATTAAAAAACAAACACACCAAATGTCCATAAATAATAGTAATTATATAGCAAATTATTAAAAAATTACGCCATTGTGCTCGCCATTGTGGCTGAAGTACCGTTCAGATATTTAAAATTAATTTTTTTAAGGTGTATTCAATATTCCATGGACATCTACTAAATATATCAAAGTCTAGGCGCGAACGCAAACCATCGTGGATATCCACTAAATCTAATTTTTGATTTTGCTTACTAAGTATATCTGTACCTCGGAGCCAGACTATGTTAAGTCCAAATTGGCCAAATTTTAGGTAAATATGTTAAGTGACTTAAAATTTTGCGGCGCATGGTTCGATATTTTCCATTTTGACGTATCTTTTAAAATAACAAAAACAGCTCATTTTTTAATTACGCTAAGCCCACACTCCACAGTCTAAAATGAATATATAAAAAATGCTCTCCTGAAAAACTAAGTTTTTGGACTTAACATACTCTGGCTCTGGGGTACAGATATAGATGGCGATACTACTTTCGCATCTACACATGCTCAACCCGCCGTAATGGGCGTGTTTAGTGAAATTCAAAAATATTTTTTTCTGATAAGTAACACAAAACCTAATCTAAAAATATTTTTTTTAAATTTTTCCCTTCTCAAATTTTCATACAATAATTTTTTTAAATTCCAAGAAATTCAAGCAAATTTGAAACGTGCGCCACTCTATTCTTCAAGCATCGTCATAATGAAGCCTACATTCTTATTGGCTGATTTATAATGTTCAAGCCAGTAGTTGATGTTTTTACGTGGTTGCCGTTTTTTGTAAAGAATTATTGAAATTCCGGATGACCAACAATCATTAAATGGTTAACATCGTGCAATTTAACATAAAAACATAAAAAAATAAATCTATATTGGTTTAAATTCCATTTTTAAGAAGCAACCTGACACTTACTATTTTAATTAACTTTATTAATCGACTTGTTATTCAATACCATACGAAATATTTTATCTGACAAGTCTGGCAACGTTGTTTCACTCTGTGTCATAACATAACCTAACAACCTAACCTAGTTTTCGATTGAGTTTATTGTTTGGATTTTTCTTTTAAATTGTATCTATATAGTGTTAATTTTTTAAAAATGGCAAAAATACAAACTGGATTTATGGAAGGATCTTCTGATAACTTACCTAAGGTGGATTCCGATATGATAAATGATTTTTTTATAAATAATATAAAGTTTATTGGCTCTGAAATTCGCAATGTAAAGACGAAACGGTAAGACACTTTTTTTAGCTGTGAAATAATTTACAATCTTTTTATAATTAGGTTCAAAAAGATTTGTATTAAATATAGGAAAAAAATGTGTTTTCTATTCTACAAACTCTGTTAACTAACTGCTACTAAATATTGTTGACATTTTATTTTTGCTATACCTATTTATTAAGTAACAATTATTCTATTGTAGGTCTGCAAAGGAAGCATATGGTGACAGTGCATTATCATATGTTCAACTCAAAAGAGAGGGTGTTTTGTGTAACATTAAAGCTAGGATTACCCCAGAACACAAAATTCACAAAAAAGCCTATAATGTTGATGCAGTAATAAACGAACAAGAGGAAAAGGTTGTGTCTTGTGAATGCACAGACTGTTCTGCTTCTGAAGGTAATATAAATTCCTCTAAATATTAAAAAAAACTGTGCATACAATGTAACAAGGTTCTATTATTTTTTAAGGTGGTTGCAAACATGGTGTTGCTTTCTTGTTATGGCTGCATCGTCGAAGTGAAGAACCTTCTACTACATCGACATTGTGTTATTGGAAAGGCTCATCTTTATCAAAAGTAGGACGTTCTTCTGACTTGAGGGTTTCAACACTATTTGGCCAGAAAAAAAAACAGAAAAATTGAGCCACCTAATAAAACATTGCTAAAAGAGCTATTAGCAGAATTTCCTACAAGCCAAGGTGTTTTATTCCAATTACACAGAAATCCGAAGTTTTCAAATCTTAGTCTGCATCAATTAGGGATTAATTATAAAAACTTGAAGACTGCTAGTAACATTGATGAATTCATGGCATTTATGACAAAAAGTATGTCAAAGAGTGCTTGTCTGGAAGCAGAATTATTGACAAGGCAGCAATCGAACTGTCCTGAATGGTTTGAACTTAGATTTGGACGCATTACAGCTTCTTTACTGTATGAAACTGCTAGAAGTAAAACCTTTTCAGGTAGTTTAAAAGAAAAAATTCTTGGGGCGAATCCACCCATTGAGACTGAAGCTATAAACAGGGGTAAAAAGTTAGAGTCGGAAGTGATAAAAATTGTTAGTGAAATTAAAAATATTAACATTAATAAATGTGGACTTTTTTTAAATAAAAATTACCCAATCTTTGGAGCTTCGCCAGATGGCATTTCTGATTATTATGTCATTGAAGTAAAATGTCCATATAAAGAGAAGAGTTTGAATAATTATATATCGAGTGGCAAAGTGACCAGAAAGTTTTATTTTCAAATGCAACTACAAATGTTGCTTTCTAAAAAACATAAAGGGCTGTTTTGTGTGGCATCTCCTAATTTTGAAGTTGATAAGGAGGTTCAGATATTAGATGTTGATTTTGATGAACATGAACTAAGTGATGTTATGGACCAGGCAAATATTTTTTGGAAAAATGTTATATATCCTGTTATAATTGATTAAAATAAAAAAAACGAATTTTGTAAAATTTTCTTTAATAAATATTCTATTAAACATGTATAACTAATGATATTTACATTTATTTCTCAATTACATTACCATTAATATTTATCAAGTCTTTATACTAAGACACTTGACAGTTTATTGCAACTAACACTGCAGATTTATGTAATGTATATTTTCAATGCATTATTATGCTAGTCTTGATGTCACAGTACTGTTTGCCAATATTGTTTAAACACTCTAATTGTAGTTACAAATTTAATATTTTAGGAAGTGATGGTAAACATTAAAATGAAGAGGCTCAAGATATTTATTTTTGTGTAGTTTGTATGTATTTTGTATAAGTATCAGAACTTAAAATGAACACTGTTAAATAATTTGCATATTTCAAACGAATTGTAATTTTTGATAAATAAATTTAATAATAGAATCATTATATCTGGACATAATATAAAAGATTAATAAATTCAATTTTTGTGTTTATTGTAGATTATTTATTTAGTCCTGTAAAGAATGCATTAAATAACATGCAAACTTTTCTACAATCATTTGAGCAGTAAAATAACATATATGGAATGACAATTTTTTACAAAAAATGAGGAGATATGATGCCAGTTTTTGGCTTATAGGTTAATTCACTTGAATTATTACATTTTTTTAATATATTCTGGTATAATCCCAGTGAATTAAAATATTTCATTTCTTAAAGAGATTTATATTTCACAAAAAAAATCTATTACTAGCTCAACAATTTTAAATGCATTAATTTTTAAATAGATTACCATCTTAATGTGTTTTTTATTTTAAAAGGAGAATCTGAATACCTACCAATTTTCATATCCATAACATTTTCGATGAGGTCTTAAAAAAAATTCCGCTCTGTAGCAAGAAACTAAAAAAAAATATATTTCTTGATATTTAATTATCATTGGTCTTGACTGTAACATCTTTGGTTTTTAAATATAATAGACATCCTCATATAAATATTGACTTACCATTATAACTCGAAAACAGGCATATCTTTATTTATAAAGTCGATACAAAAATAACATTAATTCTAAATTTTATATGTTAAATAGTTTGGGCTATGCATTGATAAGTCATTCAGAATACTTCATAAACAATATAGTAGTAGTTAAAGGTTATTAAATATAAAATTATATTTTTTAATGACATACTATTGACTGTAAAAATTACAAATTATTTCACTCTCACCCTGTACATAGTTTGGCAGAAATGTTTTATATTAATGGTGTTTGCAAATTAATTAATGCACAAACTATGACAGTAATATCATTTATGAATTGTAACAAGTTATTATTTATACATGCATGTGGTTTTAAGATCAAAAACTCTCTGACTCTACGAATCACTCTCTCAATGTGAATTCTTAAAGAAGCAATTCTTTTGTTCTGCTTAACTTCATCCACTGTCAATTTTTGTCCAGTACTTACTGATGGTGGTCTTATCAATAAACATGCTTTGGCTTCAAGTAAGGAAGCAACATGTTTAAACCCTCGATCAGCCATTACATGACACTTTGGCAAAACCTCCAAATATTTGCTTTTGGAAATAATGTCAGTATCACTAATTCTTCCTCCAAAGCCTTCTGAAATAAAATTAATAAATCCGTTGGGGGTACAAGAAATTAAAAATTTTATTGTATTACAATGTTTGTATTCTGACCATGTACTAGATTGTTTCAAGGGATTAGAAGGTTTTTGAATTTCAATTTCAAAACAATCAATGATGCTTTGAATTTCATTATATCTTGCTCTAAAAGGCAGTGGCAAGTATTTTTTTATAATATCTTTTTCAGGCCAAAATATTAAATGTTGTAAAACAGTGGCAATTTTTGGCACAGAATCAACAAAAATATTATGGATGCTAGATCGCGAGAGATCAAAATCTCTTCCTATTCTAATATATGGATCATCCAACCTAATTTTCCATAAAGTTAGTATAACATGATCTGAGGGAATTTGTGCTTTCTTAGAAATAAAATCAACCATTTTATATAAATCATCGGGAATTCCTAAATAAAATTTAGAATGTTGTTTTATTAAATATAAAGTAGAATCCTTCCTAGAACTAGGCTTATGTAGGGTTTCTTTATTTTCTTCTGTGGAAGTAGTATTCGTCTGACTCCAGGATGATGTTGATAGTGTAGCAGAGTCTCTAGAAGATGAACTAACATCACTTGGAAATTTTGTTTTTTTTAAACTAGCTTTTAGTTTAGACTCGGTCAGTTTTTGCAATGTTAAAATAGGAGAACAACTTTTTTCTGCAACTATATTACTTTTTTTCAAATCCTTATATTTGGTCTCAGTCGACACACTTCTCATGATTGGTGTTATTTTTGCCTGAACTGATTTTGATGTGTTTTCTGTTTTCCCTAAATAATGTATTTGAAATGAGCCAGATGGTGACTCAAGATGTGATGATACTTTCATACGTTTCTCATCTGGTGATTCACTGTCAGTTTTGAAAAGCTTTCTGGCAACTATTTTTGAAGAAGTTTTTGGTCGTTTCGGTGATGATACATTATGCTCGAATGAGGTTGATGCTAAACATTCTTCCTTTTTTTCAATACATTTCAAAGTTTCAATTCTTCTTTTTTTGGCAGAGTCAGATAAAGAGCTTTTAATCGGAATTTTGGGTGGTCTATCAATATATTTATGAGGCACAACATCTCCTTTAATTTTTAAATTTTTACCAATAATTTTGAACTGCATCCAATTTTCGGCATCTTTTTCCACCTAAAAAGTACATTTTTGTAATAAAAATAAATTCATACAATTATTCATTAGTATCCACAAGCTCGGTGTTAAATAATAAGGTATATTAACCTACAAAGTTGATCAACTATGTTTTATAAATTGATATCAAATTGAAAAAAATAAATAAATAGGTAAGTATCTTACGTCAAAATGGTCTTCGCATATAAAAGCACGATGGTAGTTTGTGTTTTTTACTTTTGCTGCAGCCCACCATCGCTTCTGAATGTCCAGATTTTGAGGAACTTTTATGAAAATTTTGTCAACTTGGCTGGTTTTATTACTGCAGGTAGGGACCAAACACTTGAAAATATAACCAGGCATTTTCAATAGAACGTAAAATAAACAAGGGTTTCTTCACACAGTTTAAAAACAATTTCAATTTTTTTTACAAACGAGGTTAAAAAACAAAATAAATACAAACTTTGTTTGTTTATATATCAAAACACGTACCAACCTAATTTTAATACAATTTTAGAAAGAGATAACTAACCATAAATATTACTATTAGAAAAAGATGGAGAACCAAACGCGGTTTTCTTGTCAAATTCGCACAGAAGAATTCCTGTGCTGACTGTTTTATGGTTCCATCGATTCATCAGCGACCAATGAAAATAGGCGCTTCATTATGACGCGTATAATGCCGCAAAAATAATGCGTTTTAAATTATTGATTTAAAAGTGAACTTTTCAAAGCACTATAACTTTGTTATTTATTATTAATTTAAACTAGTTTTTGTACGAAAATAATTGTTTTTTTATGCTTAATCTGCTTATAGCATCAGATTCGTTAAATTCGTTTACACTGAACACGCCCATTATCGGAATTTGTTTCACAATCAGACTCCATTACAGACTGGAGTCGAGAATTTCCATTTATTGCTGAAGAGTCCTAATAAGGATAACTTTCTCCTTAGTGGGCAAAATCAAAGGCAGAGTTTTGAAAATATTTTGAGTGTTGAAAATATTTTTTATCTCTGCTATTGGGGTCTATTCTGTAACAATTCCTTTATATTTAACGGCCTTTAAAAATATTGGCGGTCTTTAAAAACATTTTCGTATTCGTTAATTTACTTCTGTCATTAGTTAAATAGATTTCTTTAAGATAGTCCTCTAATGTATTTTAAAGATTCGTTTAAATAATGACAGAAGTAAAGAAGAAAATATTTTTAAAGGCCGTTAAATATAAAGGAATTGTTACAGAATAGACCCCATTTTCTTTAGACTTTATAAAAATAATCATTGGTTACTTGTGAACCTCTACTAAAGATACCTATAAAATATTTTGCTGAATATCCGAATTCTTGTATATCCTGGGATATAGACGGACATTTGGTTGGATATCCATATTGGATATCCACAGAATATATTCTGTGGATATCTCTGGGATTTCTTGTATTGTCTGGAAGATACTCATTAGATATTTTGCTGGATATCCATATGATATCTTCTATATTCTGGATATAGACGGACATTTGGATATCCATATTAGATCCACGGAATATTTCTGATATCCTGTGGATATATTGAATATCCACAAAAGATATTCTGTGGATATCTCTGGGATTTGGTGTGTTGTCTGGGTAGATTTTGACCAAATTTATATGGGACCACCCCTGAGGTACCTCCTTTCTAACAAAAAAAGAATCATAGAAATCGGACAACTTAGTAAATAATTATCGCTGAATATACATAAAAAAAAATATTCCGATGAATTGAGACCCTTTTTTGAAGTTGGTTAAAAATAAAGATTCGGAAGAAATTTTCAAGATGTTCGGTTTGCTCTGAATCATTTTTAGTAACACAGTTATTTAAATAGGGAGTTTTATTTGAATAATTGTAATTTTTTTCGATTATTTTTTATTATTAAGTTATAGAGATCTACCAAAATCTACAACAAAAATTGTTTACTAAAACTAGCCAAAAAGCTGAAAATTTACCAAAACAGTAGAAATCTAATAAATGTGACAACGCTGATTTTTTACGGTGTTTACTACGCACACTCGCTATCTAAAAATGTTGTCGACATCTGTCAGTACGTCACAGCAAAACTACTTTTGATTGGTTATTTAAATATCGAATGAATTCCTAAGAAGTTTCTATTCGTCAAAGTTGACCAATCAAATACAGTATTTAATGGACCCGCAAATTTTAAAATGAAATCTGAAGATGTATCATCTGATATTAAAATAATATGCAAAATAAGTTTAAGTGTATCCAACGTTCCTAAATTATTTACTTTTTAAAGGCGCTATACTCAGTAATACCTAGTTAAGAAACAAACAACAATTAACAAAGTAGGACCTTTATAATTAAAAATTACAGGTAGGTAGGTAGGTATTTCCAATTACTCAAATAGAGGAAGACCCAAATAAGAGTAAACGTTTAATACTCAAATTCGAGTAGAGCCTGAAAAAAATGCGTAAAACTAGTTTAGTGCGAAGAATATTTTCCAAACCCGAAATTTAATTTATAAAATAGTAAAATTTTTGTTACAAAATACACACCATGCGATAAACCGAGAACAAACGACAAACCACGAACAAAGCTGAAAGTTGTTGATTGTTGTCACGTCTGTTGTCTGTTTGCGTCTGTTTCGTGCTGTTGTTGTGTTGTGGTTGATGTCACACCATAACCTCTCAGTTTTCGAATATTTGAATCGAGTGAAGTGAATAATAATCTTTGTAATATGTGTGTTCCTTTTGTATGTATTTGGAAAATAGTTTAATTATTTATATTTTTAGGTCCGAGAAATTGGTCAAATGCCCATTTAATCCTTCGCACATAATATCTGAAAGTGCTCTGCAGAGACATATAATTCGCTGTATGGTTAATTATCCCAATTTTGTTGCATGTCCTTACAATGCTCTTCATAGATTTCCAAATAAAGAAGTTTTAGCTAAGCACTTGCTAGAATGCGATGCTTCAAAGATTCAAATATATGATGATTCAAAAGAGCCATTTTCAACTGATATACACATAGATAACATTAGAAATTTTAACTTGGAGTTGGAAAATTGGGATGCCTAATTTGTAAAATGAGTCCAATTTATTTTTTAAATGGCTTGTAATAACTATTTTAAAAGTTGACATGCAATTGTTAAGAAATAACACAGAAAAATCTATTTTGACAAGATTATATACAAAAAAATATATAACAAAATAGTACTTTTTTTATCATCTTTGCAAATACTTCCTTGAACCTCTGTTTTGATTGTATATTTAATTGTTTTTATAGGTAGGTCTGCCCCTGCTTTAGTAAAAAAAAATAAGGCTTTAAGGAACATACACAGGGACACCCTGTATAGTATACTACATACTTACCATACAATGCATTGTATTACCTATCACATGTAATTAGAAGATATTCATCTACAGACATATTTAATAATTCAATGTGTCACTTATTTAATAAACTGTGTTTTTCTTAACTGTTGATGGTATTGATGTATATATAAACAGGGACGCCGAGAGCCAGGTGGGGCCCCAGGACAATTTTATAAAAAAAATTAAGCCCTTTCGATATCACATCTCTAAACAAAAAACAAGTCCTCAATCAAAAACTTAGATCCTTTTTTGTGAAATCTAAAGAAAAAAATCATCATCTTGTATTTTTCATAAACCATAGCCTCCCTATTGTGGCGAACTTCTACAAAATTAAAACGCCCTCGCCTAAAGCTGCTGGGCCCCCCTTGTGCCCGAGCCCGGGAATTTGTTCCGCCAGCCCCCCTCTCGTCGGCCCTGTATATAAAAAAAAATACATAATTATCTAAATAGAATTAGTGATTTAACTGCCATATGTACATATAATTAGTATGTTAAATTTTGTCAGTTATTTTGGAATGCTTTGCAAATTAAATGTGTAAAATACCAATGGGATAGCAATAATATGTATAAGGCTTAAATAGTATATTTTTATAGACTACCTATAAATTGTAATATTTTAAAATGCACATTTTTTCATTGTAGACACTTGTTTTATTCTAATAATAAGATATTGATAAATATAATATGGCCCCATGATTTTCTTAAATTACTGACAAGGAACAGATTTTTCTTTATAAAATTAAGTTATTCTGAACATTTATAAGGAGTCTAAAATGTGATAACGGTCTCCCAAATCTAATGGGATACAACAACGATGAGCTAACTAATCCTAATGGAATAATTAATACCTACTTTTGCACATCACTTCTTGCTAAAATACTGTTGACATCACAACTTCCGTAATTCCCACTCCAGTAGCTTTTGCCTCAACTCTAAGTACACATACCTTTATTCCCTGCGAAGTTACTTCAAAAATGAATAGTCTTTATACCAATAAAAATGCTGGGCCTGACGGCATCCCTCCTATTTTGTTGAGAAAATGTTGCGAAGTATTGTTTGTTTGAACTTACTTGGAACCAATACTTACAAAAAGTGACCCAACAAATGTAAAATGTATCTATGTACCCTTTGCATCGTATGCTAACAGCATGCCTACCAATTAAAATCAGTAATGCTAGATATTAATATAAACAAAACAAATCATATCAAATATTTATTGTATTATTGTAATTTAAAGTGGGAAAAGCATATTCAAAATATTACAAAAACCTTAAGAGGAGTATTTACTTGAAATAAAACTCAAAATTATATTTAACTTATTTTATTTACCCTCAAATAAAATAGCGATACCATTACTTAAATTGGGGAATAAGAAATTATATTTCTCATCAAGACCTCACGTGTCCCGCCCAAACAAATAGGCTACTTGCCATTAAATACAGCAGACGATCTCAGAATTGCACTATCTTTGTTTCATCGGTTCTTTTTTTTATATAGGTGCCCTTACTGAGATAAGAGTCGTTGCAACTGACGGATATCCCTCATGTTACAGCCTCAACTAGGGGGGTTATGTAGTCTAGTCCTACTAGATAGAGCCGGATCAATACCAGCGAACTACCCCTTATATGTTCAGATCTACCTACGGTTCGAAGATTGAGAGATAATTATTTAAGATAGTCCAATCCTGCAGTAACATCAAGCATATTTTGCGGCGTTTGGATATAAACATCGGATGCATCCGAGATGTTGTGAATTTTTTATCACGTGATAGAGGATTAGATCTAAATGTAGATTTAATAAACAAGCGTTCTAGACTTTATTGGTCACGTGATAAAATGACAAGTTAGAAGTTTTTTAAATTTGAATTTTGAGACTAGAAATCAACCTAAATTTGAAATCTAAACAAAAATTAAACACACTAATTACTTTTATATTCACGCTAGCATAAACAAAGGATAAATCGATAAACTTGGCTTCACAGAACCCCTACTTTCTGGCATGGTATATCTTATTCACATCTCATTTCAAATCGAGATGTAAAAAATGTAATCTGGACAGGTATATCTCGGATAAACAAACGCAGATGTAGATGTGTCCGATGTGGATAAACAGATGCTCGAGATGTAAAAAATGCATCGGATGTGTATAGCCGTCCGAAGTGTCATTTACCCCAATCGGCTGATATTTAGTCGCTATTAGTGAGGGTGCATTGGCACTTCGGTAGACTAAATTCTTAAATAGTTTTAGGACGGTATAATAAAACGGCAAATGCATACTGGGACGTGTCTATCCATCGGCCCATATGTGACGTTAATGAATAATACATTTTTATAATAATGAATACTTAATTCAATAATAAACCTCTTTTAAATTATTGACTCACCATCTATTTCTGCTTTTTTTATATTGTTGACACATGGTAGTGTTGCTGATTTGGAAATATTGAAGGAACATCGAGACGTTGAGTACCGGGACGTTGAGCGTCGGAATGTAGAGCGGCGGGCCGTAGAGATGGCGTCGTGACGTAGAGCATCGAATGGGATATAGGGCATCGGGACGGACAACGTCGGAAGATATAGGTCGTCGAGACGTAGAACATCGCGACGTAGGAGTGTCGATAGGAGGTACTTAATACTGAACTTGAAATAGATTTGAAGAGTAATGAATGACTGGAGTTTGAAATCAACTGAACTGAGTTTGATTTCTTAATGAATCTCGGGATCGGGCTTTTATACCCGATTTAATGACTTTTTGTGACGTCAACTTGTCGCAACTTGGGAACGAATTTGGGTGACTGTGTCAGATTTTTTTTATGTTTTAATTCAAATTTTGTTCTGTACTTTAATTTACGTATATTATGTTGAATGTTTATTCAACACTGATGAATTTCGTCAAAGAGGGATTAACCATTCACAGGGCCCGAACCTGTATTTGAGATAAGCAAAACCTCTGCTCGACCGAAAGTGAACAGGTGGATAACCACAAAATACCATGGCTGCCAAGGTACTACATCTCACAAGACCTCGGATATCCATCGTTGTGGGATTAATAACGACACTGTTTGCTGAAACTCCTTAATGTGATGGTTTTACCCAATGATCCAGACTTACAAGAATTAATTTCAGGAAATAAACCCCATGACAATCAAAGAGCGTTCATATTTGGGTTGCACTGTATCGTAATGTAAGTAGACTTGATAATTTTATTATGTTCATAGAATTAGGTCAGGCACTGAGAGCTTTTTTCGTATAGAAAAAAAAAACTAGCAGAATACAAACCTTCTATCTCGTTACCCTGGGATAGTTCGCGTTTTATCCCAGGAATCGATCAACTTGACTCCTGGAATTTTTGTATCTCCATCTGAGACTACCGGTATAGTTTTGACGTATCGAAAGGTTGTGGAGTATATTGCATTAATAAAGCTGGCACCCGAGTAAATTCTGAACAGAAGGCGAAAAAATAAGGATTTCATAGAGACAAGAAACCACCTTACAAGAGCAAATGCCTTAGTTGGAGAATAATGAAATTAGTTGATACTGGTTTCTAAAATTATTACCACATTGTAGTTTTTTGTGGATCCAAATACTAGGTTTTGAGACCATAGATGTTTTAGTTCGAAAAAGATCTGTACCTGTGGTTGGAACATCAGAGCGTTTCATATACATTTTTAGTAAGTGTATGTAGTGATTAAACCAGTTAGAAACAGGCAAAAGTTAAAAGAAAATAAAAAAACCACTGTTTAAAACGTATATTACAAAAATTACAATAATAAACTAGGTGTAGTGATAATACTTTTTTTAAATTATTTTAAAGAAAAAGTTCCATTTCATTTTAGTATAAAAAATATTAAATGTCACAAATTTTTGATTATTTTATCACAATAGTTCGATCAAAGTTGACGAAAAACCTTTTGTTTACATCAATTAATTAATTTCATTTAAAGAGATCACAATGTTGAAATAATAAATTTGCCTTATACATACTAATTAAAATTCAAAGTTTAAATATTAAACAATTTTTATTGATATAAAAATCAGCAATTTATGTGTTTATTTTAATCTCAGTGTGAAGAGCCAATTCGAGATTTAGAGAACCCTAGAAAACTGAAACTAACTAAGAGGGATCAGTCTTGTTCGAAACTTAATTATATCTTAACACGCTCTATGTTTTTTTTTTTTATTTTAACTAATCAAAGCTACCTGTTATAATATTAATTAATTATACAGTGTGTAACAGCCAAATGGAATAAATTCACTATTGTGCATATTTATAAAAAAAATCCCGAAACACGTCAATTTTAGATCATAAAGTGACATCCTGTAACATGAAAATTTCACCCCTACCTTCAAAACTCTTCGAGTGGCAGTTGCAACCTCCAAATTTGTAAATAGGAAGTAGGGGCTTGTGATACCGCATTTCAAAGGTCTTTTAATTATCTATTCAAAAATGCTGCGATGTTCAAATTTATTTTAAACATTAAAAATAATCCAAAATAAGTCCAAAATTTGACATTTTAAAGTAAGATAGCCATTTTGTTTAAAATTTGTCTCTTCATCGATTGAGTTTAAAAACCGTACTAGATACTTATCCGTTAACGTAGTACAGTTGATTACACCCGTAAAATTAGGCGAAAAACCGTACATATTCGTGAGTCGTTAAATGGTTTTTTTTTTCTCGGAAGGATGATTTTGGACATGTACGGTTTTCGAACTCACCGATTCAATTGCTGTCAAGAGTGTTGTACGTGTTATTTGAATTTATTAACTACCGATGTATTATTACATAAATTAAACATTTATAAACCAATAAGCTTTATCCGCTGTCAAAACCTGATTCATCTTTTAGCAGCAACTAAAATAGTACTATAACAAAATACTTGAAATATGAGCTCACGTGCCTATTATTTTTTTTGCATCAGTCTTACATGTACAATAATACCCAGTAATGGGATCCGCTACACTATAAATAACATGAGCTTTCATTATTCGTAAATCTCGAATATAACAACCTAATCTTGCCTTAAAAGTCAATCTACAGCGTTTTCTTCTTTTAAATATAAAACATTTGAACAAGATTTGTCAGCTAGTACTTCTATTGTATATTTTATAGAAAAGTTGCTTGAAATCAAAAATTTAAGTCCTTATCCCAAATTTCAAAAATGTCGGCCAACTTTGATCTTTTATATTGACAAAATAAATGAAAAATCATAGTTGGCAGAGGAATTTCAAATTTGGTATATGAACCTAGATGATGATTCTAAACAACTTTTCTTAATAACTTGGCCATATCTGCAACATAAAAGGCACTATACTCTTGAGAAAAATAGGATTTTTGAAAATTTCCAAGACATTTGATTTGATTTCTCAAAAATTAGTCTTTAACCAAGAAGGACTGAACCCCAAAAAAATGGAAAATTTAAATCGAGAATTTTTTACCTTCTTTAAGAGACGTTTCACCTATCTAGGGACACACTGTATAAAGGGTTTGAATTTGGTACTCGGTTGAGTGGAACAGCTATGCTGGTCTAAGAGGATAAGACGTTTATTATTATTATTATTATTATTATTATTAAAATACTTATAATAATTATCTAGTGTTTAATACAACAACAAAAAAACAGAAATCATGTTCTATGGTAATACATGAAAATGCACCTTATGTCACCAATTTATTTTCGTGATTTTTTAGTCACACTGTATGATTTATTTCTCAAAGTGCAAGTAAGTATGAACTAATTATACACGTGATATAAGTTTCATGGAAAAAAACATGAATTTTATTAGTTGATTTTAATCTTTTTGCCACAGGTATTGGGCGATAGAGATAAAATATGAAAATATTAATTCTGCCTTTAATGACCTAAAAAATAACATTGTTAAATTTGAACACAATTTGTTCATATCCAAAAATCAATATAAAAAGTGCAGTCATTTATATCCTGGTCAAGCAAACCCACAAGTGAAAAATTACTATAAAAGACTAAACTACACGATTGAGCTGATTTAAGAATAATAACGCTTCAGAGAGGTGGGTGGCTCAGTGGTAGAGTCTCTGCCTGTGGATCCAAGGGTCACAGGTTCGAATACCACCGTTGGCCGGGATTTTTTTAATTTAATTATTTAAAATTAATTCTGATGCCTTGGTAGGATTCCCCACTCGACCATTCACTGTTGGGTTCTAATTAACAGTGCTGTTCCTAAAGTAGGCTGGGAAACAGTAACAAAGCCTACACAGAACACGAGGCTAATGACCTTAGCAGTCAATGCCGATGACACCAATATAAAAAAAAATAACTCTTCAGATTTTGATTGACGTTATTTAAGATTAGAATGTTGCCAGGGCGTTCCAGGCATGCATTTTGAAGATCTCCTACATGAAAATCGCGGTTTTCGTCATTTTTTACATTATCAAGAACCAAACTCTATCACTAATTAAATAAAATTTATTTTTTACTGTTCGTTTTTGGAAAAAAAAATGAAAATCTCAGCATTTTTGAATAAAGAATGAAGAGACCTTTCAAATGAGGTATAACAAGCCCCTGCTTCCTATTTAAAAATTTGTTGGTTGAAACTATCACTCGAAGGAGGTTGGAAGTAGGTGTGAAATTTTCACATTTTATAATCTCAAATTGAAGCGTTTCGGGATTTTTTACAAACATCCACAGTAATTGAGCTACTGAATTTATTCCAAGTGGCTGTCACACACTGTAAAAATGACAGCCATCAATGTATAAAATCATTAGAAACTATTAAATTCATAAAAATTGTTACATCTTTATAATATCAATCTTACAGTTATTTTGAATAAGACTCTCCTCATCGGAATCTTCCTTGTTGAGCGACCTTCTTTCCTGCGAGCTACCATAACGGATGTATTTTTCCTTTGATTTTCTCGTTTTCCTGTTCGACTCTACATCCAAATTCTTACCTTCCTTGCGCGACCTATTCTCCTTAGTTTTCATTTGTTTGCTTTTGTGTTTTTCATGTTCGCTCTTCTTGATATTTTTCAGTTCATAGTCCAAGTCTTGGGCGTTCGCTTGAACGGCAACGTCAATGGAAGTTTTCGACTGTCGCGATACTCGGTTTTTATCGTTACCGACAGACGTGCCCGAGTTCAGCGAACTCTGAACTAGTTGTTTGATTTCTGGACAGGAGGAACTGTCACTCTTTACGTTACTATCGGAATCTGAGTATTTCTTTCGCGGAATTCTTCTTTTGGATCTAAAATACGAAAAAAAAAAATTGCTTAATATTTCCGTAAATCAGCTATTATGTCAAAACTATGACGAAACGGCCGTTACGTCAAGAAAAGGAGGCCTTCAAAGTATTATAAGAAAATCATTTTCGCATGCATTTTATGTACATTGTTATGCAAATCAATTTAATTTTATTTTATTCTTCTAGAGAACATCAAATTAAAAGTTTAACATCCATTTTATATTACCACGGGTCGCCACTGTTAACAATCTGTACATAGTAGCAAACTATTAAACATAAGAGATTAAAGCAATTATTTACCTTTTGCTAGAATGCGAATCTCTTCCACATCTGTTTCGTTTTTCTTGTTCATAATCTTTGTTATATTTTTCAGATTCATCGGTATCTGTAGATGTTTTCAGTTCTTCTATATGAATACCTTCACGAAGAGATTTCAGAGCAAGCTCGTCATTCAGATCAAGATTGTTAGTGTGGTTGCTTAATTTCATATTGAATGTACTTTCTGATATGGTCACTGATACATTTTCGTCTTCACTGCCACTTCTGTAAAATAAAAAAAAAAAATAATAATAATAACAAACTGCTGCAACATTATATTAGATTTGTAACGTATTTTAATGTCCGCAACATAATTATTTTTTGTAAAATAGCATTTTTGTTTAAAGAAAAAAATTGCAAAAGTGCTACAAACCCTCGACATAACTCATACAAGCTTTTGGAACAGATTTTCCAATTTACAACCTTATGTCAAACCAAGTATTGTTCATCTTAAAAAGTTTTGAAAAGTGGCTGCAATTGTTTACATTAATTTTCTTAACAACCTTGAAAATCCATCTCTAACAAGGTCCACGACCTTGAAAAATTAACAACAATAATTGACAATTCATACTTTTTGCAGTCCAAAAAAATTTAGAAAACTTTCAATTTACAGAGCCATTTAAATGCCTTCCTATAAGTAAATGCAAATCTAAGAAAACAAAATATATAATTTTTCACTAAATCTATTCTATTAATAAAAAAGGCACCTGCGGCAAAAAAAATAAAAAAAATTACATACTTATGGTTATTAATGTTGTAAGGAATTCGTAATTTTCCTTTCGATAATAAATTATTAATATGCGGTCCATCTAAACCAGCATTTCCGGTCCGTCGATTCATATTCGGCTTGAAAGATTTGACATCTCCAGCACTGGTAAAAGCGTTTATTATCTGTAAAGCGGAATCTATGCTTGTACTGCTTTCTCTTTTATTCCCATTCTTGGAAAGTCGCCTTGATGTATGACCTACGCTCTTAGAGTGGCTGCGAAAATGGCGACTCGATTTGTGTCTGCTTCTATGTCGCCTTGAATTCACCTAAAAATTCAAACAGCATGAGTTATTTGTTTATTTATAGTAGTGTAAAGATACAAAATATTTATAGTAGTGTAAAGATCCAAAATATTTATACCAGAAAGGGAAAGCCAAAAAAATAAGACATTGGTAGAAGCGGAAGTCACCTGAAATGCCGATGCGTACTAATTTATTCATGTTTTTATTTTCAAGCATCAAAACCTTTCAAATCTCATTAGAAACGAGTCGAGATTTGTCGATTTCTTACTGATGATTCCTAATAAAGCTATTTTCCTTTTAATATAATGCAATGCCGGTTGCGGTATTAGCTAAGGGAGTAGTTGTTTTCAGGAGGGAAACGTTTGCTCGACTTTGCTGCGACAAGGATGTTGAGATTTTCTCTTTTCTTTTGCTTATATATATTTAGTGCCTAATTAGTAATTTAGATTTATACAATTATTTGACCGATAAAACTTGTTTAAAAAAAAAACAGTGCTTAAGGGGCGTTTATTAATATTACACTCTGATCAAGAGTTAATCAATGAGTAATTTTGTTATAACCTAACTTAACTAGGGTTGCAATCTTAAAAACTAAAGTTTTACTTGCTAGTATACCTTAACTTAATTACACTAAACTAACGTGTAACACTAAGCCGCACAATGCTTTGCTTTGTAATTAACACAATCACTTCGCTAACTCAAAAGGATTCACTTCATTGAGTATTTTTGACAGGTTCGTGTTATCAAGAAGCTGGATAGTCTCAACATTCACATGTCAGTGGAGAAATTTTTCGTGACTCTGGTGATAGTCTGGTAAACAGTGTCCATCTAAAGGTCTCGATGAAGGTCGCTGTTTCTAATGTACCAAGGAGCATCGACAATGTTCTTCAATACTTTGTTCTGGAATATCTGGATTATTAGAATATTACTGTATCTGACACAATCCCAGAGCTGAATGCCATAGGTCCAAATTGGTTTGAAAACTTGTTTATATAATAGAATTTTGTTATATGTAAACAAGCTGGAATGCTTACCAAGTAACCAGTACATTTCTTGAATTTTATACGTTACTCTTTTCTTTTTATCATGGACCTTCCAGCAAAGTCTTACATCTAATGTAATACCTAGGTATTTTGTCGAGTTAGCATAAGGGACCTGGGCATTATTTATGTTAATTGGTATTCGTTGACCAGTTTTATTAGTAAAATTAATATTAACAGATTTGGTTTCGTTTAGTTTCGAATTGAAAGAAATTAAAGCAGAAGCATCCTAGGACCCACTATCTGGTAAACACTTATGACCGATAAAACTAAGATAGTTTTTATTGAAAATTTATTATTTGTTTGATATTAATCGAATAAAATCGGCGTTCAATTGTGACAAAAATATTTTTTGCGTAGAACTAAATGAAACCTACATAGTTGTGTTCCTCATATAATATCCACCAACAATGATGGTTTACGACATTTCCGGCCTGGGCAGAACGTTTTTATTTTTGAAAAATGTAAATTTTACATAATGAAGCCCGTAGACTCCAGTATGACCTCGATAATTAATAAAAATGGTGTTCTTTAAATGGCATGAACGTGAATGCCATATGCATTTTTATCATTCCCACCTATTTCCGACTACATTTGACTATAACTTAAATGGGCATATCGTAGATTCTGCATATCAAATTAAAGACCTTTGAATTATTCTCGATCCCATTTTAAGCTTTAATCAACACATATCTGCTGCTGTCCAAAAATTCATGAAAATGTTGGGTTTTATCAAAAGTTTGACCCCGTAATTCTTTATTGTTGGCTAGTCCGAGCGCATTTGGTATCCACAGAATATCACATATAGTAGGAAAAGAGACACTGTTCAGCACACCTTTCTCAGACCTATAGCTTTTAAATTGGGTGTTTATTGTGAATATGATTTCATGAAACAGTTTCTGAACATCCTCTCCTTGGAAACTAGGCGAAAACAGAGAGATCTTACTTTGTTATTTAATATTATAAATAGTAGATGTTATTATTCTGAACTTCTTCAACTAGGCAATTACAAACATTTTATGTACCTTTTTATAGATCAAATCAAGCTTTTAACAGCTGCATTCCAAGAATTAGCTAACTTGCACAATGATCTCAGGCTGTTCAATATTCCCTTTTCATCATTCAGAACTCAATTACTCAATACCGTGCTTTAATCTTAATGTTTTACTGTGTATTTTCTTTTTTTAACCTTCGACTAACCTATTTTATTATTTTAAATGTTCCTAGTCTATATGACATGTATAATGTATTCATTTGGGCTACAGCACTAAAAATATTTGATATTTTAATTAATTTTTAAAATTGTAATTGAAATGGGCTTGTCCGTAGTTAAATAAATTAATTAATTTCTGCGATATGAGATGTTAGAACCTAAGCTATGAAATGTAAATGAACTAATTCGCTCTTACCTTTCTTGTTGCTTTCAATTCAGCAATTTGTACGGAAACTTGGCTATCGCCGGAATTCCTCCTACTTTCTATGCTAACATGCCTGAAATTCAAGCTGACTTCACTATCTAATGAATGATTATTGCTGGACACTGAGTAAGCCACCTCATTAGGTACTGCTCCTCTGCGATTGACCAAACGCGGCAGATTTGCCGCCCACGTCGTACTTAGTTCGTTGCTAGCAGCGCTGTTCAATTCGAATTGAAGCCCAACGGGATCGGTGTGATTCTGACACAGAATGGATATTTCGCCACCTGCATTAAACTTCTTTCGTTTTGCGAACGCTTGGGCTATTATTTTGTGTTTTTGAAGTTTCATCGGCTCGTCGATTTCACAGTGAAATTTTCTAAAAAATAAACGATGTTAAATATTTTTTAAGAAATATACAATATCATAAAAGAATTACGATATAATAACAAGATATAACAAAAAAAAAATACAAAAAATACATGAAAACTTACCTTCTAATATACCTTCCCCATGAGTGTAAGGTGGCATCACACCACACCCAAGACGCCATAGCAATTCCTGATCCAAATACAGCTAACAGCTGCAATTGTAACATTGCAACACTAGGTCGAGCTGTTTGCTTACAGTGAGTGGAATCGGAACTTAGACTGGTGAGTTTACACCTAAACAAACAATTTATTATTCTTTTTTTTTTAATAGGGCTTCCTTATATAAATATTGACACATTTTACTATCTATATTATTCATATGTTATATGCATGTAACACTTCATTTTTTTAATTTAATATAGCAGTGCCGATAAGTAAAAAATTCTTGGAACTAGCTAAATTAATTTCAGGGTGATTGTGGGTCAAGAAAATTCCTATTAAATGAATAATTTTTGGTGTATTAACTATAAGATAACCAATGTTTGTGTGGTTTTTGATAATAAAATATATAAATTTGATGTGTCCAACACATGACTTTCCTTTCTAATTATTACAGGCCTTTGTCGGTTATTTTGTACCCCTGTAAATGTTTATAAAATACTGAAAAAAATTAAAAATCTCATTTTTCCAATTGTTTCATTACGGTCCATTTTAGGGAAATCATGTATAGAGCAAAAATGATAGAAAATGACATCACAAGTAATTTTTGTTTGAATAACTTTCTAAAAAAATTGTTTTTAATTGTTCATTGCATCTATTGGTTTAAGAAATTTCGATAAATAACATTGTTTTTTTTTTGTTAACACAGATTAAAGTTTCATTTGCGTAATAAATGTAATCCAATGACTCAAAACACCGACATAATTAATACACATTAAAATTAAAATAATTGTGCAGCTTGTTTAACTTAAAGTATCTCGAAAAATAATTACTTTATCGCTATAAAGAAAGAGTAAGATATTTACATAGAAAGTTTTGGAGAATAGAAAAAATGTGATAAAATTGCAATTACGCTAGTGGCGTAGAATTTGGGAAGGATAAACCAGCCACTTGACCCTGTCGTACGCCTCTGGTAGTAGCTAGGAACATAATTTAGTAGGGTGTATACAGTTCGAGCCAAATATGACAATAATACGTCAAATAGTTTTAAACTACTGCGCACAAATAATTTTTAAATGAAACTTCCTGTAACTCAGACAGGAGACACATTTTATTTATGTGATTTGGGTTAAAACTTGAAATATTTCCAATTAGTAATGACACATCTAATTTAACTTTTTAAATTTCAAAATCATCTGGGTTCGTGTCTGGGTCCTCGCTGCGACACTGATCCAACCAGATTCCTCATGTATTGCTAAAGAAATTTTGTTAATTAGCTATGACTTTTGAGTTAGATACTTACAAAATATAATTCTGCAAACTCATATCCCAATGTTGCGAGTTTTCAAAAATGTAGTGATGATATACAAAAGTGATTATACAGAATACTATCATAAATATTGTAAAAACTCCCATCCTGACGATATTCGACCTGATTTTCCTACTAGAATGTTCTGATATTATTTCTCTGCTGTCTATTTTAACTTTAACGAGAAGAACGAGTCCTAAAATTGAAAAATATTAAATTATTATTTGCAAAACAACTAAAATATTTTTACAATAGTTACGTCACAGACAAAAAAGTTAATTTTAGGTATTTCAAAAGAAATAACATACTATAAATTTTTCAAATATTTTAAGTAATAATAATAATAATAATAATACTCTCCCTAATTCACCCCCTTACGAGTGAATTTCAACCCCTGAAGTCGACTGAACGACTTGTGTAGGGGAAGGGACGACTATTATTATTATTTGCCGTGGCGCTCCGGGGCGACTTAAAGATGATTGATGGTGCCATTTGACTTACAGGTGAGGAAAACCCGGAAAACCTCACCCACCATCATTATTAAAATATTGAAAATAAAAATAAGAAAAAGATCATATTATTAGAAGTAATTGTGTACTTTTCATTTTCTAATCCTTATATCCTTAAGAGTGTCGGATGCAGGTTTAGTTTTCATTTCCTTTAGATCTCTTATATATTATTCCCCTATGGACACTTTTTTCTCAAATTCTATGTATCCACGTCTTCTTTGGTCTACCTTTTCTTTTTTTTACTTTTTTATTATCTTCTTTGGTAGTAAGTGGCGAGCCTACTATTCTAGCTCATTCCTCTTTTTATCTTGTCAGTTATAAACAGGTAGGGTTAGGTTTGGCCTGTGGCCTCTTGGGTCCATTGTATTCCTCTGCTTTCCCCGTATTCAGGTACTATCTTTGGAATAGTCCTGTCTCTTTGATTAGTTTTAACAAATTCCTGGGGCGTTCTTTCCGGCTCTAGACCAAAAAGGAGGAAACGTCGCCTAGTAAGAGCTTCGCATTCGAAGATCACATGGTATGAGGTTTCTTCCTCTTCCATGCAGAGTCTACACGTAGTGGGGTCATTGTGTAATCCCATCACATGAAGGTGTTTCAGCAAACAGTACCCCATTAGTAATCCCACAATGGTGGATATCAGAGGCCTTGCGAGTTGTAGTGCCTCAGTAGCCATGCGTGTTTGGTCCCCTTAGCATGGGCTTATTGATTCTGTGCCCTCTTATCTTTTGCCAGTGAATTTCGTGTTTTGTGGTTATCCACCTGTTCACTGCCTGTCAAGCAGAGGTTTTGCTTATCCCAAATACAGGTTCGGGTCCTGTGAATGGTAGATCTGATCCCTCTTTGGCGAGTTCATCAGCCTTGGATACCTTTGTGCCCTGGTACCCACGCCAGATCATTTAGTATTCCAAGGCAGTTCCAGACAAGCTTTGACTTGATTCTGTTTGAATCAAGAGCCTTTAAGGCTGCTTGGCTATCTGAGAGAATTAGGATGGTTTGTTTTTTGTACTTCCTTCTTAAATTCTCTCGTACACACAATTCGATTGCATGTATTTCAGCCTGAAATACAGTGGTATGTTTTCCCAGTGAGATGATGATGTCACATTTGGGTTTAACTCCATGTATGCCAGAGCCTGTTCCCTTGTTAGTTTTAGATCCATCCATATACCATACGAGACCGCTAAGCAAGTATTTATCTATCTCCTTATTTACCTCGTTCCAGTTGACCTGGAAGAGTCTGTTGAAGGTTAGGAGGGGTGTCATATAATCTGCCCCCATGTTTAATATAGAATCATTTACTTCATGTGTTATTCTGGTATGTTTTATATGTCCCAGTAGGGTTCCAGTTGTTGAAGATTTCCAGTCTGTATGCACTCATTCTGGCCTCCCCCTTTATGACTAGGTCAACGAGTGGGAGGTTTAGAATCGATTTCCATAGAGGCTGTTGGTGTACTTATCAGTACTCCTGTAATACAAAGGCATGCCAGCCTCTGAACTCCTGAGAAAGTATTGAGGGCTGTTTTCTGATTTACTTTTGGCCACCAAAACCAAACAACCGCTCCATAAGTTATCATGGGTCTTGTTATTGCCACATATAGCCAGTGGATCATTTTTGGTTTTAACCCCCATGTTTTTCCAAATGCCCGTCTCCCTACAATGAGAAACATTTTACATTTGTTGGTCACTTTTTGTAAGTGTTGGTTCCAAGTAAGTTTGCTATCTAGGATTAAACCCAGATATTTTACTTGGTTCGTTTTGTTTAGCCTTCCTCCAAACAGAGTCGTAGTTTCTAAGACCTCCAACTTTATTTTCCGAGTAAATGTGATGAGTTGTCAGGGTTTACCAAGAGGTTTTCCCTAACGCACCACATTTATGTCAGCCTAAGAGCTCTTTGCATGAGTTCGAAGGTGTTTCCATTGGATATGTCATCGGCATATCCCTGGGCGTACAGCCCTTGATTGTTCAGTGTTTTCAGCAGTTCATCTGCCACTAGGTTCCACAGTAGGGGAGAAAGGACTCCACCCTGTGGGCATCCCCAGTGGATATTCACCTGCATGGTTTCACTGAACATTTGTGCCTGTACTTGCCGTCCGCGTAACATGTCTTCTATCCACCAACATATGGTGCCTTCTATTCCATTTTTGCGAGCAGCAGCTACCATTGATTTAAAGGAGGTATTATCAAAAGCTCCTTCTATGTCAAAAAAATGTTCCTAGGATTATTTCTTGGCTACTGAGTCCCCCTCTATCTTGGTTCATTCCTCTTCAGTTTCTGAATTATTAGTTCAGGTTATTTCACATTATTATTATTATTAAGAACAGGCAAGCGACATATTCGATGAAGTTGCTCTTTTAGTTAGTGACAAAAATTATTCTAAATTACTACATGACAGTTAACATACTATAAACTGTAATGAATAAAATTATTTCTTCCTTCTTCGAGTTCTTTATCCATCCTCGCCTTGAACTGGTTTATGTTCTGGGATGAGACTGTATGTTCCAAGAGACCATTCCACAGATATACAGTTCTGTTTGTAATTAAATTTTTTCTTTGCAGTTTATTACACTTTTCTTTATACAATTTCTTTGAGTGACCTCTCAAGGTTCTTGATGTGCTCTGGCCTGGAAGATGTTATAATTTCTAACTCTGTCCTCTATCTTCTTCAAATATATTATTTTAATAACTGGATCATGTTGAACTACTCACATTATAGTTTTTCTTTTATTTTCCTTTTACCAAATTTATTATTATGATTACTCATATGTTTGATGCCTTTGCTATTCCCGTTACTAAATCTATTTCATCTGCTATTATTATTAGTTAAGATATGTGGATATTTGCGAATGGACATTATACCCTTTCGATCACATATTGTTTTAACTAATCACATGAAGGAAGTTTGTCGAGAATTTAAGCTGCAAAAAAAGGTTGTCATTTGGCGCACGAAAAGAGGTAGCACAGGTATTCTTGTGAGTTCCTATTAATCAAAGGGCATAATTCTTATCTTTATCAAATCGGGATATTTCTCGCTAATTATGGCACTGGAACTGCCACTGTTTTAACCACTTTTCTCAGGATAGTGATTGGCATAGGTGCCGTTTAGTAAAGTACAATGTTTTTAAATGCCTTCAGGGCACGGCCAAAATTTACAGTGGGTTCTTCTACTGTAATTGGGTTTGTTCTTCCAATTTATCCTTTTTCTATTTTAGTATAATAATAATAATAAATTTTATTGATATTGATATAGGTATTCAAATAAAATATTAACAATTGTATTAGTTTAACACCAAACAAGGGCGGACACCAGCCTAAGCAACTTAATGCTTGTTTTGCGATGCCAGTCCTGTTTAGTGCTTTACAAAATATTATACTTGTTTTAATATCATGAACTAGATTTAAATATTAAAATAATAACAGAGATAGCTGAAACAGTTCTAATTAATACTAAAGAAAAATAATTAAATATGAAGAAAGAAAGTAATGTGGAATGTAATGTAGGAGATGGAAAATTAAATCAAGAACGGTATACATTGTGTTTTATGAGAAAATGCACATAATTTAATAGTAGTGGTAGGTTACATGCTGCAGACATCAAAACGATCCCATATATGGCCTATACCCCCTTAATTTCTGAGATAAAAGTCCAAATTTGTGTTGTTTCCAGCATAGGTAATTAATTCATTTTCTCTCGTAGTAATTAAGTTACATTTTTTTTTATTTAGAGATTTTGTACTTAAGTTTATTTTTATTCTGAATAATTTTCTATAATATAAATTAATATTTTTCCCCTGAACATTTTTAAATTGTCCCCAGATTACTTTTACAGAAAATTTCAACATATTTTAACCAATTTCAGTTTTTATTATTTTGAAACTAACACAAACCTAAGATAAATGTTTAAAATACAAAACTATTACCTTTGACAATAATATAACCAGAAACAACCATCGTAGCCGCTAGTGGTGTTAAAAGCAAACCTGCTCTAGCTGCTTTATTGATAAAACCCACAAAACAAATCCCTGTGACATAATCTCCATCAATTTCTCCAATTGCCATTGTGGTAATTGTTAACATTAGAGGAAAACTCCATGCAACCAAATGAAAATATGCTCGCTTCCGATCAACTCTGTCCTGTAATTTACCTAAAAGGAGAATTATGGGTATTTGAAAAAGAATAAAGTGTATATTATATAAAATACCAATTTTCAACTAGATTAGCATTTTTTCTTCTAGTATTAAGTATCCATGCAAAGAAATATTTCTTATTAGTAGGTCTACCTGAAAACTGTTAGTAGTTAACAAAATTATTAGTATTGAAAATAAAAGTTTAAGGTTAATAATTAGGAACATAAAAAATGTTAGTCTCTACTACAAAAATGATCAATATCACAAATTTGGCAATACATTCAGATCGGAATTAATTTGTTTTTCTGTGGATGGTAGGAAGTATAACTGGTAAATGATTATCTAATTATAAATGGTTTTTAGATACAAAAGAGGGACATAACACTTGCCCAATCATTAAAAATAATATTAAATTTTGTAATCAGAAAGGAGACAACAGCTAGTTATATATTTTTATAAAAAAGAATTTACATGAACGGAGTTCACTTTTATTGTTAAAATGATTTCTACATTTTAATGGTCATTATTATGTTCATGCAATGATTAAACGTGTACATTTACACCTAATATGTCAGTAGTTCTTTACCTAGAGCTTGTAATGAGTTCATATGCCATGAATAACTAAATATCACAAACCAAACTAAACCTGCAACCATAAAGTAATAAACCATAACGAAAACAATCACACATGATAAATTTTCAGTAGCACTTGGTTCAGATTTTCTTAAAGTTCCTTCTTTTTTGCAAACGATATCTTCTCTAGTTTCGCTCCCTAAAAATTGAACCAGCCAACCTCCATACGAGATACAAAAACATACATTTACATAGAAAATAGCCAATGCTGGGTACTTATTTGCAGTTTTCCAGTCGATTACAAAAGTAGTAATGGTAAAGATGTTGCAAAAAATGCACAGCAATGTACAATAAAAAATCAGCTTATGAATTTGATAGTGTTCATTTTCTGTATGGAGAGAATCTTTACATTTCAAACCACAATTTTCAATGTCTGGGTACCACCATTCTTGTTTATCAGTTTTTACCAATGGGTCCATACAAAATCCTGTGGTATTAAATTTAACCTCATGTATATCATTCTTACATTTATTAAAAGGAAACAAATTTTCATCATCACAGTTTAAAAATTCAGGGAGAACAGAACTGTTGTAGAATATTTTGCATGGTTCAAGGGTGATTTTACACATTTCATAAGAAGGTAAATCTACTTTATCATCTTCACATTTAGGCATATACAAGGCACATAAAAAAGGCTGGATAACAGCCCAGCATTTAGGCACATATCGTAAATATCTATAAACTTGAAGTTTTTCTTGTACTTTTTCTTGACTATTTAAGTCAATCAGGTCCAATGTGGTACCATGATATGGTAATTTGGCTCCCATGCAAATAGAATAATTTAAAGTTTGGCATTTTGCAGATTTTTGACAATATTGAAGGTTTCCATCATATAATTTATACCTTGTATTCTCTTTGAACTTTTTCTGCTCTTTGTATTTTGTATAAGTGGAATTGCGTAAAGAAGTTTCTGTTTTAAAAGAATCATAATTTTCAGCTGCTCCAAACACTAAATAAGTTGTCAATATTATAAAAAAATTCATTTTTACAATTTAAAATAATACTGGATTTTAAATAAAACCAAATACATTTAAAATGATTAAAAGCTAAAAAACACTAAACAAAAACATTTTCATTCAACAAAATAACGCGAAAGTTGAATGAGACGTTCAAATAAAATAAACAATAAATAATAACAAAAAATTATTCAGACCACACACGTGGGAACGGAATACCCCCCACATTGATCACAATTCAGTAATTCACAATGACAATGATGTTGCCAAATTTCAAATAAAACTATCGAATTATGTATTTCTATACTTTTTATATTTTTGTAGAACCAAGAATTTGAAAAATGTGAAAAGATCACATTAGTCTAAAATTAGTTAAATATCAACCACGAATGTCATTTAGAATATTTATTTTTCTTCCATAATTTAGAATAATTTGAATATATAAAAAACTAGCATTCCCCTAACATTTGAAAAAAAAAACAAGTACTGGCAACATTGCTAACTGTCAGTTTTAAATATTTGTTTGTTGTGGTTGCTTTGGATTGAACAACGAACCGATGGAACTCAAGATCTAGAACTATTCATTTTTCCAAACTTTAAAAATAATGTATAAATAATGTTCAAGGAGAGACATTAATTTTATTTTTAACCTCGTTTTCAACAATTTAAATACATGAATGGAAATCAATTACGAAATGATGCGATTAGGAAGTTCTCAATTCAATGTTTATACCGTAATAAACCAGTACACTTTGAAAATACCTCAAGAGACGTCATAAGCTACCAACACGTGTGATTTCAAACGTCACACTCCTGTCACTTTTTTAATTCGTGAAAAACCGTCGTGAGACCGTCTTTTAAATGACCTAGAGAAGGCTGTCGATCGGTGAGTGGCCCTCAAAGTTAAAAGTTCCTATTCTGTTCAAAAGGCCTTCTTAAAATAATTAATTAATATAAGTCAACAAAAAGTAAAACATGTTTCGAACAGTAATTTTACGAAGTGACGTTGCCAGAGAAATTTTAAGAAAATCTCTTAGATCAAAATCTTTTAGAAATGTTTCAATCGAATGTGGAAAACGAAGACATTATCACAGGTATTTAGTTAAAATAGTTTTTCTCTAATATACGTAATAATTTTGTTTTAATCCAGTTACATAACTGTTCTTAAGGTTGAAAGCTGTCCCAACCTAACCAAACTTTTTAGTGTTCATATTTAAATTAACTCTACATATTTTACTTTTTAGATCTCTATTTGGACCGCAACATTCCAAAATATTACAGAACTTAATTACTTCAGAACAAAATTTTGTTAGATATTATGCCAGTAATCTTCCCAGTCATACAAGAGTCACCCTTCCAGCTTTATCACCTACTATGGAACTTGGAACTATAGTTAGTTGGGACAAAAAAGAAGGTGATAAATTGAATGAGGGTGACCTATTAGCTGAAATTGAAACAGATAAAGCCACTATGGGTTTTGAAACTCCAGAAGAAGGATATCTTGCAAAAATTCTCATTCCAGCCGGGACTAAAGATGTTCCAATTGGTATGTCCAAAATTTTAATTTTACATTATTATAGTTCAATTCAAAGATATTATTCCTGTAGAGTCAAGATAAGATTTCTGTAGAAATCTTTCAAATAATAAAACATGGAATGATATGGATCACTTCAATAACATCTTTAATAATAATAATAATAATAATACATATTTATTAGTTATTTCTGATCCGAGTTCTGATCACTTTACATTGATGTAGGATGTCAAAATACATGTAGTGGACAAAACACAATTTAAAATTACATTTAAATGTATATACCCAGATATATACCTACTTATTACATGATCTAATTATACTTAGGATATTAAATTTGTTTTTGAGAAGAAAACAGTCGAGACACATTTCTCAAATACTTTACATATTATAGTGGAGATTGTAATAGGTCTGTAGTTATTCGGTGACAGCTGACACTTTTAAAAGTAGGTGTTACAAGCCCAATTTTAAGAGCATTTGAGAAAATTCTGTGTAACAAGGAAGTATTGGTTACATAAGCTAATGCATTTGCAGTGAATGGGCATTTTTGTGGAAATCTCTATTCTTTAGAGATGCAATTGTTTGTACTGCTTGTTCAGAAGTCACTTCTATAAACTGAAATGTGTTTAGAACAAACATAGCAGTGTAATTATAATTATTAAAAATAGTGTTGTGAAAATGATTTTTAATTACATTACTGGCAATTGAAGAGAAGTAATCTACAAACATGTTAACAATATCTCATTTGTTTTTGTTCCTGACCATTTTTAATCTGGAATGGCTGCTTGACCTTCTGCAATCATTCTTTATATTTATTTAATTTTAATTCAAAATAAATTTGTAATGTATTTTAGTGGTTTATAGCTAAAATAAAGTAGGCATTTATGGTAATAATTAGTATTAAAATTGACCAGGTCATTTGTATTAGGTAGTTAATTTACCACTGCTTACAAAAATCATCTAATTTAATGTCTAAGATAAGTGAGATACATTTTATTCAGATAATATGTGTGAACAATTTTGATTCATCAGTTTGTTTAAGGTTGAAATTTATTTTTATCATTTAAGTTCTTATCATTTAATTGCCTGATCACTTAAAAATGACAGTAATACTTATATAATTGAGACCTCCTTTTTTCTTTCAACTAAAATTACATACAAAAATTGTTGAATTTTAATAAACACTAATTGATATGGTTATTGTAAACAAATAATATACCGGGTGTTCAAATTAAAGTGTTACAGTTAAATACCGCCGAAAATATGCATTTTAGAAAAAAAAGTTTCAGACAAAAGTTTTATAGATTTTGGGGAAAACATTTTGACTAAATTCATTTTTTTATAGCTGACCATAATATGGCCATATCGAGGTGGACTTTGTTTTTTTAAACGGGAATCCCATCTTTTTTACATATTCCTTAAGTAAATAAAAAAAATAAGAAACTTTTGATGGAAATATTTTTTTTATTGGACTTTAATTTTTGAGTACCATCTACTTGAAAATTTTTCTGGGCGAAAAAAAAAGTTGGCCATATTATGGTTAGCTATAAAAAACGAGTTTAGCCAAAAAAATTTCCCCACAAAATTATAAAACTTTCGTCTGAAACGTTTTTTTTTTTTATAAAAAGCGGTATTTAGCTGTAACACTTTAATTTGAACACCCGGTATATTAATATTATTACGATTGTGATTTTATTTCTCAATTCTTCATTTTTTTTTTTTTTTCGAAAATATTTTGCTGAAGACATTGAAAAAAAAATAATTTTTCAGCATATTAATATTTGTTTTTTATACAGTGGCGACTTCTGATCAAACTTACAAAGACTAGGTATACCGGGTGCAAAAACTTCAGATGGCTTTGTTTCTGGTAAAATTTTTGGGATCTTGAATTTTTGCGGAATGATCAGTGCATAGGTGGACGTAATTCCTCATACTTTTTATCCCACTACCTCTCCCCGTAAGCTATCCTTACGTAAAAAAAATTAATGACATCTTGCATATATTATGAAAGATTATAAAGGGGCATACTTTTTTGAGTACATCCGTAATAAAAAAGTTAAATAGGTTACATTTTGAAATATTTCAATTTAAAGTTTTGATAGACTATTTTTATTCAATACAAAAACTACAAAGGCTATTCATAGGAGAAAAGTTTGTGAAATTACGTTCCCTTATTTATTTATTTATTTATTTATTTATTTATTTATTTATTTATTTATTTATTTATTTATTTATTTATTTATTTATTTATTTATTTATTTATTTATTTATTTATTTATTTATTTATTTATTTATTTATTTATTTATTTATTTATTTATTTATTTATTTATTTATTTATTTATTTATTTATTTATTTATTTATTTATTTATTTATTTATTTATTTATTTATTTATTTATTTATTTATTTATTTATTTATTTATTTATTTATTTATTTATTTATTTATTTTATTTATTTATTTATTTATTTATTTACTGATATACCATTTTATCAAAAAAAAAAAAAAAATACAATATGTATGAGAAAAAGAGAAAAATATTAATATCAAACAGACATTATGAACATTAAATATATAATAATAGTAAAAAAAACAATAAAAGAATATAAAGGTTGAAAGAGAAAAAAATAGTTAAAAATGTATGTTTCCAATATGGCGCTTAAAAGAGGGTAAATATGAGTTGAATATTTGTAAGTTATCATTGTGATTATTAGCAATCCTAAGTATTTTAGAAATAGTTTCATTCTGAGCATATTCTGTAGTATGGGATGGAATGCTAAATAATTCAGATATGCATGTTCTTCTGTGTATGTTGAAATTCACCAGCCTCAATAAATCTGGACAACAAATTGAAGCATTTAGTAACTCATGAAGAAAGCATAGTGCTTATTTTGTTCTACTATACTCAAGATAATTCAAGTCAAGCTTTAGTAAAATATTGTTGTAATTACCTATTTCCACTAGAAATACCCACATTTATATGCAGCAAATTTTAAAAATTTAAGTTGAACGCTTTCAGTTAAATCTACGTCCCGTTGGCGATAGGGATTCCATAAGGTGCAATTATATTCAACGTTAGATCTCACCAATGAACAATATAATAATTTTATCAAATCGGTTGAAAAATGTTTGGATGATCTCATGACAAATCCCAACATTTTCAATGCCTTGGAAGTAATAGTATCAATTTTATGAAGTGGATGATTGTCTAATGTGTAATTGAACTGAACAGGATTGTTTTGTTTCTATGGAAAGTGATTTGATGACATTTTCTCGGGTTTAGTTTTACTAGATTTATTTTACACCATCTAACAAGGTTATCTATATCAAATTGGAACAGTCTGGTATCCTCGATTGTTTTAATAGCTATATAGAATTTAAAATGCAAAAATAGACTTTTGTGAGTAAATTATAACCTCAGCTACATCGTTTATGAATAGATTAAATAATAATGGACCTAAATGTGACCCTTGTGGTACACCTGATGGTACCAATATCGCAGATGATATGGAACCCCCATATCTTACGTCCTTTAAGATAACTGTCCAGCCATGAAATCATTGAGCCAACTATTTCTATGAAGTTAAGTTTTGCTAGCAAGTGCACATGGTAAACCCGATCAGATGCTTTTGTAAAATCTGTATATATTGCATCAACCTGAGAGCGCTCTTCAAAAGCACCAATTATATAGTTTTTATGAAGCACCAAATTTGTAGTCGTAGATTTACCGGGCATAAATCCATGTTGCTCACTATTAACTATAGGTTTAGTGTCCCATGACAATTTTTTTGAAACTGGAATTTCCAACTAAATGCAAATAGATCTTTGCTGTCACTCTTGTAAAACAGAACACAGGGAATACTCCCGAAGATAGTGATAAGTTGAATAAATAGTGTAAAGGTATTGCTAGTGTGAAAGTACATTTTTTTAGAAGGAACAGAGGAATTCCATCAGGAATCTTATGAAAATCTTATGGTAATTAGTAACATCAACATAATTATTTTTGAATGAATAAACCGGAATTTGGTTAGGGTGTTCATGACAATAGACAGTTGAGAAAAATGAAGAAAAATTAACAATATGATTGTTTCAATTTGCCTGCTTTTCTTAATAATGCATGGTATTAGGTAAACGGTAGTTGCCCATTTCATTATTGTAATATTTCCAAAAGATTTTGGTATCTGAGCTTATGCTCAAGTTTAGATATAAGTCTGTTGAAGCATTCATTACATACTTGATGATAATGAATGAAGTTTCCAGATGTTTTATAACGTTTGTGAATGTCTTGTTTTGTTTATTTTGGTTTATGAGTTCACCAGAAAACCAATTGGGATATTTTTTTATAGGAATAAAAATGTGTAAGGTTTGATACAATATATCATAAAATTTTTCTGGAGCCACGTCAATCGTACATGAATTAAACATAATATCACTCGCTAGAAAATCATTTAAACCAGCATAGTTACCTTTTTTAAATTTCCAAAAATATTCATCATAATGGAGATAATTACTCGTTTTCAATTTTAATTGTAAAGAAAATGCACTATTATTTACTAATAAATTAATGGCTTCAGATACTGCAACATTGCAAGAACTATAAAAAATTTAATCAAGAAATTTTTCTAGACTATTAGAAATGCTGATTTAAAATTTAATCCCAAATTATCATTATACCAATATACCTCAGGCAAATTATAATCACCACATAATAAAAGTTTACTATTTTTATAATTTACAGATAAATAATCAATAGTAATCAAATGATCAATATATATGTTATCATCAGAACCTGGAGGAATGTAAACACCCCCTAAAATAAGTTTGCTATTCTTACATTTAACTTGTACAAACAGCTGTTAAATTGTTGTTTGAGAAATTTCAACATATTCAGGTATTAGTTAAACATTTTATTGCTACAGGAATGCCCCTGCCACGTAATTTACCACTCAAATTATAGTTTCTATCTGTAAATTAGCACGCCACTGGTATCCAAACAGAGAAAGTTATATCAGACACCATTTTTTGTGAAATTTTCTCCTATTATTGTATATTAGGTTATCCTACTTCAATAAAGTATCTATCTGTCAAAATTTATCAATCTCATAAATTTTAATGAATGTTCATGCAATCAGCTGTTGTTCTATTAAAATATATGTATATTTTTATTTAAGGAAAGTTGGTCTGTATTATTGTCGAAAACGAATCCGATATAGCTGCCTTTAAAGATTTCAAAGATGATGGTGGCAGTGCTCCACAACCAGCACCAGCTGCTGCACCTACTGCGCCAGCCCCAACACCTGCGCCTGTGGCACCATCACCTGCAGCACCGTCGGCTGCAATGCACGCACCTGCAACAGTGCCCGCTGTACCTGAACCTTCTGCTACAGGTAGGGTGTACGTCAGTCCCATGGCAAAGAGGTTAGCTGAACAGAGGAATATCAGGTTACAAGGTCAGGTTCAAAATAATATTGGCTTAATATACTTCAATAATTTCGCTTTTTGTTTTCTAGAAGTAGCTTGCGAGACCCAAACTTATATCTCTTATCTCTGGAATTATATAATTTAAAATGTTAGGTTAGGTTGTAAAAAATAAAATAAAGTTACATAAATTATAATATAAGGTCAAATTAAATATAAATAAGGTTTAATAAACGGGTTCAATAATTTTTTAGAGATTGATTTTGCCCTCAATATGGTCTTTAAATTGTCTAATGTGTTTATTGAAATGAAGTAAAAAAAAGCTGGAACTGGGGGATTTAAACTTACGAAGGCCACGAAACTGAAGAAAAAATTCGGTGTTCTAACATTTAGAGAAATTTAACAATTTATTACTGGTTAATATAAATAGGATGTTTCAGAATAAAGTACCGTAAACTAAGGGATTTGTAGATTTTAACTAATTATTAAGAAAAGCTAAATATAATTTTCCTGCATAAATGTCCCAGTTTTTATTCTATAGGGTGATAAAGTGAATTTAATAAATACATAATTATATAAATATCTTTCCTTACGGTAAAGACTTTAACTTAAAAATATTTATTTTAATAAGGACAATTTCCCGACCATAGTAGAATTTTATATAAATAAAAAGTTCCTATGTTTATTCTGTCAAAACTACACGCTGTGAAACAGGAAGATGGGGTTTCTATTATTTAAAAAAAATTTAAACTATGTATTCATCCCCCATATTTTTATAAATATATTGACTGCCCCAGAAGATGAAATATACCTAGGAACTTTTTATTCATATAAAAATATTTATGTGTTAATTAATCGTCATTAGTCATTATTAGTTATAACACTCTATTTATATAAATTACGATAACCCATTAGTGTAGAATCAAGGGCTAAGAAAACAATTTTAATCCAAACCTTTTGAACACCCTATATTTCATAAAAGTTGAGATTAATAATTATTCCTCACAATTTGTTACAAAAAAGAGACTCTAGATTGAACTCTGTAAAACATTCCATATTTGAGATTTTTCTAACATGAATTCTACGTACATTATGAAATTTAAAAAAAATGCACATTTTATTAAAGGCTAATTTCATAATCAATATTAAAAGGTCCATTAACTAATTGGACCATTAGGTCCTTAAAAACTTGGTTCCATTAGATAATGGACCTTTTAATATTAATTATGAAATCGGCCCTTGATAAAATTGTCTATATATTTACAATTTTGTATTAAATATCTTTTAATATCATATTGAATTAATAAAGTAGTACCCTTTGCTGTCAAAGTTCAATATTTTTTTAGGCAAAGGTTCTGGTTTATTCGGTGCTATAACTTCCTCTGACTTAGGATCACTAGAAACAGCTCAAGCTCTCTCTCCTGCTGCAGGTCAAAAAGGTCAACTTCCAGCTGCAGCTGCACCTTCCACCGGAAGTTTTCAAGACATCCCCCTTACTGGTATGAGGACGACAATTGCCAAGAGACTGCTACAATCCAAACAAACTATCCCTCACTATTATTTGTCTGTTGAAATAAACATTAACAAGTTAATGACTACTAGGGCGGAGTTTAATAAAAAATTAGAAAAGGAAGGAGTCAAACTGAGCGTTAACGATTTTATTATCAAGGCTGTGGCACAAGCTAGTTTAAAAGTAAGTAGCAGCAGCAGCAGCAATTTTGGACTGTTGATGGAAGTCAAAGTTTATCAATTTTGAGTGATTTTGAGTTAGTCTTCAATCTAATGTCATATATTTTGCATTCGTTTTCTTTTAATAGTCCTTGAACGATTTATTTCTTGAGCAATGAACAGGAAGATGCCCAGTATGAGGGCCATGCTGGCTTTTGAACGACCAAACGTATTTAAACATGTTTCTGTTATATTCCCTTTTTGTAATCATAATAACTACTAAACTAAAATATTTACGATCAAGCTCCTCGTTTTACGTGCTCATAACCCACCCCTAATACTATCACTATCTAGGTATATTTTGTAATGCGAACTTATAAAAGATGTGCTGAATCAACTTGCCGCTGTATCAGAGATAACAAGAGATATAGCTATTCATTGAGAAAATATAATATTCCTGACGCCGACATCGATATCACAGTCAATAGGTTCAGGTTTAGGAGTGAAGAAACATGTGGTGTGAGGTATGGAAAGGGATAAAGTGAAGAATTAGGTGGCCGTACAAAACAATTTTATCAATGAATTTATGTGTATTCCGTTGTACGCCCATAATAAACAACGTACAAAATGTCAAGCCATGTCCAGTATAAAATACTTGGTATACAACTTAACATTAACTAGGTTTTCAAATGTATTGAAAATTATGTCTATTTACTGTCATCGGCATCAACTACTTCGGTTATAGCCTTATATTGAAAATTATTACATCTAATTTAGTTAAATTTAATATAACTAGCGATTCCAAATTTTTGGGTTCAGTTGCAATAAAATGGGTTCAATTATTTTAGCTTTTTTTTAAGATATGTAAATAATTTTGTAAACAAAACGAGAATAATTAAATAGGCATGACAACAGCGGATATTATACTCTCCTGTGGGACTTAGAATATGTCTTATTCATTACAGCACGATATATGTTTGTAGGTACATCTCCTGTTATCTCTGCGCTGCATGTTTGTTTTTTAAGTATCTAAATTCATCAGCTGGGCCGTCATAATATGACCTCCTAGGTTAACATATTTGACGCCTTTAATATTATACTAAACCCTACAATTTGTTAGGTTCCAGAAGCGAATTCATCATGGAACGAAACCTCGATAAGGCAGTACAGGAATGTAGATGTCAGTGTTGCAGTTTCGACAGATAAAGGTTTGATTACTCCCATTATATTTGAAGCCGAGAGGAAAGGCCTTGCGGAAATCAGCAAAACCATGAAAGGTCTAGCTGCTAAAGCGAGGGACGGCAAACTTCAACCTCAGGAATTCCAAGGGGGTACGATTAGTATATCAAACTTAGGAATGATGGGAATCGATCAGTTTTGTGCGGTTATTAACCCGCCTCAGAGCTGTATTTTGGCCATTGGAAGCGCTACCAACAGGTTGATTGAAGATGCCTCTTCAGACAAAGGGTAAGGATTTATATTAAAACTAAACTAATAAGTTTTCGTCCCAATATAGCGAAAAAATGTACATTGTAACGTTACGGTCTTGCGCAGTGCCAAAACTTTAAAGCTGAGTGTTTCAACACATTTTAATATATATATTCAGAGACGGTCCTGTGCTCGGTGCACAGGTGTTTTGTTATGGACGTCTGTAAACAAACGTATACGTGACCATAATCGCGTTCACTGAGCTGCATCATTGTGAAACCACTCAAGGTCAACCAGTTTCTGGCACGTAGACATGCATATCTTTTCTTTGATCGGTAAAAAAGACCAGTTCATTTTGGACTTCGAGAGAAGTCAGACGGGTCTCAACACAAAACTCATGGCAGTTATTCTGTTGTAAATACATAAGTTCCCTGAGCAAAAGATACTAAAATGACAATAAATAAAGTAATGTTAACCCTAACCCCGTGTTAATCCTCTAGGTGTTTGTAAATAAAGTGTCGTGTAAATATGTAAATTTAAAAATTTGTGCAACGTATTGCACAATAAATTGTTTTTTACGAAGTTGCTGTAATTTCATTATCCATATGAAAATATTTGCAGCTAGCACCGAAAGGAGACATTCCACTTGGTAAGCGAGCCTTAGGGACGTATTCATAATTTATGTTGGGTTCAACTTTTGGTAAACTACAAATCCAACACTGAGTGTCAAATTTCTTAAAAAAACTTAACGCTGGCACCGCGTCACATCTAGAAATATATGTAATGTTGTGATTTTATTAGCTGTAGTAAAAAAAATGTATGTTGAAAGATCATGTAACGTTTCACTGGTAGGGATTTCAGTAGTTTCCCTTTATATGATTTTAGATTTATTTATGTATTTTTCATGAACGCCTTTGCCATGAACGCCTTTAGGGTGGATAGGTTTTATTGACATTTTCTGTATAATTATTACTTTTGTATCTGTAACGTGTGAAGGGTGGGTTAACCCACGGCACTTAGGCCTCAATAGGCCTATTGTGCATCGTCTTAAGTAGACAGGCACCTAGCTCGTGAGCCAGTCTACAGATTTAATCTAGTTGACAACGTCGCCAAGAGGTGCTTCTCTTATATCGTCCGGTGTTAGCCAATTCTCACCGAACACAAATCTTCTAATAAATGAGAGCGTCGGGCAATCGTAGAGGATATGCTCGATGGTCTCATCTTCTTGTCTTCATCCCCTGCAGAGTGCGGATTCTGCCAGCCCCATGATATGTAGATACTTCCGTAGTTGGCAATGTCCAGTCAGAATACCTGTGATCAGGCGCAGATTCTGTCTAGTCATAGTGTTGAGTACTTTTCCAAAGCATTGTTATTGTTTGGTGTTTCGGCCTCCACCTCTCTCAAAGTCTCTTGAAGAAGGTGAGTATAGTTTGCCCTGCCTGTCTTCCTAGGGTTTCGAGATAACGTGGAGGTCGGCAACATCAAGTTTATTTTGAATGTTAACCAGCGGTGGTCTGATATCGAAATGTCATCAGACACTTGCCAGTTTAGAATTGATTTATAGATATCAGTTGTGGATAAAGTGATATCTATTAGTGTTTGACTGCGAGAGTTTAAAAATATTGGTGTAGTATAATACAAAGATTTTTGGTAATTATATAATTATAAAGTAACTTGCTTTTAGTGTTATTATCCTTACTGCCCCAACTGAAGTGATGAGCATTTGAGTCGCAACCTATTATCAGCTCAAACTTCTGGTTCATGCAGTATTCAATCAGATCTTCCAACTCTGCTGGGTGGGGCATGGTTGCGTCGGAGGGGAGGTATGCAAATGCCAGTATCAACGTTTTCTTTTCCCTTTTGATGGCATAATCCATTGAGTGAGCTTTATACACTCACCGGCACGAAAAACGGAGCAGTTGAATTTTTTTAAACAAACTTAAAATTTTAATGCTTTGTGATGTTTTATTATTATAATATCTTAAACATAAACAAAACAACGTTTTTTAAGCATTTTCTAACAACAATTGAACCTTTATTTGAAGAAAAAAAGCGTTTTTGAATAAAAATCAAAAATTGAACTTGCACTTCAAAGTGCATAGTTGGCTATGAAACCATGACCAACAATGCTGTTGTTTTCATTGTTTTGAGAAATTTGACAGATCGAAACACGTTTTAAAGTTGTGCTGCGTTTTTTTCACCTACAAAATTATGGCTGTTAATCCCGAAATAGCGGCTGCTATTGTTGCGTTGCTTTAAGACGGAAGAAGTGAGCGATGTGTTGCCCAACAGTATCACATATCCAATAGCACTGTGCACCATATTTTTACACGTTTTTTGGAAACTGGAGCTTACACCAGACGACTTGGAACTGGTCCCCAACGAAGAACTAGCGCTCATGATGATCGCTTTATCATCTTACAAAGTCTGCGAAATCGTCATGCTACGGCTGTTGAAATCAAAAATCGACTTCATCACGTCCGGCAAACCAACATAAGTGAACGGAGAGTTAGACGAAGACTCGGAGAAGCCAATCTACCAGTCGTAGACCTGCAACAGGCACAGAGGTTCTTAGGCGTCATCGTATTGCGCGATTTCAGTTTGCCAAAAATCATGAGCACTGGGGTGAAAATGAATGGGGGCGCGTTTTGTTTACGGATGAGTCCAGATTTAGCCTGCGGTCTCCAGATGATCGTGAGAGAGTATGGCGAAGACCACAAGAGCGTTTCGCAGAATGTACCTTCAGTCCTAGGGTAGGCTACCAAGGAGGCTCAGTTGGTGTGGGCCGGAATTTCTATGGAGGCACACACAGAATTGTACATCCTTCCGAGAGGCTCCTTAACTGCTGCCAGGTACATTGATGAAAATCACCAAGATTTTGTTGTCCCTTATGTTGACTTTATCGGAAATGACTTTCTTCTAATGCATGATAATGCCAGACCTCACATCGCGAGAATCACTCAACAGTACTTAAACGATGTAAACATTCCTGTTATGGAGTGGCCAGCGTTAAGCCCGGATGCAAACCCAATTGAACATGTTTGGGACATGCTTGGGCGAAGGATGCGAAGTCGTGTTCCTGCTCCTTTAACTTTAAATCGGTTGCAACAAGCTCTTTTAGAGGAATGGGAACATATTCCTCAAGAGGACATTCGCCACTTAATTTTAGGCATTCCAAGGAGGATGCAGGCTATTATTCGAGCACGTGGGGGCAACACACGTTATTAAAAATGCGGCTCCCCAGTTTTTGCTAGCAAGTCGTTTCAGTTTTGATTAATTTAAGGTCATTTAGGAACAACACCAATTTGTGCTTTTTCGTCTTCGTTTTTTAAATTGTTACAAAACCCTTTTTTTCTTCAAATAAAGGTTCAATTGTTGTTAGAAAATACTTAAAACATGTTGTTTTGTTTATGTTTAAGATATTATAATAATAAAACATCACAAAGCATTAAAATTTTAAGTTTGTTTAAAAAAATTCAACTGCTCCGTTTTTCGTACCGGTGAGTGTATTTCTTAGGAAAGTAAATGGCTTTCCTAGGTTGTTGGTTGCTGGGAAAGCTAAAAATGTAATCATTTAGATTTTTTAGACCTACAATTTTGGTTTTTATTATCCAGTGGTTTCTGGATGAGGCTATTGTATCTTTCAGCTCATCAAAGCAGCGGCATAATGTTGCTTTTGTTACATTGAATAATTTTTGACCTCTTTAATTGCTTCCCGATCCCCCATTGAAATTTGAGAAGCGTTTGAGGTTAGCGTTTGACCATCCTTTCCTCCGAAAGTGGGAGGGGATGGTTTAGTCTGGTTCCTCAGTTGTAATGTAACCAATCGAGACCTTTTCTTGTCCTTGGTTGCGTTGTGTTTCTGACCTCTTGTGGAGGCAGAACTAGCGTAGCTACCCAAAGACTCTATTGGGCTGCTTACGTTGGGTTTGGAGTGAGGACATATCCTACAGTTGTCAAAACTCTGCCTATCTGCAGTTTAGCCTTCCTCCTCTTTGCTTCGGAACCAGAGATCCTCTTGCCTGTCAGTTTAAGTTGAACTGCGATGCCCATCCTCGAATTTTGGAGGTGGATATCGCTGCCCAGTCTCCTTTGCTGGAGGTGAACGTTGACGTCCAGTCTTTTTTATTGGAGGTGAAACGTTAACGTCCAGTCTCTTTTATTGGCGGTGAACGTTGACGTCCAGCCTCCTTTGCTGGAGGTGAAACTTGAAGTTCAACTTTCTTTGCTGGAGGTGAACGTTGACATCCAGCCTCCTTGGATTTGCGTGGGTTTGGACCCATAAGGTTCCCACGAGTAGCTAGGGAAAGAAAGGTCGACTGACGTAGTCCCGCATGCACCGGCAAGGCAAGATACAAGAGGGTGTCGCCAGGTACCCTCAAGAGGAGTGTTGGCTGCCGCATCTGCCCCTGCACATTATCTTACACCTTAGATTGGGAGGTTGGTTTGCGGCGGTAGCCTTTGCAAAATAATTTGAACGTTTTTAGGCTCTCACTCTACTTGTGTCTACCACTAACCAGGAAAATCCTGGCCGTTCTCCTAGCCGCCACCACCCGGGGACGCGCTCAGTTTGCACTCAACCGCTGAGTGTATAATTACTTATTGCGAGTCCAGTATATTTGATTTAGTAATAATTATTGTATTTGTATTTATTTAAAACTAAAATTTTCATTTTCAGTTTTAAATCTGCCCAATTCCTGCAAGTGACCTTGAGTTGTGATCATCGAGTTGTTGATGGAGCTGTGGGTGCAAGGTGGCTACAAGCTTTCAAGCAGTACCTGGAGGATCCGGTGTCAATGATCATGTAAATTAAATATTGAGAGAAATGTTCACTCCATAAAAGATTAAAACTCATAAAGCTGCCAATGATCAGGTTGACCAACATTAAATGTTGTTAAATCACCAGAACACGAAGCCAAACTAGGTGTCCAGCCCAAAACTGTTATTATTTTGTTGTTTTTATATTATATTATATAGGCGTACTATTTATTCTTTTTGTCAGAAGTAAAACTTTGTCTTTGTGTTCTCACACTAAGAATAGAAAATTTTAAAAAGTTTTTATTTATCCATTGATTTTAATTTAAAAGTAGACCAAAGTATTTGTACATTTTTCTCAGTTTCAACTGCATTTAAGAACTAAATTATTGACTTTTAGAATAATTTGCGTTTGTTGTTAGATTCATATTATTTCATATATTTTGAAGTTATCATCGATTTTAATCGTTTTATGATTTATGTATGTAAATATCAAAAGGTATTTAAATAAATTATATTGTAAATATTAAAATTGTTTTATTTTTAGGAGAAAAGAAAAGAATTGTGAACATAATATAAAATCGAAGTTGGTGGAAATGTTGAAGATGTTCAATTAATTTAAATGACATTATTATAATAAATTGTTTATTATAAAAAAATAAATTATTTTACGTTTTTGTAGATATTTTCCATTATATTATTTATTTTGTTTTGTTTAACGAGATTAAGCATTTTTACTCAACTCTAATAATATTTATCTGGGAGTTATCTATAATACAGATAATTTTCAGTTTCTTATACAGAAAAAATAAATCTTAAAGAAGAAATATCTTCATATAGTAGAAATAAAGTAGTACTTTTTTGTTGACTTCAACATAGATATTTTACAAAACGAGATCTGATCGGTCCGTTTTAAACTGCCGCTTTAATATTATAAACCGTCACGTAAATTTCGATTTAAATATTTAAAGAAAATTACTAAACAAGAGTCAAGAGGGCTGTGCCCGAAACTCTGGCCTTTAGGCTGCTTTAGAGTTACGAAATAATGAATTCTTTCATTTTCACCATAATGCATACAACACTACATTTTTCCTAATTCATTTGATTTGTGCTGTTGGATTTTTTAGTTTTTACCATACTTTAAACTTATATATGTATAGTGTACCTATTTAAGAAGGCAACATATGGCAAACCTTATAATTTTTGTAAAAAAAAGTTATTCATAAAAAGTTCTGCATAGTCTAAAATATGAATTTTAGTACCTTTATTTTGAACAATATAATAATAATATAATGGCCTAAGTTGACGAAGCCGAAGGTGCTAATGAAATAATCATTTTTATTGCTTTCTAAAAACAAGGGTTTTCCGTAGAAAATTATAATAAACGAACATAAATTAAGAAATACAAGGTGGCCCAACGAAAACTTGACAAGGTGGTTTTGGGAATTAATACCGTGGATGTTAAAAAACACTCTGACAGATCAATTTTAGTTTGGAGGCGGCCACTTTTTTTCTTATTGCAGCATCGCCACTTGAACCTTGCAACCCTCGAGCAGTATAGTGAAAAACTTCTACAATTTAAATGGGAAAAATGTCGTGAATGACATTATTAAAAAGGTAATTTAGTAGAGAATTCGGCAATAAGACAATTTATTGCGTTTCCTGTGATTTTAGCGCCGTCTAGCTTGATAAAAAACTATTACGTATTGTAGGGTGTGTGACACTTTATTTGAGAGTTATAATTTTTTATTTACAACAATAAATATCTCCATATTGCACTTGCAACAAAATAATACAAGCAATGACTAATTTTCATACAGATTACAGAAATTACATAATTCACAAGGGTCAATAACATACGACATCCCATTATAGTATTAAATTTATAAGTACTGTACAGCAGTGTTACTTTTAGACCGTCAGATAGTGACTGATTTAGGTGCCCCATTTTCGCATGCAAGCCTCGAAGAGGGTTGAAAAGTACATCGATTTTGAGTAGAATGAAAGCAAATTTATGAGCGGCCCCTTGGGATAACATATGGAAAATTCGATTTTCCTTAACAGAAATAATAGGTGTTTTTTGGTCATTTTTCCACGCAAGCTTTTTCTCTATATGATTAATTATTAGAACTAGGCTTCGGAAAACCAAAGGCTTTAATGTTGCAAGTGGCTAAAGGGTTGAAGTAAGGGCGTAATCTTGTAAAGAAAAATCGATGTTTTAACTGATTTTTCCGCACAAGCCCGTCGAAAGTATGAATACATACATCGTCACTAGCCCGAAAAACATATTGGCTTGAATGGCGCGAATGGATAAGTGCATTTTGGAGTCGGAAAAATTACCGCAATTTTTTTTTGATTTTTGAGTTATTTTTTCATGTAAGCCTTTTTAACCATAGAATGTTATTAATGTGTTAGACGTAATAATAAAATTGGCATGAGTATCGGATGTGGACGAAAAGTTGCAGGAAAATTGTATGGAAAATGCCATTTTCCCACGCTAGCCGTTTGACATATGCTTAGAAAAAGTGATTCTAAGAATATATATAAAAAGGCTTGAGTGTTGAACATGGTCTTCATATTATTTATACAAAATTTATTTAACAAAATGCTGACAAGAAAATCTATAAATATCCACCATCTCACACAAGCCGTTTGGCATATGCTTGGAATCATTTATAATTCGCCATATAAAAAAAATAAAACTAAAACCTAAATAGCAAAACCTAAATATCACCCTAAATCATCTAAATATCGATTCTCAAAGTTATTTTATATTAATTTTATTATAAGAGTTGTCTAGTGGCCGGACTATTCAACGACTAATTTTATACCTTTTAAATGTTTATTAACTTAACGCCCTTTTAAATGATTGTAAAAATTCAAATATTTCAGTTGATTAACTAAATAAATGTATATCATAGTACTTAACAATTATTTAACAACCTGTAACTTCAATTTTAACCAAAAAAATAACGCACAATAATTATTTAATCTAATAACTTGTATAATTTGAAATAATGTCACATAATATCATAGGAACATCAACATTTTCTAATCGACTTCAAGAAAATCATTTTGATCTGTTAAAAGATTTATCTCATGACATTCTTGATTGCTTTAATATCTTACATAAATTCAATTTAAAATGGTTTCGAAGTGTCTATTCCATAGAATACTTGATTGTCATCATTAAATTCTAGGATATCTACTTTTTCATGTTTAGTAGCTGCAGTTTTATTTTATACATACATTAATTTTATAAAAATTCAAAAATGGACCAACATATCTTTGTAACGAATCTATTAATAGGGCCAAGTCTTTTCACTTCTGAGTAAAGTTGAAAGTTAAACTATAGGAATGTTTGTTAATCTGTCAAGTAAACCTACATGTAACTTTACTCAGAGGTTAAAAGATCGACCCTTAACAGGCATTTTAAAGTTTATATTTAATAGCCCTTTGAACGAATGAATATATATATAAATTTTTCTATAAAATAAACATATTAATTGTTAATTCAACACTAAATTCACATTAAAATTTACTATACGAATAATCACCGAACAATAAATAATAATAACAACTTTGCATAAATATTTATTTGTAAACTTTTTGGTCAGTTCTTTTTTAGATAAATAATATGCTCCATGTCTAATAATCAAGCCTTTTGTTATATCGTTTAGAATTACTTTTTCTAAGCATATGACAAACGGCTTGCGTGAGAAAATGGTGGAAATTTCTAGATTTTCTTGTCAGCTTTTTGTTGAATAAATTATAAAGATATAAATAATATGATGGCCATGTCCGACACTCAAGCCTTTTGTTATATAGTCTTAGAATCACTTTTTCTAAGCATATGTCAAACGGCTTGTGTGGGAAAATTGTGGCAATTTGCATACATTTTTCCAGCAACTTTCCTATGTTCTGAAAATATGAAGACCACGCTCTGCACTCAAGCCATTATTTTTTTCTGTTCTCTTAAATTCATAAGTTTTTATAGCAAAAAATTTCGTTGATGGGAAAATAACTGAAAAATCGAAAAAAAAATTCTGTTAAATTTTCCAACCTTAAAAAGGACTTATCCAACCACGCCACTCAAGCCAATATGTTTTTCGGGCTAGTTACGATATATGTTTTCATACTCTCGATTGGCTTGTGTGTAAAAATCGGTTAAAATTTCGATTTTTCTTTACAAGATTACGCCCTTATTTCAACCTTTTAGCCACTTGCAACATTAAAGCCTTTGAGTTTTCGAAGCCTTGTTGTATTAATTAATCATATAGTGAAAATGACTTGCGTGGAAAAATGACCAAAAAACACCTTTTATTTCTGTTAAGGAAAATCGAATTTTCCATATGTTATCCCCAGGGGTCGCTCGTAAATTTGCTTTCATTCTACTCAAAATCGATGTACTTTTCAACCCTCTTCGAGGCTTGCATGCGAAAATGGGGCACCTAAATCAGTCACTATCTGACGGTCTATTTACTGTAGTTTCAACGCCTTTCACGAATCAGAATAGCATTGTTTAGTGTGTTATGGCCTCTATTACCAATTTTTTTTATACAGTGTGTGCCATATATTTGGATCCATATGGGAATGTTTGTTAATATTACGGTTGAAAAAAGCGTCTTAGGACAATGGAGTACCTAGTCAACTTTAATATGAACGTTTTTTTTTTCAAAACTCAACTAATTTACCTAACCTGTACAGCCTGGAGCCATTTAAATTTAACTGATTGCTCTCGCACAGGTTAGGTAAATAAGTTTTTTATTTTTTCATTTCTTTTATATTTTTTTGCGAAACAACCAGCGATGGCTCTAGGCCGCACAGGTTAGGTTTTTATTTTTTAAAATATTATTTATGTTTTGGTTTTTCGATCAATTACTTTTTCTGTCAAATCTATTTTCGATCAATTGTTATTCGATAAAAGATTTTTCCAAAAAATATTTTTGATCAGTTTTGTGCCACCCTATATATGGATCCAACTTTATGGAACCTATTTTAACTGAAATAAAATTAGATAATCACAGTTCATGAACCTGTGTAAAGTTACCTGCAACATTATAAATGTGAGCTTTTTTACTTTCCTATTTGTATACGGATAAGGAAAGTATATAGAAATCATGATTTTTTCGACCTCGACTTTTCGACGGATTTTTACGTTTTGACTATTTTCGCGACGATGTCTCTGTCCACGATAACTCATGAACGGATATACCAAATTTTAAACTTAAGCTTTATTCCGGCCTGCGGACAACTGATTAGATTTTGGGCAGAGTCAGAACATCTGGGGGTCTTTTTATTATTTTATGAAGTATGTTATTTACGTTTGGAGAAGAAAATTCTTTAAATAAAAGTTACTTCTAATATTCTCTATAATTTTCCTAAAATGGTCCGTATTCGAGAAATTTGACAAAATGTAAAAAAATCTAATTTTTATGAGAAATGTTTAAATAAAAGCTATTTGTGATATAGTTCTCTATAATTCTTGTTCCATACATAATTTCTCTACAATGGACCGTATTCGATATATTTGAGGAAAAGTGCAAATCTCGAATTTTGAAGAAAACTCAAAAACGGATAAAGAGAAAAACATTAAACTTTAGCTTTATTCCAGCCTGAGGTGAACTTATTAGATTTTGGACAGAGTCAGAATATCTGGGGAGTTCTTTTAGGGGGTTTTTATATTTTATGGCATTTATCCGTTATTTACGTTTGGAAAAGAAAATTATTCAAATAAAAGTTACTTCTTGTATTATTCTCTATAATTTTTATTCTATAGAAAATTTTCCTAAAATGGTCCGTATTCGAGAAATTTTACAAAATGTAAAAAAATTAAATTTTTATGATAATTGTTCAAATAAAAGTTGTTTGCTATATTTTCTATAATTCTTGTTCCATACATAATTTCTGTAAAATGGACCGTATTCGAGATCTTTAAGAAAATGTGTAAATTTCGAATTTTAAAGAAAACTAAAAAAAGGCTAAAAAGAAAAACACCCAATTTAAAACTTAGGAGGAGGATGATTTATATTTCGTTTTGGGTGGTTTCTTGCGATCCTGGCACCCATCCTATCCTTTTTTAGGAAACAAAAAATATTTTTTGGTCAAGTATACTTCTATCTATGTTCGTCTGGGAGAGGATTTTCTAATTTTTGAATACTTTTTTAGAAAATAATTCCTAAAATTTTGAATTTTTTACCAGCTCTGATTTTTTTTTGTTTAAACAAAATTAAATTTCAAAAAAGTACTTCCAGAGGAACATAGTTTCATCCTTCCTTTGTACTAACGTATTTTTTATATTATTGTATATTTTAAAATAAAGTCATAGGATGGGGGCTCATATATCTCTGCAAATCAAGAATTCTGCACTGGAAAGTGCTGCCGCTGGTAAAATTTCTAGAACTATAGACATAGATTACTAATGTGTATAGATGGGAAACTCAATGGTAAAATTCTGAGTCGATGTGATGCCATCTATCAAATTGGAGTGGTACTAAAATTCAATATGGCCGCCACGAGCGGGCTTTTTGAAATTTAACTTTGTAGTAGCGCAAAAATGTAATGAAGAAAATCAAATAAAGCAAAAAAATTGGAAAAATATTTGACTAGTTTCAAATCATAAAACAACCATATTGACTGTTTTGTGATTTGAAACTAGTCAAATATTTTGCCAATTTATATCTTTATTTGATTTTACTTCATTATATTTTTAATTTCAAACTTGAAATAAAATGCAATTTATTTTATTTTTATTACAGTAAATTAACGCCGCATCATATAATTTGTCTATTTAAACATGGAAATACTCTAAACAAATATGCATTTACACCACTTAAATAATTAAATATTTATAACACAAACCTATCAAAAATGTTTTCTGTAACAAAATCAGCATATATAAGTGCTCAAGACCTTTGTAAAAGTTTTGCGACTTGGAGTGGCAAATAAAGCCATATTCGAGCGGTCTACTGGTTTAAATATATTTCATGCGGTTCGAAAACGGTTTGAACTATTCCCATTCGAGTGACCAAACAATGACGTCACGTTGAAATAGGTTTAAACCAGCTACATCTGTTTTTGAAACGTTTCATTGAAAACGGTTCAAGGAAATAGTATACTTACCATTAATGCCAGTACAAGATGCATTTTTCTTAAGACACTTATTACAAAGTGTTTGGTTGTCCTTAATATGACGACCTCATATTTAAGCCATATTCGAGCGGTCTCTTTGGTTTAAAAATATTTTTAACAACTTTTAGAACCAGTTTTAATACTACGTAATTGATTTTGAATGCGCTCAAATAGACGGTTTTAAAACAATGTCATTAACAGTTAACGATATGTGAGTGTGTAAATCTCTAGCAATAGATAATTTTTTGCCAGTTTTATGAAAAATTATAAACCTTCATAATTATGCATTTATAACCATAATATAAAAAATCTTTTTTATCGTTAATTTTATTTTGTAAACTATGCTCTATTATGTTCATTACTATTTTTGACATTAATGACATTTCTATTTCCTTGAACCGTTCTTAATGAAATGTTTCAAATACAGATGCACCTGGTTTAAACCTAATTGAACGTGACTTCATTGTTTGGTCACTCGAATGAGAATAGTTCAAACCGTTTTCAAACCGCATGAAATATATTTAAATCAGTCGACCTCTCGAATATGGCTTAAATACGTGGTATAAATTGCATCACTACCAATATCTGGAAGTGCTTTAATAGCTTTGTTCGCGGAGCCTGTCAACGACATGTACACGACAGTTGGACATGCGCATTTCGATTTTAAGCGTTCGTAGAGCTGAAAATCGAACGCTTAAAATCGAAATGCGCATGCTCATCTGTCGTGGACATGTCGCCGACAGGCTCCGCGAACAAAGCTATTGTTCGTTGCTGAAATCCATGTTCCCATCTCATGAAAACATGCTTAAAATTGGAAGGTGTTGAAAAATAAATCTAGATGAATCAAAATCCAATACACCTACAAATGCAACAGCCATTTTAATTTTTCCAAGTTTGAAGTTCTGTTGACAAGCTGACAACTAACATGACATTTCGATACGAGCGCCATCCCGTTAATTGGAGTGGTACTAAATTACCGTCCTCATGTTTTTCCATTTGAGTTACCAGCCCCTGACTATAGATTTATGAATGAAAATAATAGGTATTTTCTTTTGCATCGTAAGTGTAGCACTGAGCAACACCACTTCTGAAAATATCGTTCCATTTATACAAATGCAAAGGAAAAGACCTATTATGTATGATTTCCGTCATCAGCTGCATATTATTTTACGAGGGTTAATAAAGATTTAGGCTTCGTTTTCGGTGGAACATTTATCCGATACGTGTACTATTAGTTATATTGGGAAACGAACAATATTTTTTAGTCAAGTACATTTGGATCTCTGTTCATATGGGAGTGGATTTTTACATACCTTTTTAAGAATAAAGTTCTAATTTATCCCTACGTCTGATTTTTCTTATTGTTAAAAAAAATCAGAAAAGTACTATCAGAGGGACATAGTTTCAACTTTACATTGTACTGACGTATTTTTTTATTTTATTGTTTTGAAATAAGTTCGTAGGATGGAAATTCGTAACAGCAAATCGAAATTTTTGCACTGGAACGTGCAAGTGAAATGGAAGCCAATATTATTACAGACGGTTTCGTAAATAGCGTAAAAATGTACGGTTTTAATTTACAATAAAATGGTATGTGCTGGCGATAGCAGCTGTTTTAAATCCATATTGGACAGTAATCCGTACTATGAATACAATATTCAGGTGAAAAAATTGGAATGTAAGAATCATCTCTTACGAAATTATATAAACAACATCCGCGAACCTAACAACATTAAGGTAAGTAAGTAAGGTGATTAAGGTAATTAATTATTTTAATAATGAATACCTACCTAATGTTTTCATGATTCATTTATTTGGGGTCAGTATTTAATTTTAAAAGTCGATCAATTTAATGTTATTGTCAGATATTCTGGTGGCAAAAGAATAAGTTATATTCTAAAATGGTCATACCAAACTCAGTGTCATGCTTCTATTGTTTCTCACAACAGAAATATAGGAAGCAGCAGAAGAAAAGAGAGTACGAAAACAGAAAAATATATATTATGGTCCAAACTGCCAAAAGCCAGATTTAGATACAGTATCATTCGAGGCAGCTAGAAACAATTTTTTAGAAAGTTTACATCTTTCGCAATTTGAAACGAAAAATATGGAGAGGCTTACTAGAAATCAAGCCAACAATGACATGTGGATCAACGAACGAAAAAGAGAGTGACTTCAACGAAATATGTAAAAAACATAAAATCTCCATTTAAACTTTTAATCAAATCAATAGTCCGACAATTTTTTTTCTAAAGCCCCCCCAACATGGATATGAAAAAATTGCAATTAAAGCTGCCGAAATAAAATTGCAAAAACAAATCAAACAGTGTCGACTTTTTATAGATAATTTAGATTTTGTCGCATCTCCGGATGAGGCCATTGTAGAAGTTAGGTGTCCTTAGGCATCCTAAGATAGGTTTATCCAAGAAGCCATTGAAAAAAGAAAAATTACTTTTTGGAAGACGGACGGTACGATGAACCAAGTACACAATTGGTATTACTAAATTCAAGGACAATCGCATGTATCACAATATAAATATTCTTATTTTTGTGTGTGGACTGAGAATTAAAAAAATTGAAAGGAATGATGATTTTTAAAAAAACAAAATTCAACAAAAAATTATTAATTTTTATCTACTATTCGTTCTTCCAGAACCTGTAGATAGTAGAATTTTAAGATGTTTAGAAGTACGAGACAAATTTTAAATATTTTTTTATTATAGCTTATATTATAGTATTATTCTTACTTTTGTTTTTCTTTTGAAATTCCAATTATATAGACCTACATGGAAACTAATTCCCTTCAGATATTGGTTTTTAAAATATTAGCAATTTGTGAATTCCTCACTTGAATTAATTTCATTTTTAGTCGAGGTATGCTGTTTGTTTCTCGTTTGTGACTTCAATTCATTATTTTTTTGACAGCTGCGTTTCTTGATGATATCATGTTATTTATATGTAACCATATTATATCAGTTGTTTATTTTTATAAAATTTCTGCTATTTTATCTTGTACTCAATTTAAGTTTACTTCCTTTCTATGCCTGATGATGGCCCTTTAGCCGAAACCGGTTGCCTTGTAATAATAATAAATTAACTAATTGTATGCGGGATTAATTTCGTGTTTGTATCTCCATGATTATTACGTTATTTAATTCGACGTCTAATCATAATGTATTAAGCGCGCTCCTTCAAGACGGCATGGTTAACAAAAAAATTCATACCTCAAAAATGGCGATTCCTATCGATTTTTTTATCGGAAACATTTTTAAGCCCAGTTTGCTTCGCTCCATGTACCCAAAAATTTTTTTTCGATTACTGAAAATTTTGATACATTTTTGTGTAAATTATATTTGACTATTTAAACAAATTTATGAATATCCCCGAGTAAAATGAGCATTCTTAGAACCAGTTTTCCTTGTTCTTTAATCTAAAAAAAAATCAAGTCGATATCTCAATTAGTCTTAGAATTATAACTATGTAAACTCAAAAACGGAATTTTTAAAAATTCACAATTTTTTTTTTCTATTTAAAAAGTCGAACACAATAAAAAAGTTGTCAAGCCCCATTTAGAATGTAAAAATGTTTACAAAACATATGCGGTCTGATCTGGTTATACACCAAAAAGTTACATTTTATGGTCGATTTTGCTCCGATGAGGATGAATTTCATTACTTCTGGAGCGGCGCAGCACATTCAATACCGAATTTCCTCGTAATCGTTACACTACGGGACATTGTGTCATTGAAGAAATCGGTCGCAAAACACATTTTATAGTATATAGGCTTCTCCCAAGACCGAATTTTATACTTCCGACCACACCGCTCAACGCCTGTCCTGTGGGAAAGGTAAATTCTCATCTTAAGTTTTTTTTCTAGCCTGTGGTGAAATGATTAAATTTTTGACAGAGTCGGAATATCTGGGGGGGGGGTACTTTATAGGAGGTCATTTTTATATTTTATGGAATATGTTATTTACGTTTCGAGATGAAAATTATTCAAATAAAAGTTACTTCTAATAGTATTCTCATTATTTTTGCTCCATACAAAATTTTTCTAAAATCGTGAAATTTGGCAAAATGTGCAAAATTCTGATTTTTAAGAAAATTTTTAAACTAAAAATTTTTAGGAAACGTGCCACATTTTAATTTTTCAGTAATTTCGTTGGCAATGAATATATGTATATAAAAAAAAAATTCGATTTAGATGTCGAAAATGTGTATATATTTAGTTTATCCTCTAAACATTTACAGAGGTGCTACGATAGGCTGTAGAAAATAACCGGAAAAAGCCTGTAATAACTAGATAGGCAAGTCATGTGTTGGACAAATCAGATTTTTTGAAAACACCAAATTTTAAACTTAAGCTTTATTCCGGTCTCCGGTTAAATGATTAGATTTTGAGCAGAGTCAGAACATCTGGGGGGGGGGGGGGGGTACTTTATAGGGGTTCATTTTTATATTTTATGGAATATATCTGTTATTTACGTTTGGAAAAGAAAATTCTTCAAATAAAAGTTGCTTGTAATAATAGTCTTATAATTTTTATACTATAGTTACATAATTTTCCAAAAATTGACCGTATTCGAGATATTTGAAAAAAGTGCAAATTTCGAATATTTTAAAGATAACTCAAAAACGGATAAAGAGAAAACACCAAATTTTTAATTTAAGCTTTAATCCATTCTGCGGTGAATTGAATAAATTTAGGGTGTAGTCGGGACATATGTGGGGTAATTTATAGAGGGTCGTCTTTCTACTCTATGGAATATACTTGGAGAAAAACATTTTTCAAATAAAAGTTGCTTGTAATGTTATTCTGAACAATTTTGGCCCTTTACATGATTTTCCTAAAATGGTTCGTATTCGAGAAATTTGACCTAAAATTCGATTTTTAAAGAAAATTGTTAAAAATATTTATCTACCTACCATAAAAAAATCGATTTTGTTATTTTTACCAACTCTTCTTGGTAGTAGCAATGAACAATTTTTTTTTCAGTAATCGTTAAAACACTAGTTGAAATTTATAAACTACAAGAATTTTTCGATATTGTTAAAAATAAAACTTTCTTTCATAAAAAATTCATATTTTTCGACAAACTTCGTATATAACTAAAAAAAATTTGATATCTGATGGTTATATTTTAGGTTTTAGACATAACTTTTTATGAATATTTTTTTTTTTGCATAAAATTAATATTAAAAAAAGTACTTTTTTTATTATTAAAACTCACTTCTTACTTTATTCCTCGATTCACTGTTGACTTTGTTGTCTTAACTATCTTTTACCTACCAACTTAAATCTTTAAAACAACTATGAGAAAAACACACATATGCAGTGTATTTATTTTTAATAAGTTTTCAGTACAATACACATTGACTTAAATATATATATAATATATACAAAAAAGAATGTGATATAAACATCCACTGTATTTACTTAACAAATTATACAAAGTGTTATATTCAAACTTAAGCTTATTTGTGTTTTGATTTCTTTTTCTTCTTTTTGGTTTTCCTATGCTTTCTTTTCTTTCGATCTCTATCACTATCACTGGAGTCGGATTCTTCAGAAGAACTGTCGCTACTTGATTCTCTCCTTTTCTTTTTTCTATGTTTTTTATGTTTTTTCTTCTTGCGTTCCTCTTCCGAACTCGAAGACGAATCGGAATCGGAACTAGAGCTATTTTCAGATTCTTTCTTTGATTTCTTTTTATCTTTTCTTTCATCATCTTCCGAATGCGACTCATCGTAATCGGGTTCGAAATTAGCTTCATCAATAGTGGCTTTACGCTTAGCGGTTGCGGGTGTAGTACCAGATTCTTCTTTTTCTTCTTTATCAGTCTTCTGATCATCGTCTTTCTTTTTAGATTTCTCTTTTTTGTTCTTTTTGTCCTTCTTTTTGTGTTTGTCTTTTCGATCATCGCTTTCGCTTCGTGTTCTGGAACGATGTTTTCTTTTGGATTTTTTGTCATCTTCGCTTTTAGCTCTTTCTTCTTTTTTCGATTTTTCCCTTTTGCGATCAGTTCTTCTACTGTCATTTCGAGATAAATTCCTACTATCGTTTTTATTTCTTTGTCTATCTCGACTAATTCTTCGCGACCTAGATCGTCTTAGTTGTTTATTGTATTCATCAATTTCAACGCGTCTTTCTCCAAGTGCAATATTCCTTCCACTTTCTCCTCTTCTTGAAAAAGGCGACATAGTATTTGATCTTCTGCTTAGATTTATAACTTTATCGGTATCTTCTACTTTTACTCCTAATCGTTCTTTGACTGATAATCTAACGGGTGGAGCATCGGTTTTGACTGGAGCTGCAATGACGTGCACTTTTTCTGCATCTTTTTCACCGGAATACAACTTTGCTCGTTCGGAACCAATCTTTTTTATTTCTATTGGTCTAATGGCGTTTATTGCTTTGGCAAATATGGCATTCTCGGCTCTCTTTAAAACCTCATTTGTTACCTTTCCGTTTTTATCAGATTTAGAATCTGATTTACTGTTATCTTTAGGACTTATCGCTCCATCATCATCCACTTCCCATTTTGATTTCTCCGGAACAGGAGCTAATATATCGCTTTTTTCTAGTTCAGCTTTTAAATCCATATCGCTGGAATGCAATTCTAAAACGTCTTTTTCTTCGTCTTCGTAATCTTTAATTTCACCATCTTCTGTCATTTCGGTTTCATCGTCAGGAGCTGGCAAATTTACTCCCTCGTCCCTTCCTTCGAAAGGAGAATCGTTGTCTAGTTTTCCATAATTTTCTATCACATTCGTGTCAATTTCGGATAACAAATCGCCGTACAATTCTGATTTCAAAGAAGTTGGTTCTGGAGTAATTTCTTTTTTATATGATGGTTCTTCACTTATTTCGGTGTTTTCTGATCCTTTAACTTCTTCTAATTCCTTATTTACAGGATTTTCAATTTCTTTTTCATCTAATTTTATATTTTCCTTTTTATCGTCTAAATTCTCCTCTTCGGGAGCTTCCCTCTGCCTTTCAGTTTTCTTAGGCTTGTCTTTTTCGGATCGTTTCTTTTCATTAACGGTTTTCTTTTCTTTCTTTTCAGCTTCGTCATCGATTTCATCATCGTCTTCATCGGTATGTTTTGGAATAACTTGTCTGAATTCTTCTTTAGATTTTTTATCTTTAGAGTCTTTCTTATGTTTTTCTTTTTTATCGCGTTTCTTTCTTTTCTCAGATTCCTTTTTATCTTTGTGCTTCTTTTTATCTTTGCCTTTCTTGGATTTCTCTTCGTCGGAATCTTTTTCGCGATCTTTCTTGCGATCGTCTTTATCAGAAGAATCTCGCCTTCTCTTTTTATGTTTATCAGGGCTCTCCTTTCCCCTATCCTTTGATCTGGATTTTCGTTTAGGACTATAACGTTTTTCTCTCTCCGGGGTTCTGCTTCTTTTATCATGTCTGCGTTTCCTGTCCGACGATTCTTTGCGCTTGTCAGATTTGTCTTCTTTCTTGGAAACCTCTTTTTTCTCGGACGGTTTGTATTCTTCCACGCCAGGTGGACCAATATCATCGTCTACTCCCGGTGGCGCGATATCTTGGTACAGCCTTTGTGGCTGAATGCTATGAATAGTTTGGGGAAGAGGTTGATTGAACGGTGGATCTTTGTTCATAAATGGAGGTCCAAAATCTCTAGGTTGTCCAAACCTAAACAAATACGAAAACATATATTACAATGCAATCAAAGATAAAATAATCATCTAAATTTTCGAATTAGGCTAGTTTTTTTTAGAGATGTATAAGTAAATGTACCGACAAACTTTTGGGTGGTAGAGGATATAAAAAATGTTAATTTTAATATCTCCTACCACCTCTAAAAGGTTGTCGGTATTTACGGGGCACCCTATATATAAATAAAAAAGAACACATTTCAAAGAAATTACAAAAATAAACCATTCATTAAAGATTTCTTCTTAGTTTGTATTTCTTTGAATGTTAAGGTAAATTTTCTGTTTTTTAGAAAAGGTAACAAAACAAAGATTACAATACTATTATTAACGGTGATTCCAATGAAGATTACATGGCTGTTGCAAAAAGTAAAAACATTAATGAAATAATAGATTTATTTGAAGCGCATAATTTTAGAATGACGGTAAATGAACCTACGCGAGTATCAAAAAATAATAAAACCTGAATCGATATTATTATTAATTTTAATGCGGATTATGATCACAAAGGTATAGATATTAATATTATTAAAAAAAATATCACCTACTGTAAAAGTAATATCATAGAAAAGGGTTTGAAAACATTTAAAAATTATTTTTTCTCCGATAGACATTTTTCGATCAAAGTTTTGATACTATAAAATGTACAAAAAAATTAATTTAAAATAAAATTTATTTAAGATTTTCTATTTTTGTCATTTTTCTCTGGTCTCTCACACATTGGCTTGTTTCTACTATCCTATACCAACTTATAACTGGTTCTACCCTTGTTTTGCTATCTGCTGTTATTTTCTTCTATAATGTGAAATAAATTTTATATTTTTTTTTTTATCTTTTTATTATCTCCTACAGATTAATATTCATATACATATACAAACTATCTTTTTTTAAATTCGGCCTGTCATTTGTTTTTTTAAAATATTCTGTATTTTTAAATAATTTTTTAATTTCCAGATCATGACCCATTAATTTTTGATTAATCAATTTTGACAACAAGAAAACATCACTAAATTAATTTTGATCCATATATATCAAAATAATATGTATTGTACAATCAATTTAAGTTCTTTCACTATAATATATAAATATTATAATTTTAATTTTTTGTCGCATGTTTCTTTATTCCTTTGACATAAGTATTTGTCTAAACAAATTATTAAAAAAATTTAAAATGTGTTTAGATTATTCGTGGTTTCGATTATCCGGCAAAGGCTCGGTCCCCACTGGTCCGTATAATCGAGGTTCTACTGTACTAATATATTTAACAATATTTTAAACCCAATTGATCTCTAACTATATCTTTACATAACAATATCTCTACTTAAACTAAACTTATTACGACAAAGTTGTGCTATTTATATGAAAAGTGGGCGCTCCAGGTATGTTCGTGAGAATTCCAGGCGTTCTAGACTAGCCGAGATCAGAATTAATAACTTTTTTGACACCGCCGTCATCGCCGGATGAGGTAGGCGTTTAGTCTGCAATAAAACATGGGCGTATCCAAAGAGTTTCGGAGAAGTGACTCACTTCATCAAATATTCTTAGTAACAGAAAAAGTTCGGGCTGTAAAAGGCCTAAATATGATAGAGAAGGACTTAGGGGGATTAGAACATGATTTTGGTAACTAGTAAGGACTTTGGACAGAAATGTATGGGAAATTGCCCCACCCCCAATAAGGATAAGTTATATACCAATTGAATGATTCTTTTCATTACGACTCATCTCAATTACTTGTCCGTTCCGAGTTATAACATCCTAAATGTAATTAATTGCACGATATGTCAGTATTTATATTGTTATTGTAGTGCTTATTACAGGCAAATAATAATTATTAGTTCTTAGTAATATCAAAAATTATAATATCCGGATATATTATATTATGCAGTATCCGCCACTTAGTTACACGGCCTCACGTATGTCCTCCAAAGGAACAGGTAGAAGGGCCACAGACCAAGGTAATGGACAAACATAATAATACAATCATAAATATTATTACCCCAGTTACATTAGAACGAATAAAAAGCCATTTGTAACACTTCCTATATACGTCGGTCCAGACTATGACATGATTTTTTAAAAATTACTTTTATAAAGAAAGATAAATATCTATTGGAGCTATAATTCAAAAATAATTTGGAATTTACAGTGTAAAGTTTCTATCTAAAAAGTATTAACATTGAAAAATTCTAAACATTACAACCGTTTTAATTACAAAGTACAATATAAAATGAAAGTAATATGTAGAAGGCGTTTCTCATACAAGCTAGTAGGAGGCTTGCAGGAAAAATGCCTTTCAGCTAAACTAAAGTGAGATTATACCATCTATAACTTGGTAATTATGCATTTTTTCAATTCGAGATTTTGTTTAGTTGGTACCATGACAAGTAACATGGCAACAGTTTCTCCGTAACTGATTTCAGCTAAAGATAAATTAAATCATCTACGAGCCCTAACCACTATATGTTCGGCCTTTTTATAATTTTATTTCCGTTGTATATTAGGAAACTTAAGGTTGAAGAACATCTATTTTTTAAAAATTACTTAAATTTAATAGTTGTTGATGTTTCTATTTGTGAGAAGCATGACGCACCATGATCTTAATTTTTTTAAAAAACTATCTAATCGAAAGATAGATGACCATTTAAATGTTCGAACATTATCCTCCGCAATTATTAAATTTAATGTTTGGGAGGCTTTGAAATTTTTGACGTTTAGAATTTTTGACGTATTTGACGCACATACTAGGTCTTTTCCTTTGCATCGAAAGTGTAGCACTGAGCTATTGTTCCATCCATACAATTTGTATATATGGAACGATATTTTCAGAATTGGTGTAGCCCAGTGCTACACTTTCGATGCAAAGGAGAAAAGACCTAATAAACATTAGTCGTTTTCTTTTTACAACTAATCTGAGCTAACTTACATCGACTAAGCTGAGATGAACGTTCTTTTTATGATTGTAAGTCAGAATCTTTCTTCCCCCCTTACCGATGATAAGATGCACGGTACTTGACGTCAACCATAAACCATCACAGAAAGTGAGTGTTCTGTGCATCATATGAACAAACATATCCCATGAATTCATTATTTTAGAGAGAATAAAAGACTATGATAACAGGGGGTGAGATTTGTAGTGTTGAATGTTGAAAAAATTATAAAATTTGATTAAAATATGGATTGTTTTTAAACGGATGACATGGGGCAGGTCACCTGTCAACCAAAATTCGCGTTCTTTTTACAGTTAAGCTTAGATCAGAATCTAACTTTTAGTTAGTCAAGTATGCTTGTAAAAAGAAAACGACTACTAACTTATTTTGTTGGCTTTGGAATTTTTGACGTTTAGAATTTTTTACGTGTTTGACTTTTTAAGTTGTTGAAAGTGTGACGGTATCTTGGTGACAGTTTCTAACGTAATTTTTTTATTTGTTATTGAAAATGGGCCGCGGTGAAGCAATTCCAAAAAAATTTAGGAATTTGATCATAAACAAATATGTTTCTTAATAAATATCTGAAATAAAAACATGAAAAGGTCGAACATATAGTGATTAGAGCTCGTATAACTTTACATCCACGCATTTCCTTTCCACCGAATATGGGTGTTGTTTAGTCGTTACCATGACAACTGTTACTATGGCAATAGTTTCTCCGTAACTGATTTCAGTTAAATTCTAGTGAAATTAAATCATCTATAACTTTGCAACTTCGCAATTCCTCACCAAGGGATTTGAGTTTTCGTTTAGTCGTTACCATGACAAGCGTGGGGAGGGGATAATTTACGTTAGAACCCACTAGCAAAAGAGATTTCAGAATTAAAACAGACGGATTTCAACAAAAAAAAAACCTGTATTTTAACACATGCACTATGCTATAACTTGGAACGGACCGATAAATGAGGTTCATTTGCACAGCTAGTCGTTAAAAAATAAGCCAAGCTTAAACTGACATTTTTCCATTTTAAGCTTCGCTTATTTCGTGACGACTGGCGGCGCAAATGGGCCAGAAAGAAGTCATAATAAAAACAAATGTTCTCCTTACTGATATCTTTCATTTGGCATATATCTTACTCGTATTGCAGGGTGGGGCAAAACTGCCCATTCTCATTTGTCGGTCTTTAAACTATTAATTTCCAAAAAGGCATTTAAACGCCGTTTATCTAAAGAGGACAAAGTTTTATGGCTTTTAAACCACAGAGTTTTCAACAATACCCGAATTTCACGTGATCTTGTAAAACAAGAAAATTATAAAACGGCCGTTCTTAGTGACTTATAGTAACTTAAATGTCAGTTTTGTCAAATTTGTAAATGACATCGTTTTAGGTCTAGTGACGAAGTTATTAATGTTACTTTCAACAAGGACTTTGTAAACAATGTTGCTAAACTAGAATTTCTTATATTCTCTATAAATGTTATAGTCGAATTATGCGTCTACTATAACCAATTTTTGGCCATAATCTCTTATAGGCTACATACAAACTTCAACGAAAAGAGGATAATGTGACATCGCGTAATTTTAATGACAACTGATACAGAGATAACCGACATTTTTACAATGGTCGAAATTATATTGCGATCTTTCATATTGACTGACCTTTCAAAGTAGAGATACTTGGTAAACTTGCCTGAAAAGGAGGATCCAGATGTTATCATTTCTAAAGGACAAAACTTATTTACAAATGGGTCTAGAACTTACGAAACTGTATTTAATTTTTTTCAGCGCACGGGAAAATTATCTAACCAGCAAATCATAATTTGGTCTAATAATCAGGCAGCTTTACACATGATAACACCTAGAATCACTTGGCTGACGGCCACATGGTGTGTCAACGCCCAGTATCTTTTAGGATGGTAGGGATACTTTGCTGGAAATTTAGAAGTTGGTATATTTGTAAGAGCACTTCTTTCGTAGAATCTGAGCCATTGACTGGATTGCCACAAAGCTATGTAATGAAATTCGATAAATGGATCAGTGAAAGATAAACGCAAGAATGATCTAATAAGACTGCGTCGGTCAATAACTGAAAACCATGGGTTCGAGTGCTGCAGTGTGTAGGACGAAGATACTCTCCACATTATTTGCCAATACACACGCCTCAGGTAAAAGTTACGTGCAGCTTTTCTGACATCACAACATAATTGGTCGGATATGGATACGTTTTAAAATAGTACGGATACTTTCACCTAAAAATGTACTCGTATACAAGTATCCAAATTATTTTTCGGATACTTTTAAAGAGAATTACAATAGTTTTTTTTTATGCAAATTCTAGGCATGTATATACTGTGTCCCAAATTCGTGACTCTATATTGGTATCGCGCTTAATATTTGAGATATTAGGTCGCTTATATGGAGAGTGCTGATTTCGAAAAAAAATTTACAATTATTAAAAGTGATGTAGCTTTTGATTTATTTCAAATAAACTGAAAATGCCCGATTATTTTTAATGGCGAATATTTTTGTGAAGTTTTTTTTTGGGTAATCTACTCTAACTTTGTTATTTCTTACGACGGCTATTTTGGATTTTTACATATTATTACTATGATGTCACACATGCCATCCAAATTTTTAAAAAATACTCAGATTTTTAAAAAAATAATATATTCGTTAATTTGGAAATACTGCGCCCATCTAATTCCTGCATTGCGTCAATTAGTACCGGGTTGAGCCGTTTTCGAAGACTGTGGTTTTAGTAGGACGGTTGTTCAGCACATAATACAAGGAAAGTTGGGACTAAAAATGAAATTTACGTATTTGACGCGCCCGAAAATCGAGAAATTTTGTAAGAAAGAGTTTGGGACATATTCCACTCAGTAAATCTAAAAACGCTTCGTAGGGTAGTTAGAAAAGTTTTAAAAAATTGACAGAATTGTCAGTGTTAATGGCAGACTTCTAACCATCTAAATACACATAATAATCCATAGAATGTTAATGTATGTTTATTTCACTCTTTGATAATTAAATAAAATATACAGGTCCGTATTTGGCTCTTGAAACGTTGGATTGAAAATGTATGTACAGGAACTAGACCCAATAAAAAATCTTCAAACGCCTTGGAAACTGAAACTGATATCACAAAACATCATGATTTGGTAATTTTCTTTTATTTAATTAACTTTAGTTCTCATAATAGTGTTCATTTAAATAATCGACACCCTGTATACAGTAAGAAACAAAACTCCGTCACTTTCCCTTTACCTTTTGAACGTTAAAGCTTTTGCCGCGAAATTTGTGGTATTTATATTATGGACGGAGGGGTCGAATGACACAGTTTGAAATGTATTTTTAATCTTAAACCGACCCTCGATTTTGTAAACATTTGAATTATTCTTATTCATGTGACGACAAATTTTATTTTCAGATAAAAGGTACCCTCGTCGCCAAAACAAACCTGTTTTAGATAATTAGTAATTTTTTTTACGAACTTCTCAGTCATATTTTCGTAATATTCAAGACATCTCTCGGGATCATCTTCGACCTGCAGAAGTTTAATTCGATACGGTAATGTAAATGGATTTCTAGAGTCTACTTTTGTTTGAATAAAAAAAAATACGTGTGGCACTCGGGGACTGCCGCGGTAAAGCTATTGCATAGCATTTTTTATATATACTTTCTCACAAACAGCTGCTTACGTATTCGTCCGATTTCGGAGCAGCTCGTCTCGATACGTGCGAGCTTCGTACAGTCGTACCATATACATACACGTTAAGGTTCAACTAGTCGCGGGCTCGAACTCACTCGTGGACGCGGCCAAAAAGCCAGCTGTCTCACCTAGCTTGAAAACAACGGTGTTTAATTATTTAAAAAATAAAACACAATTTACAGATTTTCTTTTTTGTTATTAAACGTTATGTCAATTTGTCAAATGTGAAATGTAACTATTTATTGCCTTTTTCGTTTTATCAATTTTTCGATTTTTCGAGTTTTCGATTTTTGTTAGTGAGTCGTAGAAAAAATATACTGCACAACTCCAGTGGGCTCGAACTCACTCGTGGTCGCGGCCAAAAAGCACGCTGTCTCACTTAGCATTGTTTCTAAAAGAGATAGAATCAGTTATGAGCAGTTAGCAGCTAGTCTACACGCATACGTCTAGTCGCACGCACACAAACACCGTGCCGAAGTCTGCCGAACCGAAACGACGTTAGACGATGCACGGCTTTCAACGCCGCCCCCATGTGCCGGTCGGAGTGGGGGGTGTTAGGTTTATTTTCGTTACGAAATTTCTTGATTCGGTCGCCGCGAAGAGATGAACGGAGACGTGTTTGAAGAATATTTCGAACGAATGATTGCATTCATACCTAAAAATTCAGTTATTGTGATGGACAATGCAAGTTACCACTCCAGATTAGTTGAACGTTTACCAACTACTCATTGGAAGAAAAATGAAATTGCAAAGTGGTTAATTTCTTAGAAATTAATATTGGACGATACAATGACAAAAGCAGAATTATTAGCTATTACCAACATTCATAAACAAAATTATAAAAAATGTCATAAGTGCTTCGAGCGCTAAGCCCTTTAGAAAAAGTGCTTGTAATTACCAATTACCAGGGAAACTAATTGCACAGTTAATTGACAAGCACCAAGCACTTACTACTTTTCCAATTGCTTCCTCCCCAATTTAGCAACATGTTTATTTTAAAAATGAACAAAAATAAAAAAGGTTTTGGAAGATAGTTATAATAATCAAATAAAAGTTTTTTTGTTCTTAATTTATTAGTATACACTATAACTCAAAATACAATAAAAATGAAGAAAACAATAGAAAAAAAAATAGGCCCAAATTATCCGCAAGTAGGAGGAAGGTACTGGAAAGACAGTAGGTACTAACAGTTAAACAATTCTAAAGCGACAGTTTCACATGGCTGTTGAGTGCTATAACAATAAGCTTGGAAACGACATTTAGATTATTTTTTTTATAAAAGTGAGTTTCCAACTTAAATTTAACAATTTAGTTGGTTTCACAATTAATTATCGAAGTTCGAATAAATAGGCCACGCCTCCCGTTTTTCTTGTAGCGGCGACGACGGTACGCCACGTCATCGGCGTCGATCGCCTGATAAGAGCATTAGGTTGATGTAGTAAATATTATTGCGCCTTTGCTGTTGTGTTTTTCGAAATGTCTGCTCAAAATATCCGGTGTAAATATTGTATTGTACCGAAATGTACAGATACGATAATAACTGCGCCAAATAAAGTATTCATTCAATACGGAAATAGTGGTATAATGCAATGAATAGAATAACAATAAAAAGAAAGTTCTTTCGAGTACATGTAATCGGTTTTGTTGAGATCATTTTGAGGTTAATTTTAAATTAGGGTATCTATTACTACAATAGTATTTTTTGTCGTACTAGTACACGTGCTCACTTACAGGGTCTGCTAATGCTAAATTAAAATGTATTTTTATATAAGATCTATAAAAATTCATTTGAATAGTTAGTTTTTTAAATTATTTTAAAAGGCCGAACCCTGAACAGTGGGATACGTACTCTATTTTATGTAAATATTTATATAAACCATAGTAATTGTTAAAACCATTAAGGCCAGATGGATTATCCACAACCAGTATGTATTTTCTTAAAATTACAAAGCAATACAAAATATCTATTAGTATTATGTAAATTGTATTTCTCGGTATTTTTTAATAATATAGAAATATGTAGGTAAATAGTATTGAAATATCAGTTACATTTGCGGCTTACCATCATAAAAAGGCTTTATTAATTTATGGCCTCTATAATTTGAATTTGCCAATATTATAACGGTAATAAATGGCTCATTTTTTTAAGATGTGCCCAACTATATGGATTTCTTAGTGTATAAATATTGAAATGAGAGATTTTTATTAATATATGATATACTGGGTCTTGCAAAAAATATTTACAAAATGTTTAAAGCAGATAAAGAAAGATGAAAGGGAAAATAGTAGTATTGTTTTTATTCCCAGCTTGAAACTGATAAAACTATAAGGAGTGGAAGGTGATGGGCGGAAACGTAGGGCTCAGAAAAGGTGTTTTACATCTTATTTTTAAGTGTCGGCAGTCAGGTTCAGAGTCTGTTAAACCTGAAAGAGACGCTGAAGCGAAAAGACGTCGCGTTGAAATCTTCCAAAACATAGAGTTATCAATAAAGACCGGACATTTTAATCGCGTTCAAATAATTGGTTTTAATCACATAGGCGTCTCATTCTGGGTTCGCTATTTAAGACGGCAGACAGTGTGGCAGATTCTAATACTATCAGGACAAACCTCTTTTTTTTATTAAAACAAGATAAAAAAAGTGTACTGATATATACATAGACATTAAAACTAATACAAAAAAGTGAGATTTTTTTTTATCGTGTACCTATATTCTTTGTCTTTTGAATCATTTTCATTAAACAAATTTAATGTTTTCTTCTCACCAACGCCGAGGATATGTAGGATATTTTACAAAAGTTTTTAGTAACCTCAGATCCTTTAATTTGTGGCCTGAGAAATTTTCCTTAAAAAAAAATAACTTTTTTGATGAAGATGTTAAACTTTTCATAAGCGAGTTTAAGGTGTAGTAATGTAAACGATATTCTGTATGATATTTTTTTTATTATTATCTCTTATATAATTACAAAATATCTATTCCTCAATATTTTGGCGTGGTACACTACTCTCCTGCCTAAAATGAGGATCGAGGACCCCAGCTGCCTCCCCCGAATTTGTTATTTCCTCCAGAAAATTGGAAATTTCTAGCCTTAGCTGGTCCCGATTCATTGTTGGAGAAATTGCATCGGGGCCAAATATTAGGACTCTACGAGCGTTTGGACTAAGACGCTGTAGAGAGGGCCTAAAATGAATGTCAAATAGGCCCATCATATGTTGTCTTATACTTTCTCGATCCATTGTCGGTTAGTTGCCGGTGATATTTTTATTCAAATAAAGTCAATCCTTATATTATATTTATGAATATTTTGGCTTTTATCGATACCGTACATACCGATTTTTTGTAACAAAACATTTATGTTTTTATTTCCTGTGGATATTATGGTACTTATACACGATGAGACAATAAAATAAATGTCTGTTAAATTTCTGTAATGTATGTATTAATTCAATTGCTCACTCTATATAGGTATCTGTTGGTTGAAAAAATGTAAAAAGATAACAAAGAGTCGATAAACAGGAGATTTGAGAAGAAAGTGTCTTGTAAAAATATCACTAGATTTTTCCAATGAGTATATTTGTTTAGTTCAAAGGGAAAAGTGATAGAAACTGGAAACGTAAATATGGAAAATTTATTATCGGACTTTGATTGTTTTCGTCGTTTTAATGACAACAAATTATACTGCCGCAATTGTGATCAGGTGTTAGTTTTTAATGGAAAGTCAAGTATGACACAAACATGTGAAAACACAAAAACACATGCAATCTTTAGAGGGATGTCCAGACAAAATCTTTTATGAAGATTTATGCAACGCATTTGTTTCTGCAAATATTCCATTAACAAAATTAAATAATACAATTTTCAAAAATTTTCTTTGTAAATATACTAAACGTAAAATACCGGATGAATCCACAATTAGAAAACATTATATTCAAAATCAGTACGATAAAGCAATGACGGCAATAAAAACGAAAATTTCCAGCAAATATATTTGGGTTAGTGCAGATGAAACGACTGACATAAAGGGTAGATGTGTTGTTAATGTTGTTGTAGGATTATTAAGTGCTGAAAATACTTCACAACAGTATTTAGTTTCTAGTGTGTTTCGTGAAACTGTGAACGCTGAAATGATTTATGAAATAGTGAAACGTGGATTGAACAATGTAATTGATAATGACGTTTCAAAAGTTTTATTGTTTATTTCAGACGCGGCAAGTGTAATGTTGAAAACAGGGAAACTATTACAAGAACATTTTCCAAACATGCTGCATGTAACTTGCCTTGCTCACGCGTTACACCGAGTTTGTGAGTTTATCCGTGACAGCTTTCCAGACATTAATTCGTTGATTAGCTGTTTTAAAAAAATTTTGTTAAAAGCACCGTCCCGAGTTTCTTTATATAAAGAAATATGTCCGAATATCCCCCTACCTCCACAACCAGTTATTACACGATGGGGAACTTGGTTACAGGCTGTGTTCTTTTTTTCGGAGCATTTCGACAGACTAAAAGTATTTATTTCCAACTTATCAGAGGACGCTCTCTCTATCACTCAGTGTAAAGGTTTAATAACAAAAACAACTTTGCAGTCGGAGTTAAATTTTCTTGCGACTTATTTTTCGTGTCTCCCAGAAACTATAAAATTCCTTGAAACCCGTAACTTACAATTATCGGTTGCTATGGAAAAATTTGAATCGACATTGTTACACTTAAAAAACGTAAAGTGGCCCTTACAAGATAAATTTAACCATAAAATAGATTGTGTTATTAAAAGAAATCCAAATTTACAGACTCTGAAACAAATCTCCCTGAACAATTTTAACGATTATGAAACTGCTTTAAAATATTGTGATTTTGTTCCACATTTTTCATTTGCTCCTGTAACGAGTTGTGACGTAGAACGATCGTTTTCTAGGTTTAAAGATTTATTGACTTCTAAAAGAAGTAATTTCACTGAAGACAATTTAGAAAAATATGCAGTCATACAAACATATTTTTCAAATGAAGAAGATTGATATTAATTTGTATTGTATATATTGTATATAATTGTATATTTGCTACTTTAGGATAAAGAGTGTATATTGGAACACTCTAAACATAAAACTAATGATGGTGTATCCTCGTTGATATATTTATTAGTCAATAATATATTAACAGAAAAAGCCAACAACATTATCCCACAACACAATAAAAAAATAAATAATAATATCATTTGTAATTATATAATAATATCCAACCAAATTTGAACTAAAATTTAATAAAATAATTATTGCAATGTAAATGTAATAATAAGCCCGCCCCAAATGTTACGCCCGGGCGATAAAAATCCAATATCTTATCTACTGTGTCGACCAGTTCAGTAAATAACTTGTTTTATTCAGAATGTATTATTCAAATCGAAGGTCCGCTCTTACCGTTACTTCGCTGATAAGAATAAATTAAATTGTCCGGTCTTTAGTTATCAAATCTCACACAATCAGTGGAGTGGGTAGATTGTAGTAGTGACTACCACTACTACAAACGGTGTTATTAAAGACGACCCAATCGAGCTTTTTGATGAACAACCTACTCTTGTTCTCAACAACAATCATATGAAACAAAAAATTCAAATGAGAAAAAAATATTTCACTCGATCTAAACAAGTCCAACCTGATAATACCACAAACCATGCATGTTAAAGGGGTCAATAGACAGAGCTCCCAAACTACTTTTAGGTATCCCAAAGGAATCATATTTTTGCTTGCAAATTTTTTCAGATAAAATTACGGTTTTACATACATTTTTATCACACTTAAAAAAAATTCGACTAAATGAACCATATACAATATTAGCCATGTAATTTGGAAGATCATCAATAAACAGTAAATAAATAGTACTTTCAATAATTAATTATATGGCCACCTCCTAATAAAGTAACTGAACATTTGCCAATAGTATTTAGAAACAGGTAAATCGTTATTTGTAATAAAATAACTAGCCATTGCCAGGGAATCAATTTGGGACAAAGTGTCTGACTGACCAGGAACAAAACCCTGCTCCATTGTTATTAACAATGCGTCAACTCGCAAAACCACTCTGTTTGCCGTCAAAATAGCGACTAATCAGTAGCATTTTGTAGAACCGGCCGACCGCTCTGCTACACAATCGGCGCTGATGACATAGCGTCTAACAGGGACGGCATCCCGGGCCATATAAAATAACCTCAGACTTAAAAAGCTTATAAGTTCGATAATGCTAATCCTATCGTCTTTAAATAAACGCCATTGTTCTTGTAAAATTAAGTTGTATTTATTTTAAAATTTTCATAAGTCCATTGCACTGTTTGGTGGGTGACTCCCATTGCGATAGTTTTACTGTAATGACCTAATTCACAAAGTGAGTTTATTTGCTTGCTTTAAAATGACGCCGAACAAAAAGCAGTGAAATTGTGTAATTACCTATATGCCTATTAGTCAAGAAAAAAATAAAAGAAAAAGCGAGAATCAAAAAAAAAAAAAAAGATATAGAAAGTACATGGAAGTTATTTTCTTTTTGATTATTTCGACTCAATTTTTTGGCAATATCAGTAATTGCGGGCTTTTCTTTTAATATTATTTTTATATTCAGCTGACTTAATGTTCCAGAAACATTCACGTTTGCTATAATATAATTGGATTAATTCTACAATTTTTTCATCTGAGAAGGTAATGCGTCTGTCATTTTAACAGATCTCATCATTTTATTTTAACCTAAAAACGAGTGCTATAACAAAAAATAGAAATATTTCTAGTTATGATAGTAACTGGTATAACATTCAGCTTCGATAACAGTGATAAGTTTCACAGTTAACAGTGTGACCGCACCTACCTAACAGTTGCTATAGCACTCAACTACCATATGAAACTGCCGCTTAAGAGTCTTAAGCTGTTTTTTTTTTTTTTTTTTTTTTTTTAAATTTAGACTAATTGACAAGTTGTTGTAGTGCTGCGTTTTGCCATTGTCAGCAAGGTGAGAGCACAGCATTTAGTAAATTAGTAATTATGATCAAATAAAAATATAAAAATATTTTTTGAAGTAGTCGTTGCTGTGAAATAAATAAAAAAGCACAATATATTATAAAACAAAAACACTTATTTACAAAATTTTAACAAATAAATACTACTTATATACATGAAACTAAAGTAACTTTAACTCTTTAACTTTGATAAAAAACTAAGTACTACAATTTTGTGAATGACCAGCATATTAAATTGCGTGAGCGTAAGAGATTATTGTTAGTTGTTACTAAGGACTTTTTCCTCTAGAGTGCTTGCGAGACCTTTAAAGTGTTTGCAAACTCTTTTGAGTGCTTGCAAGTAATTTAAATGGCTTAAAATGAAGAATTTAATTACCAATTGGCAAGCACTGTATTTTAAAAGTAGTTGCAGGCACTGTTCTCGAAGCACTATTATGATTAAGCCCTCTTTTAAGCACTTTCAAGGACATTACTGCCCAACGACAGAAAATTGGATAAATGTATTAATCACGTTATGGAAATTGCGAAAAATATATGGAAGCTTGATCATATTACATTAGAATAGAGCCTCTAATAATTTCTATTGCAGCGGATGACAAGAATTCAAGAACACCGATAAAATTTAAACTTTTATAAATACAAACATATTACACTTTGTGAAACATATTATTTCAACGTTTAACTAATGTACTCAAATAAATAAAACGTAGCATTTGTAAATTATGAAGGCCTATGTATTTCGAGGGTTCGGAGATTAGTGTTCTTAGAATTTACTCTACGTCATTCTTGAAATATACTATAACAACTATTTTAGCGGGTACTTTCACATCTGCCTGTCTTCTCTAATGCGGGTCTCTCTGTCTCTAACATTCAAATGTTTTCAAAATCAGGGATGATTTACGAATAAAAATGGCTTTGAAAATTTTTTTTTAAATGGCACCTGTCATTTTGAAACTTTCGGCTGCTAGTTTCATATCAAAAAATATTAATTTTAGTATAGTAATTTTACAATTTTTAAGAGCTGTCAAATTTGAATGCGACGAGCGACTATAATGCAAAGCCTAACTCACACCATCAAATTTTGAGCGTTCACATTTCGGTTTCGTCAACTGTACTTATAGACTGCTACAGAAAAAAACATTTTTTTTTAACTAATGTGTCCCAAAGTTGCTTTGACACAAAAAAAATTCACCCAAAATTTCAGCGGGATATCTCAAAAATTGAGCAGGCGCATCGGGGGGTTCCCTTTCCCATTAAAAATATGTAAAAAAAATATATTTTTTTTTATTTTTAAATCAATTGTGTGATGTAGGAAATTAAATTCTCTACAAAATTGGTCTCATGATTTTTACGAAAACTTAACAGGGAAACAATTACAGATCATAGAAAAAGAGAAAAATAATCAATTTTCAATTTAAAAAAAAAAAAATTATTTTTGATTTTTTTAATATCTATACATATTTTTATCATTTACATTGATTATTCCTGGGTTGCAGGATTTAAATAATTTTGTTTATTACTAGACGGATGTAATTTACAATGTTGCTGCACAATTTTCTAATTTTCATCTTTAGTCGCGAACTGATTAAATTCTTCAACTAGAGTAACCGCTCTCTCAGCAGCGTCATCAACTACCTTGATATTTTCTAATACAGATAAACAACTAATGTAACTTTGATGAGTATGCCATTTTGTGGAATTTAAATTAAGAATTTTTTTTATTTTTGGTTAAATATTTTTGTTTACTGCTAGATGTCACTACTTGAGAAAACAATGTTATCGACTACGATATTTAAATATTGATATTAGCCGAAAAACCCAATAACAATGATAATAGATAATAATAAATATTGAAAATGGAGTGAAATGTAAAGATAAAATATTAAAAAAAAAAAACAAAATTATATTTTTCTACACCCACAAGGATATTAGCATATCTACGTACAGACTACAAAACGAAAAAGTATACTATTGCCATTAACGGAACGAATATATTTTATATCCATTCTATGCAGTGAGAACACTACAAAATAATGAAATTAACCAATCACAGTTCATATTTTGGTCACCCGACGACTATTATTTTAAAAATTTTAAATAAGTGACAATTAGTCAAACTAATTGTCAGTATATTTTTTAGTTATTGAACTTAAGGAGGTCCTTTCGCCACACCTCTCGCCTCAAATGTTAAAAAAAAGTTATCAGATTATGACTAAAATTAATTTTTTTCTAATAGTTGAAGTCCTTATTTATCTAATACTGAACTTTTAACTATACCTTACCTTGCAAATTTTTGAGATTTTTTTTTTAAATGTATTTGCACATTGCCTCACGAGAAAGTAAGTCCTCAACAACAATTCTCGAATTATACTATTATTTATTGATTAGATGGAGTAGAAAAAACTAAAAATAAGGTTTTTGAAATATTTAGATTTTGTTTTATACAATAAAATATATATAATAAACCGTGGAACTTATTGAGAAATTAATATTAAAAAATCACAAAAAATTTTCAAGTAACCTAGTTGAAAATTTTTTGTGATTTTTTAATAATAATTTCTCAATAAATTCCACGGTAACCTATATATTTTATTGTAAAAAACAAAACCTAAATATTTCAAAAACCTTATTTTTAGTTTTTTTCTACTCCATCTAATCAATAAATAATAGTAAAATTAATTATAATTCGAAAATTGTTGTTGAAGTCTTACTTTCTCATAAGAAACTGTACAAACACACACATTTAAAAAAAAAAATTCTCAAAAATTTGCACGGTAAGGTATAGTTAAAAGTTCACTATTAGATAAATAAGGACATCTACTATTAAAAAAAAATTAATTTTAGTCATAATCTAATATTTTTTATTTAACATTGGTGGCGAAAGGACCTCCTTAAATATACATTAAAAATACTCATCTTTGTGTAGAATCGATAAATAAGTTCGAGCCTCGGATGGGGACTTTTAAATTATTTTAAAATTAGTTATTTTGTCTTAATAATCTAAAATATTATTTTTATTTGTAAATTTTCGTTAGTGGGTGGTAAAAAAATATACTGTACAACTCGAATGGATTGTCCACATGGCACTCAGATGATTGAGCACTCCGCATACGGCGTCGTGCGTCAATTTCGTATTCGTGCGATATGGCCATCATATCCACTCTTGTTGCACAAACTACTATTTTCTGATATAAAATTATGTTTGGAAATTTTTATGTTAGAAATAATAAAAAAATAACATTTTTCCCTTCAAATCATAAATTTTTCTGAAGACTCAATTATTTGATTTTTTCCTCTTTTTCTACGCTCTGTAACTCTTTCCCTGTTAGGTTTACGTAAAAAGCATAAGATACCAATTTTGCAGATAATTTAATTTCCTATGATATGAAAACAAAAATTAATTTAAAAATAAAAAAAAAAACAAAATGTTTTTTCTGAAGCAGTTTATATTTATGTACGAATTTGTTTAATAACGACTCATTTTCTTAATAAGATAAAATAAATCAATCGAAAAGGAAACATTAACTAAATCCTAATAGAGAAATAGGAAAAAAGAAGAGTGGAATCGACAAGGAAAAGAACAAACTTAACAAAAAAAAAAGGACAAAATGTAATGTTCTAAGACTACAAAACCGAGGACGAGAATGAACTACTTTAGAAGAGACATAATTTATATTAGCAATGAATCAGTTTATCGTTAAAATTGGATTTTCTAACCTAACATTGGTTCTCGGATACGGTATACCCAGCTGTATACAACCAATTAATTTAACTCGGTCAAAATGCGATAAAAGCATGGGCGCGTTCGCAGAAAAAAAGTCAGGGGTACAAACAAAAAAGTTTCAGTTTGTCAACTAACAGCTATGAAGGGCTTATTGGAATAACGTAACAAGCCACAATATTAATTTATTGAGGAAACACGTCTTCAAAGATTAAAATAAACTTCTAAAACTACTACAACTTTATTAAAATACAATAACTTAATTTTTCAGCTAATGCTGGTATTTGTTAGAGAATTACAATTTGATTTATGGCTTTTGTAATCTTATTTTTTATTGCTGTGAAGTAAAAATGCCGTGGCTTGTCACGTTTTTACAATAAGCCCTTCAATTATTGTATATGTATACAAAGATAATAAAAAATGAATTAACAAAATGCCTCACCCCCCCTTCGGACGCCCATAAATGAGTAATTTTGAGCTAATTCGCGTATACAGGGTGACCCAAAAACATACCGACAAATTTTAAGGGGTGAAAGGGGACATCAAAGGAACTTGTTTAATAAACATATGTGTTCAAATGAGCCGTTTGTGCAGAAAAAAAAAATAAAATGGTCAGTTTTGTTTATTTCATTAATAAATAATTAATATCAAATTCAAAAATATTCAGAAGGACTAAATAAAATTACAATAATTGTTCAAAGTGTTGACCATTTAGTTCATTGACTCTCGGACCATAGAGAATATTCCTGGAATAGCTTCTGCATGTGTAAAACTAGACATCATTCTTGCTAAAAGATTTCCTCATTGCCAATAGGCGTTTCGTAGACTAAAGATTTCAGATAATCCCAAAGGCTAGGGGGTTGAGATATGGCAAACGCATAGTTTAGGCCACGGGACCTCCTCGTTCGAGGTCCAAATATTTGCGCACGTTTGAAAAACTAGAGAAAACTGTAAGAGTACAACAAACATTAATGGAGGGTGGTATACCTTATACCCAAGTAGCAAGTAATGAAATACAATTGATAGGAGAGAAAGAGAGAGAGAGAGAGAGAGAGAGAGAGAGAGAGAGAGAGAGAGAGAGAGAGAGAGAGAGAGAGAGAGAGAGAGAGAAAAAAGTACTGATCCTATAACTTCAATGCTGCAAAAAATAATGAATCAAATGAATAAACGGGAAGAATTCAACAAAAAAGTTCTAGACAGGCTGGATAGGTTAGAAAGACAAAATTACTCCTGACCTTAGGATTCTCGAATGGAACACAAATGAACTCTTACAACACCAGCAAAAGTTATTAGTCACCTTAGATATACAACATGTGGATATATACATAATAGTAGAAACACATTTCACAAAACATACGCAAGTCAAATTAAAATGATATCAGATCTATAATGGCATTCTTTTAAACAATTCTGCTTCTATTTTTATATTATTAAAAATAACAACACACTATGAAATCGAAAAAGTGAAACTGAGGAAATATAAGCTGTTGGCATATCTGTTGCAAAAAATGTCTGCTGGGGCTCAAGGCTTACTATAACAAAAGGAAAAGGACCGAACCAGGCAAAAATGGAGCACCTAAACCTGTCACTATCTGACGGTCTATAAAAAATATGTAAAAAAATACATGTACCCTTGAGTGAATAAATTTATTATTATTTTTATTATTATTTAGACAATCAGGACCTAGTGCATAGACTTAAAAGAGTCGAACCTTTTGAGCACGTGTTTAAGTATTAAAAATACAATTTTAGGGCAAATCTAGAATAATTACATTAATACAGAAAATAATGACTATAAAACAGTTAAATTAGTCGTTTCAAGTATTAACACGCGCAATAAATGCAAAATATTTTAAATTCATTAAATTATTGCCAAAATAACTACATAAAGCACAAATAGTGCGGAAAATGTAAATTAGCGAAAACTGTAGAAAAATCATCAAAAAAAATTGGCTAAATATAATTCGAAACACGTAAATCTGCTATAAAATACTGAAAAACACTATTTTGGCGCAAAACAAACGAAATTTGAAAAAAATTGAAGTCATTAATTTCAAGTATTAAGACGCTAGATAAGACCAAAATAATTTAAATTCGCTAAAAAATTGTTAAAATACCTAACTAAAGTACAACTAGTGCGAAAAATCAAAAAAATTGCAAACGAGCAGGTAGTAAGTGAACTATTAAGAATCTCTCCAACAATACCAGCAAACATGTTTACAGAAAATTGTTGGTGGTGTCTTCTAAAGACCACAAGATAAGGATTTTCATCATGCTAACTAAATGTGGCTGTGTCTACTATTAAAATAACAAACGCGCGTGAAACATCCTTTATCAGTAAACAATACTTTTCTTCCGAAGTGAGGAATTATATTAAGTAATGATTAAAAAATCATTGGCAAAAAGCTAATCGATGTGATTAATCTTTAGCATTTAAAGCTTGTACGCGTTGTAAATGGTAGGGGTGGAGTTGTTCATACAGGACACGCCGCTGTACGTATGGTGTGCAATTGTAAGAACACTTGTTGATTAATTTTCCTCCATACGTTGTAAAATTCCTTCAAATTCAAATTTTAAGCTGCTCTTGGACGACCACCGCCACCAGAACGCTTTAGGTTCTCCCTTTCTCTAAGGCGACGATGGATGGAAGTAAAGGTTGTATGATGATGATGTTGATCTTGTAGGCGTTCTAGATATTTTTGTTTATACAAGAATGCAGCTTCTCCTCCACTACAATTGGTCACACCATAAGCAAGGTACCGACTACGAAGGGACCCCCTCGGAAATAATATCGGGGGGCCCCGCCCTCCAGAGAAACATGAACGTGTTGTCCATTTTCAACACAAATTTTGAATTAACAAATGCAGTCTTAAAATTGGCAGCTTTGGAATGTTTATTGTGAAATATGTTTGCTCTCCAACAAAAGACGTAGTTGGAACAAAAAATATCGAATGAAAGACAGTGGTGTTCAACTAAATAAATAGTTATTTGGAATGATTTAAAATATTTTATTGCTCTCCAGTCCCAAGGCTCATTTGCGAGCATAAGTTTGTTTTGATGTCCCCTACCACCTCTCAAAGTTTGTCGGTATGTTTTTGGGACACCCTGTATTTTGCTTCATTACAAATTACTTAAAAAATGTTTACTTCCGTTTGTACAAATTTCAATGTTAGATATTCTGGAAAATCTTTATGGAAAATTTCATTCTAGTTAAATAAAAGAAACCAATAAAAAAGCGATTCTTGATAGTAGATCCACTTCTGCTACTTCTTGGTGCATTCTGTTGCTGTTGATTGCTTTAAGTGTAATTAAAATAAAAGATACCAGTTACAAAAAAAACATTTTTATTTCACAACATTTTTACAATTTGATGTACAAACGTTTATGTAAAAAAAGAATAATAATAATGTAGGAAATTAGATAAAATCTGATGGAAAATAAATAATGTACGAAAGTTCTTAATATATCAAATTGATTTTAAAAATATTCAAATACCTTTCAGGGAATAAATTGTATGTTTTTTTACATAATCATATTTTCGTTTAATAAGTTTATATGAATTAAAACTGCAAAATACATATATTTTTTGTTATGCGTAACATATGTGGACATATACGAGTATACTTATGACTTAAAATTAATTTTTCAGTTTATTTTATAAATTAAATTTCACAAATAAATATTTATAACCCTTTGTACATATTGATTAATAACCTCTTATTTAAAATCTATTAATGTCGAATTTAAAATTATTTAACTAAAAAAAAAAAAAAAAAAAAAAAAAAAACAATTTTCGGTTTTCTTCTTCATATATATCGCCGGTGTCATTCTAATATCTTGTAACTCTCTCTTTTGCAAAAATTAGATTTTTTTTTCATTAAATTATCGCAATTACCCAAACGCATCTTTACAGAAAACCTCGTAGTTTACAAAAATGTTTAAAACGAATTAAACTTTTATAAAACCTCGTATACAAATGATGTAGTTCTCTCGAATTAAACAGATAGTTTATTTATCCTGAAAGATCAGGTTTATTCAATATCTCCTGAAGGAGATCTATAGATATTTATAATACAGTACTTTAAATTATTTAGGACACAAGATAAAACAACAGCATTCAAAATTTACTTCATCAGATATATTGTTTAGGAATGTTAGTGTAAGTTTTGTTTCGTGTAAATAAGAGACTTCTTTACAGCAAGTAAAACTTTAACGGGACTTATTTTATTAACCTTCACCTGGCATGCGTACGAACCCCAGTGATAAAAATCTTTGTAAAAATTTAAATATTGATTATTTTGTCTCAAAAAAATTCAGAGATCCTCTTTAGATACCACTTTAAACTGGAGAACAGTCCGAGTTTAAAAAATAAAGATCAGCGTTCATAAAAAATCCGGAAAACTAGAAAACTTGAAAAACTTTTTTGTTTTTCGATAAAAAGGGCTGAAATTTTAGCAGTCTTCTTCTGTTACATCACTATAAAAGAAAATAATTGTTTTCATGGGTCTTTAAAAAAAGGTATTTATTTTGAGAGCGCTATCCCACTAGCCCAGGTATAAAAGTATATCCCTTGACTACCGATAGATGTCGTTACGAGTTTCGATTTCGAAGATTTAGATATCGAAAATCGACGAAAAAGAGCGTGGGGTATGTACGTACCCCACGAGGCCAGGTGAAGGTTAAGAATGGATTGGCTATTTATATATTATATGATAAGTCAATAGTTTTAAAATCGGCTACTATATTCCCCTGGTCTAAAAAATGAGTGTTCGCTTGAGTGTGAGTATTACCTATACTTTCGAAATCATCAAGTATAAGGAAAGCCTCGTTACTATTAAAAGCATTATTTAAGTAAATTTTTTGATCACAAATCTAAGAATTATTTGCAAGTGACAATTTATTATTCTTATTAACCATTATGACTTTTAAAACAAAATAAATTTAAATCCCCTATCACAATTAAATTGAATCACAAATACAAACTCAATTTAACTGTAGATCTGCCTACGTAAAAACATTTTGCCCTTTATTCTTTTAACTTGTCTGTGTAAAAATATTTGCGATTTTTACCCATGTAAAAATAATATTTGGGCCCTTTACCTTATCAAATTGAAATATCAAATTGGAATTCGTTAAACCTCTTGCAAAAATCATAGCTACTTCCTCATTCTGCATGTTCCTGGCGTGAGATCAACTTAAAACAATTATTGTCACACATCTATCATCTTCGCTTACAATGAAGAAGCATTATAGAAATATAATTACATCCAAGATCTTTACTGTTTCAGAAAATTCACTTTTTCAATGTCTCTCAAAATACATATTTATTATGATTGCAATTGCTTCAAAACTGCATGGAATAAGTAAAAAAACTTCTATTAAATTTCATATTTTAATCTTGCAATAATTCAATTACATAAGTATATTAATTTAACAAACCAAAAACATGCAACGTAAAAACACCTAACGCTTCAATTTCTTCTTCTTCTTTTTGTCCTTTGATTTTTTGACATCCTTTTCCAATTCCATGATATACATTTTTTCGGTAGACATGGCTTGAGCTTCCACTTCTTCGGGATCAATGGTATCCCATTTAGACGGAACAAAATATTTAGTGATATCTTTTTCAGACAATTCGTTGACTTTTTTCGCATTCAAATTTTCCGCCGTAACAACATTAGGATCGACGCTATCGCCAAGAGAACGTTTTAATAAATTTGCACCGTCCAAAGGTTCGTCAATGCTGGACGTATCATCTTCGTCTCTGGGTTTAATTGTGGAAAAAAGACTGCTTATATTTTCTAGAAAGTCAATGGTAAATATTTTGTGTATGTCCCAGTGCCTGAAAATTCTAATTACTCTAGAATTGAAATTATCTCTGTCGGAGAGATTTTTCAAATCATCGCTACAATTTCGAATAAATCTGAATACTTCAAGTAAAGTAGATTCGTTCTCTTCTATTTGTAATTTTATTTTTTTAGATTTGCAATTGCTCAATACATCGGATAATAAATATAATCTAGCTATTCTATTGTACGCGGGTGTGTGTGGATTCATTAAAGACTCTAAAATAATTTCAATTGAGTCATCTATTGCATTGTTGTGGTTCAAACAAAAAAGCATTGCTTCTGCAATTTTCGATCTATGTATTGTTAAAATTTGAATGAGACTAATGAGTCTGGTAGACTGGGCGTCAGATAACTTTTTTCTGTCTACTTCTGAAGAAATCAGTTCATCAGGCATACCAGCAGTGTAGCATGGGGCACGAGGAGGGCACCATATTGACCCACCCTTAAACATCCTGAATTTCTCCATAGACCACGATTTTTGAGACTCTCCGTTTAATATAGAAAACAATTTCCAACGGTAGTAGACGTGAATGGGTGACTGACAATCAAATAAAAAATTGTATTCCGGATTATTTATTTCTCTGTTCATAATAAATGCTTCAAACATCGGACCTTCTCTGACTACAAATTCTACCATCCTGTGGACTAGCGTTAGAACTTTTTTATTTAACGGAATAGTTACTTTAATTACACATTTTTGTAAAAATTCATCAAAATTTTCGAAATCGGTTTCAGTTTCAATTTGGTTTGTAGAATTTGGTACTTGCGCGTTAAAAGGTAATCCTGATAAAGGTGGTGGTAAATAAAGCTTCAGTAAGGAATTTGGTATGTAAATTGGATGAGATGGAATCTCCACGGTTTTACCCCAACAAATTCTCATATCATCACGATGTTGGTTTTTCTTGAGCGCTCTTTCTGCATCTTTTCTACTCATGAACGCGACGAATCCGCAATTAGAATTACGTTGGCATTCATCTGCCCGTGGCCAAAGAATTTTTACGCTTGCTAAGGGACCATATTCTCCAAATTCAAGCATCAAGTGATTTTCGGTAATTTTAGAACTTAAATTTGCAACAAATAGATTCGTAGAATTCGTATCGTCGCTCTCGGTAGTAATTAACGTAGGAGATAAATCGTATTCTTCTTTTAATCTTTCTTTCTCTCCACGTTCAGAGTGTCTTAATTTTAATTCTTCCTTTAAAAGATCTAAGTTTGATTTAGGTTTCTCTTGTTTCTTCGCCTTACTTAAGGCAGCTTCTTTAAGAATTTTTGCACATTCTATTGCAGTTCTAGCTTCTTCGGATTTAGTTTGAACGATTAATGGCTTCGGTTTATAGATTTGACCGATATTTTCTGTTTGTTCTTCATTGTTTTGATATAAAATACCTGATCGAACGAATGTTTTATTCGCGATTGAAGCCGTCGGATTTTGAAATGTTTCTAGAAAATCTTTAAAAACGTGAGCGGCAGCTTCTTGATCTTCTTTTCTTTTTCTTTTGTAACTACTTTTAGATAGCATAACGCTTTGGTTCTTGACTCCAAATACGAAATGTTAAAAAAGATTGTGAAATTATTTCAAATTTTCGTATTCATATATGTCAAATTATCAGTTTAGCCAACTGCCAAAAAACAAAATACCTTTTAAGCTGAGTACGCATGAGAATGCTGTGCGGCCTCGGCCCGATTCGTTTGTTGGCGGTACATCAAAGGCAGGCAATGCACTAGTGTTGTGAATATCCGTATCTTTTTAGTATTCGGATAATACGTATTCGGAACCAAGAGATATTCGGATTCATCATCCGGATACGTATCCATGTGTGAAATCATAATACGCAACCGTAAATACACCGCGACCCCAGTATAAGTCCGCGACCTTGGGAATCGGAATCGGGCAGTGTTGTCAACCCTAGCAGAATTTATGTTTGAGAGTGAAGTAACAGGAGCTTTTAATGTTTTAGAATAATAAACACAAGATAAATCTCAAATATTTTGTTTTTTATCATAATATCAGAAACAAAATTTCTCATTTATATTTATATAACTTCATGTTACCTTTAAAATATGCAGTGCATGCCGACTAACCGATTATGAATTGCAACAACGCTAGACGATTCCGAATTCTGATTTCGTATCCATAGTTATCGGCTGCCACCCGCAAAACCCGAATCGGCTCTGTCATAACAGAACTTGCAGCATTCGATTCGTCGATTCGTGTATTACGATTTTGTTTCTGTTCTTTTTGATACCGAATTCGTATTCGAATTTACACTATTGATTCCGGAATATCCGGATCCTTTTAATATTCGGATTCAATGGATTTTTGGATACGTATTCTTACATCACTACAATGCACAGTACGTGCGTCTGGACGAGGAATTTGTACGGAATAGATTATAGCGAGTTTTCAAGGTTTATTTTGCATGACGTGGAGTCAGGAAAAGGTTTTGCTTCTCCTGGATGTTTATAATCAGCGAGATATTTTATGGAGAGCAAGACAAAATAATAAAACAGGCACTCAACTACCAGACCTCCATTTTTGTTTTAATTATATGAGTGTTCTGGGTGTACGGTTCCGTGCTCGCGAATTCACTGGATCAGTAGCGAACAGTGCCTCGTACGTCTACCATTCGTGTCTACAAAATTCGCCGCACGAGGCATTCGGTTCGGCCTCGGTTTGCCTCATACTCATACGTGCTCAGATCTGTGCGCGCCTTTAGACAAATATATAATTTGAAAAGAAGGGAAAGAGTGTCAGCTAAGTGATTCGAATTGTCTTGGCTACCTGTTCACGAAGGGCGTTTTCTGCACACTTGTTGCCTGTACCAAATAAATTGTCAATCTCAAAACTCCCATCTACTTGTATAACAGAATAAGATTCAGGAGCGATGTTCACAATATTAATATTCGCAGAAAAGATATCTCTATTCCTCGACATTCTACTACTATGTTCGTATTAAATAGGCCATATCTTGAAACTTATACCAATAAAGTTTAAAAAATTAAGCTATATAACTTTTAAAAATAAATTGAAATCTCTGTTACTTCGCGGACAACTACTGATGGATTTTATAATATAGATACTCAACAAATGATATTTTGTACTCCTACTCCTTATTTTTATTGATCTTTGCATATTTTTATATTCAGAGCTTGCAGCAACAGTCACTAGTTTTCATTGAGCTTCGTCTACTAGACTAGGTAGGTATTTGTTGTTTATTACAATTTTTATTAGGTTTCTTTTTTATACTTTTAAGGGGTGTTTATTTTAAAACTATTAATTTTGACCGGACGTATTAAAAACCATTCTAGTATGTCTTCTGATAGGCTACGATGAATATTGTTCCATTTCAGTTTAGTAGATAATCCTTGTATTTTTGTTACCAAGTTAAAAGCTATTTGTGTTTTACTATTTTTTGTATATGGATTCTACTTTCTGAATAAAAAATATTAATATTATTGCAGTGCAATTTATATTCCAAATTTGAACTAAATATATAAAAAAATGCAGGGCTATAAACAAACAAAAAATCTCAACACCCTACAGATCGGTAAAAAAAAGTTTGGGGACCTACAGTCCGTCGGATGGAGCGACGACTCTCTCTATTGGTCGGGACCAAATATATAGGCAAAATACAAAAAAAAAGTTTTTTTCATTTGTTAATTTTGAACACTCATAAATTTTTCGCTGTGTCTAAAACATATTTTTTACCGGTAGTTTTGATGACGTCACCTATATGACGCACTAGGTACCGGGATTTAAGCAAATCCCGGTAAAAAATGTAGTTGTTGGCGACTTCTGTTTATCAAAGTCAAACTTAACCTAACTTTTTATGTTATGATTTTATAAATTGTTTTGTTGATGTGTGAAAGTGGATCATTCGTGAGTTTTTAAAAGCGTAAAATCACTTTTAAAATGGTTTTTAGTATTGGATAAACATTTAAAAGTTATAAGGACGTTGAGGAGACTTTGAAAGTGTATGAGAAAAAGACATTTGCCAAGTACTGGAAAAGGGACGCCCGATTGATTACAGCCAGTAGAGTCAAAAAGATAATAAGATCAGAACTATGATATTATGAACTAAAATACTGTTCGGAGGGCAACGTTTCCGAAAACAAGAAAATAACTTAAAAGTGATAAGGACATTTAAAAAGGAAATTCCATATCCTGCCTTTATAGCTTTACGCGTTTCCCAAAATGGAAAATTCCTTGAAGTTAAAAGCTTAAATAACAACCATAAGCATGAGACAAGTAAGGCCCTTTTTGATGAAACAGAGAAAATTGCCTTATGAAAATAAGAGAAGAGGCAAAAATGTTACTTTTGTTAGATGCCAATAAAAATTAAGATAAAAACAAAATCAAAAAACCGGGATTTACTTCATTCCCGGTACCTAGTGCGTCATATGGGTGACGTCATCAAAACAACTGGTAAAAAATGTATTACCGGTACCGGGATTCTAGACACAGTGTAATTTTTTTGCTAAAGAAGTTAGAAAAACAATTTTTGTTTTGTTTTATCCCCTATCCAATTTTCTTTCGTTTGGTATATATTTCAACTACCGAAATATTGTAAACTACACCCAAAAATAGTATTATTAAAAAAAAGCAACAAATTGACTTTTTTTTTAACCTACCTTGACATAATTTTCTTATGCAAAGAGCTATGTTTTGATTTTAAAAAAATGCACAATTTAATAAACTGCACTTTGACTCGATTAACACGTGGTCTATTTTTAATAATAAAACCGGTAGCGGATTTTAGACGTCGCACAGTGGGGCAACAAGCCCTCAAAGTTGGCAATAAATCAAAAAATTAAATAGCATATACACTCTACCTCAAATTTTTTTCTGATATATTACTGTCCATTACATAATAAAACGAACAAGTGCGATCTTCTGTCTTACGCGTTTCATCACCACCCTCAGTCGAAGTTACTTATCTGAGGCGAGTATATATTCATTGTTATTTCGTAGTTTTTAACATGTTTTTGTGCTGTGTTTAGGCTGTATTTTGATTTTTTTTTCAAATTTCCGCCACGGAACCTTCAAGTTCAGCTATGTATTATTATTTTAAGAAGTAAAAATTTGTGGAAAAATAAACTTAATCATATAATATTGGGGTAAAGTAAAATGAAGGTTAAACGTTAAAATTTTAAAATATTCTTAAATACATGAAGGCTATTTGTTGTGTTCCAAAGCAGATCAAGCTTTAAATTTCGACTTTTCATAATGAACATTGTTTGTACTTTTCGAAATCGTTTAGTTTCTGTGCACTTATTTGCACTTTTCTTCACTATTTGGGTTTTTTCAAAGTATATAAATATATGGCGGGACGATCATTCAAAAAAGAATTCTGTTTTTTTAATATATTTCGTGTATTAATATATCGATTTTATTGTCCTTAGGCTCATTTTATAGGCAACTAAATATGCTCCCAGGCAGACATAACAAAATGCTAGAAATGAAAAAATTTAAGATGGTCGACCTAATTGAAGAAAAAACACGAGCCTAAAAGTAACCCATTTTAAGCTTATTTTGCGTAATAGTTATAAATTATATATAAAATCTAATAACAAAAGTTAAATATCTAACCTATTTTCTTTATTTTAGGACCTCTCCGAGCACGATTGGTCCATTCAATCGTAAGATATGGACAATCAAAGTTGTCTGGTTTTTATGTTTTCATAGAAGCCTATAATAACACATTATTATGCTTTGCAACGCTGCTATTTTAGTTTTTGTCCGATTTGGACTCAATGTTTTTATCGAGAAAAAAACTTCTTAATATCATGAGAAGTTCTGGAAAGAATGAAATTAATAGAATTTGCTCACAACACCGCTAGATACTTTGTTGAAAAGTACCCACGCTCAATATGCCTCCGACATTTCACAAATACTTTATACATGGGCCTGAAATAATATCTTCTGCTTTGTTGCCTAGAGATCAATTAACAGAGAAAACTAATGGGGACGTCTTTAATTCGTTTTTACTTAGTTTCGACCTTGTAATCACGAGCAAACGAAAATTAAAAAAGAAAGAACCTGCAGCACTTTCCTAAAGAAGCAGTAGATTTGTTTAAATCTGGACTCGTCCAGCTTCACAGCCATGGTATATTCATGAATCTGATGATGATCGTGGAGACAATGAAGAAAATGTCTTATCACATTCTACAGAGGATGAAATTTGATTACAATTATCATAGCTTTTCTAAATGAAATTATTATAATATTACATTTTTATTATTTGTATCTTTAACGTGTGAAGAGTGGATTACCCACATGGCACTTAGGCCTCATTAGGCTCATGACATTTTTATTATATTATATGTTAGTATTACAAAAGAAAATACATAGAGGGCTTATAAAGTGTTTATTTGATAAAAAAAAAAAATAGAAAGATATTAAGAATAGAATATACATTTTTATTATATTATATTCTTAATAACTTTCAATTTTTTTAGCAAACAGACACTTTATATGCCCTCTATGTATTTTCATTTGTAATACTAACACCTCTACAAAGCAATATTTAACTTACAAATTCATAAAGAAAGTCTGTGATTTAATGCCAACTTTGATGGCTTGTTGCCCCAGTGTGCGTCGGGGCGGATTAGACTGGACAAAAAAAAGGGATATATTATGTTTCCATATCTGGAAATAGATCAGAGGTCGCCCTTTTGATAGTCTAAATAATTTTGGTTTCATTTAAAGATTCAAAAGGATCTGCTGCCTCATTTTTCCACTTGGGGCATTATTTACTTTCTGCCTCTTCTATATGGTTTAATTGGAGAAGTTAAATAGCTTCATCCATTTTAAGAAACACGGTATATTAGAAATAATAATATTAATATTTAAAGGAACAAGAAAAAGTCAATGTGACTAGGAACAGAATAACTTTGAATCCATTATCAATATTCCCATTGGAAATTTCATTTCCCACGCCAAATACCAAATGTATTTGCTTCTATACTTGTCATGAGAAAATATTCCTAGTGGATGTGTCGAGAATACAAAATATAAATTCCCATAATACATGAAAATTATCTTTTTCCCCATGGGAAAAAAGTCCAGAATTGAGGCCATGATCGGGACTGAGTTCTTCCAAGGGCAAAAAGTAAATGATTTGATTTTAAAGGTAAGATAGAAAGACAATGAAAATAATTAAGACTTTTCTCTACTTACTTCTTCTAAATCACACACGGATTTTGATACAGTTTTCAATGAGAATAGAGCGATAACGAGGAAGGTTTGTGTATATAATTTGTAAATATTTGGTAGAAAATGGCTGAACTATGACGGCGTTTTGTAAAAAAAAACTGTGTTCGTACACTTACATGGCTAACGCTCGCCAAATCTTAAGAGATACATCAAAACAATATACTAGAAAATTGTAGGTCATAAAAATCTACAGAAATTTAGCCGACGAAATTTTGTTGAGTTCGTGCATAACTTATTGAGGTGGTGAATATGGGCTATCTGTGATATCAGCAGGTTACAATTTATTTTAGGGCGCCGCAGTTGATTCTTTAAATTCATAAAAGTCACACTTCCTCACCACAATACGTGATGGTGGCGTAGTATCAATCTGTGTAATATCATACTTTCTTTTTATAGTATTTCGTACTGATTTAAGTACAATTGGACCGAAATCAAATTCACACTGGGATGAACTACTCCCACTAATCAACCCATCACAGAGGGGGATTTAACGTGTGCTTGCTTTTTATAAAGCTATCGCAGTTCCTCCTGTTAATCGGCAATACAAAAGAAAAATTTAAACTATATATGCATGTAATATACCATTATTAGCTTATTAATTTAATGAGACATTTACTAGATTTAAATTAAATATTGTAATATATATCGGACAAACAGTATGAAATAACATTTATATATTTTTAATCTTTGTCGTTTATGATGACCTGTTTTTGGAGTACAAAACACATCAAAATACTTCAATTTTCTTAACAATATTTTGTAACTTTCTACGGTTTGGATATTATAATATAAAAAGGTAAAAAAACCATAAGTACAAAGGGTTAAATATTTATTATTTATTTTTCTTAATGAAAATATCACAATAAAAAAACACTTAAATATTATCTATGAAAATATAAAAATGCGTAACAAATGTTCATGATCACAGAAAATTTCTTTATAAATATCACAGTAGAATATCACTCAAATCATATTTCTCAATACTGCGAAGGGTTTTTTTTTAAATCAGATATGCAATATTTATTTAATACGGAATGTAAATATTACAAATATACCATCGGTAACACTATTTTTCAAGTAAACAACTATAGATGGGTGTTTAAAAATGAAAAATAATGTCATATACAGTGGAAACGTATCGTGATAAAATATATAGAACATATCAACAGCAGAAAATGTCATAAAATATTCATATTTAAGTCACATATTTTTTCTGAGCGACTTTTTTTTAATAATAAGAAAAAGTATGTAAACAAATGATTGGTTTTCAGATATTTCTCTCATAAAGCAGTCTAATTGTACTATTAAATACCCACTTTAATATATAAAAAAAATCAGTTGTAATCAGGAATGTATGTTTATTTTAACAAAAAGTTAATAAAATTAATAATTGTTTTTAGATTAATCAGGATTTTCATCTGGAAACTGCTCAGATCATATATTTCTATCGTTTTTGAAGATTTCATATTCGATCATAGAGCAACTATTTAAGGTTTACCTACTAGACTAGAGCTCTTTATGCAATATAGTATATTAAAGTATAAGTGGATATAACGGTCTTTAAAACACGCGCGATTTTTCGAGCACGACGGCGCAGCCGGAGTTCGGACAAAATATGTTGAGGATCTTAAATTGGACGATCCTGAGAAATATACTGGACATGCATTTCGACATACGTCCGCTACCATTATGGCGAATAATGACATGACAATAGATCAAATCCAACGACAAGTAGGATGGAAATCGGCAGCTGTGGCGACTGGTTACGTTGAAGAGAGCATTAGAAATAAGAAGAATGTTTCAAATATTATTGGAAGTGCTATTAATGGAAGTACAACTTCATTGACTTCCAAGAATTTTAGCAATCTTAATTTGAACAGTATTTCCTCTGATTTAAAAAACCGAAGTTTTAATATTTCAAACAATACTAACTGTACTTTCCACATTCATTTAAATAATTAAGAATGTGAAAAAAATATTTGAATAAATTTTTTGAAAAATTTCTCAGAAATATTTTATTTGACATTACAAGGCACTCCTGTCAAATCAATATTTAAAAAGTTGGCATTTAGACATAACGTTTCTCGGGTTGTTGATGTTGCCATGTTAACTTTAAAACGCGCGCGTTTTTTAAAGTTCGATTTAAACACGCTGAGGCGTACTTTAAATAAGTAAAATAGGGTACCAATAAAAAAAAATAATAATTTACTCAAGCGAAATACAAAAAGTGTTCTACTCCGATTTATATATTTTTTCTTCTTTACAATTAAAAATAAAACTAGAGTATATATGGACAAAAAAGGGCACATTTAACTTTGATAAATTACATCAGGTCTTGTCCAATCATTATAAAATAACTTGATTTTAAAGATAATCTAAAGTGAACTATAAATAAAAGCTTAGACACAGATACTACAAAATGTTCCAACTAGAGGTGAATGAACTGAATATTTTTATTTTAACAATGTAATAATTGTGTTATAATAAACATTTTACAACTGACGATTCTAGTTACGCGAGGAAGAAATAACCTCTACCTATCATTTGTTTTACATACATTTTCCTGTATTCTCTTCCGATTCATCATACTCAAAACTTATCAATAATTTTACAAACTGCAAATAATTAAAGTACCTGTTAGGCTGGTATCCTGGCTGCATCGCTTGTGGCCCAGGTGGAAAATAATTATCTGGCCTTGGCGGGTTCCATGGGACCTGTCCCCTGGCAGGTGGACCTCTTTTATCATCGTAATTATCAAAGAATCTGTCTCTCTCTCTAGACGGTCGTCTATCTCTACCTCTACGTATATCTCTACGATCGTTTCTATCAAAATCTCTATCGTCGTCGTAGTCGCGATCCCTGTTTCTGGATCTGAAACAATATAAAAATCATTTTCAATGACGTAACTTTTAATCAAAAGATGTTTAAAACCCGTTTAAATTACATCATTACATCACAAGAGTTCATTTTTACTTTTCTATCTGTATACAGATATAAGGAAAGTATAGGAAACATGATTTTTTTCGACCTCCAGTTTTCGAAGGATTTTTACGTTTTGGGGTCCCCTGAATCCGTTTTGACTATTTTCGGAATGATTGTGTGTGTGTGTCTGTATCCACCATAAATCATGAACCGATACAAAGAAAAACATCAAATTTTAAACTTAAGCTTTATTCCGGCCTGCGGTGAACTGATTAGATTTTGGGCAGATTCGGAACTTTTGGGGGGTACTTTATTGGTGGTCATTTTTATATTTTATGAAATATATCCGTTATTTACGTTTGGAGAAGAAACTTTTTCAAATAAAAGTTAGTTATAATATTATTATCTATAATTTTTATTCTATACAAAATTTTCCTAAAATGGTCCGTATTCGAGAAATTTTACAAAATGTAAAAAAAAATATTTTTTTATAAAAATTGTTCAAATAAAAGTTGTTTGTAATATAATTCTCTATAATTTTTGTCATATACATAATTTCTCTAAAATGGACCGTATTCGAGATATTTGAGAAAATGTGTAAATTTCGAATTTTGAAGAAAACTCAAAAACGGATAATGGAAAAAACATTAAATTTTAAACTTTAAATGTTTTATTTCGGCCTGAGGTGAAATGATTAGATTTTGGATGAAGGCGGAACATCTGGGGGGGGGGGGGTACTTTATGGGAGGCCGTTTTTATATTTTATGGAATATATATTATAGAAAAATGTGTGGAGTTAGATGTATGTGGAAAATGTATATATTTAGTTTATCCTCTAAACATTTATAGAGGTGCTGAAATAGGTTGTACAGAATAACCGGGAAAAGCCTATAATAACTAGATAGGAAAGTCATGTGTTGGACACATCAGATTTTTAATTTAATACTAAGTACTTCAATTCTTGAAACGACAACGTTTATCCATTTTTACTTTCCTATCTGTATTCAGATAAGGAAAGTATAGGAATCATGATTTGTTTCGACCCGACAACATTTCGACGGCTTTTTACGTTTTGTAGTCCCCTGAATCCGTTTTGACTATTTTCGCGATGATGTCTGTGTGTGTGTCTGTATCCTCGATAACTCATGAACGGATATAAAGAAAAATTTAAACTTAAGCTTTATTCCGTCCTCCAGTGAACAGATTAGATTTTGGTCAGAGTCGAAACATCTGGGGGGGTACTTTATAGGTGGTCATTTTTATATTTTATAGAATATATCTGTTATTTACTTTTAGAGAAGAAAATTCTTCAAATAAAAGTTACTTACAATATTATTATCTATAATTTTTGTTCTATACAAAATTTTCCTAAAATGGTCCGTATTCGAGAAATTTGACAAAATAAAAAAAAATATTTTTTTATAAAAGTTGTTTGTAATATAATCATCTATAATTTTTATACTATACATAATTTCTCTAAAATGGACCGTATTCGAGATATTTGAGAAAATGTGTAAATTTCTAATTTTGAAGAAAACTCAAAAACGGATAAAGAAAAAACATTAAATTTTAAACATAAGTTTTATTTCGGCCTGTCGTGAAATGATAGATTTTGGGCAAAGTCGGAACATCTGGGGGGTACTTTATTGGAGGCCGTTTGTTATTTACGTTTGGAAAAGAAAATTCTTCAAATAAAAGTTACTTATATTATTATCTATAACTTTTGTTCCATACAAAATTTTCCTAAAATGATCCGTATTCGAAAAATTTGACAAAATGTAAAAAAAAAAATGAAAATTTAGAGAAAAATTATTCGAGTTAGATGTATGTGGAAAATGTATATATTTAGTTTATCCTCTAAACATTTATAGAGGTGCTGCAATAGGTTGTACAAAATAATCGTTATTATTCTCCACCACTGCCTACATGTCGACTGGTGACACATCGAAATGTTGGGTGGCGGGTCTAACAATTGAATAAAAACGGTTTGTTTTCTTAGCAACGATAATATTGACAAACAAGTCAAAAATAACTAATTTTTAAAGTATTTTTGCATTTTCTAGTAATAAAATGAGTGATTCGGAGAAAGTTTGTCATCTAATATTGAAGAACAAGCTTTAAATATAATTAGTTGTAACTTTAGATTGTGACAGTAATTTGTTTATAGAGAGCATAGCCCTCAGAAGGTCTAGATACCGCATCGTAAAAACATTTTGACCCCCCATATGATGGGCGCCATGATAAATAAATGTCAATAAATTTTAAGTTGGCACTTCTGACAAGACAGAATCGGCACAAGTTTAGTAATAAGCGTAAGATCGGCGTTCGACGTATATTATCGATTTTATTATCTGTTGTGTTGTTTATTTTGTTCTTCTAGTAAAGGTTTTATTTAAAACATTATTTTTTAGTTTAGTCGTTTAGTGTTTTATTTTAATAAAAAACATTTGTGGTTTGGTGTTAAATTTTTACAGGATTTTCAAAATCTCTTGTTGTTTTGTACGTGAATGTAACAATGCATCCAACGGTAGAAGATACAAGGAAGGAATAACATTTCATGTGTAAGTTTTCAAAAATATTTGTATATTATCAAAATCAAATAATTTGTGTTTTGTTGTAGCATACCAAAAAAATTTAGGAAAGAATAACTGATAGCCATAGGAAGACCATTGAATCATTTTGTGACTTTAGTATAAGCCCAGAAAATTTGGGGATACTAGCTGAAACGGCAAATGGGTTCTGGTAAAGGATCCTGAGGTGCGAATTTCATAATTTTAGCATTAATATATTGAAGTAACTTACTTTTTATAATATTTTAACTGAAATTAAATATGGAATAATACGTTTCATTTGCTATTTTTATTTATATTATAATAAAATGCAATATTTTGACTGATTTAACCTAACTTTTCATCATTTCCTTCCATAAAACCTAAAATAAAGTGATTCATGAAATTGTCAGTTCTTGACACATAAGGTCCTCGAGTTTGCAACGTTGCCATACTATATTGTTGATTTTTATCACTGATAATTTCCAAGTTTAAGATTTCTGTTTGAATGAGAAGAAAATAATTTATAGGTGAAAATATAATGTGTTATGTGAGACTTTTCATTTCAATTTGAGCTGTGTCCAGGCCGTTGGACTCTATGCCGGTAGGCGTAGCCAGGTATGGATTAAAATTTTTTGGTGGCGGCGCAGCCGCCACCCTACGAGAAGTCGTTTTTCCGTTTTGAGTGACAGAAAATTTAAAAAAAGTTGTCTAGGTATTACATGTTAAGTGATTTAATTAATTTAATTTTTTAATTTTGTATGTAGTTTTTTTGAGCTGTATTTTTAAAATTAATTTGGTTGATATATTAATTTTTTCATTTTATATACGATTATTACCGTACTTATCTTTTTGAACCAAACGAAAAATGTATGATTTTTGATTATAATGTGTTATGTGAGACTTTTCATTTCAATTTGAGCTGTGTCCAGGCCGTTGGAATCTATGCCGGTAGGCGTAGCCAGGTATGGATTAAAATTTTTTGGTGGCGGCGAAGCCGCCACGCTAGCGGAAGTCGTTGTTTCGTTTTGAGTGAAAGAAAATTTAAAAAAAAAGTTGTCTAGGTATTACATGTTGAGTGATTTAATTAAATTCACTTTTTAATTTTGTATGTAGTTTTTTTGAGCTGCATTTTTAAAATTAATTTGGTTGATATATTAATTTTTGCATTTTATTTACGATTATTACCGTACTTATCTTTTTAAACCAAACGAAAAATTTATGATTATAAATTTAAATAATCCTTAAACTTATAATTTTATTAACAACTTGGCAACGTTTGTTATTTTTAAGACAGAAACGTCAGAAACTGTCATTTAGAGTAATTGTTTTGTGATTATAACCTGTAAAATTGGGATTTTTAATTCAATTTTTTTCGAAAAATACTGCTTCATCCATACATTTTTTTTCAAAAATTTACTATAGAAACTAGTTACTTTTGAGTGTTAAAATTTTTTTTGTCAATTTCGCACCTCAGGATCCTTTACCGGACCCGGCAAATGTGTTATTGGCTCCTTGTTAGTGACCTATTGTACAATTTTTCCAACACACGTTCCATGATCCTTTGAACTTGGCTGCACCGTACTGATGAAGACCAATAGTCAGAAAAACATGTCGACCGTTACTTCTTTTTTACTTTTCTTTATTCGGAAAATGTCCACTATTACTACCTTGATACAATAATATTAGTTCCGTTCTAAGTAGGTACATATTATAGTTTGTATGTTTTATGCTTTATTTTATTACATGTAATAAATGTTAGGAAATATACTTTTATAGTAAATAAATTGATTAAAGCAATATGTAAGAATAAGTTTATCTAAGGATTGTTAAAGCAATTTTTCATATCCATTGTTTATTAATTTGTTTCATTTAATTCTTTCTTATTGAGTAAGTTATTTCATATAAATATGCGATACTTGTAAAATGTAATATTTTCTTTTAAATAGGTATATATTATGTTTGTATAAAATATTGTTCAGTTAATAAAAACAGAAATATTTTGTCTTTTATTCAAAAGAAGATTGTAAATTTTTCAAAATATATTTACCTACCCCAAAAAAAGATTAATAAAACCAGTTAGTCATATACACATTTTCTATATATTTATAGAGGTACTTTTTAAATAACTTTCAATACATTCGAAATCTGTGGTTTTATTAAACTCAATGTAACAAATAATAATAGGTATTCTCAAAAATATTTAAAAATAAAATCGAGATGGGACTCTTGTATAATTTAGTGACTATTCGCCTATGGTTAGTGCACTGCTGTATGTCCCTGGGTTTTCTACATTAGAACAATACTGCTTCTCCACTCTAGCAGTATTTTTTGCATCTCACAAGATTATATTTATTAAAAAACCAAGGAATTGTTTCGGGCCTATTGCTGTGCCCTTTTCCAACATTCCCAAAGTTATTTTTTTACTTTCTGCTGATTGGATCTCCGATAGCGACAACTCCATTTATTGTTCCACTAGTTTTTTATCAAATTTTTAAAATAACTTCTATATATTTATCTTTTGCAACGACTTTGCTTACCTGCTTCATAATCTCTTCCCTATGCCCCAATTTCTCTATCAGGTGAGATCTTATACTCGCTCTATTAAATCAAATTATCATTATAGTTTATTTGAAAATGGTTGGTAGCACAGTTTTTATGGCAAAGGTCCCTATTTTTATATAATTTTGCTATTATTAATTTTCAAATAAACTGTAGGAATAGGAGTAATCTATTAGTTTTTCTAAAAATACCTTGTTAAGTAAGTATATCTTTCCCTAGTTAAAAAATTCAAGTTTTTATTTTCATAATATAAATAAATGATCGGTTAACAATCACATTCTTTTAAATAGTACATTTGACATTGAAGTAGGTATTTTCTCCATATTGCCAAACAGGAACAGATGGTTTACTTGTAATTTGAATTATATTACATAAATCTCACTGAATTTCTCTATAATTCTCATAGCAATATGTACACAAAACACTTATCCAATAATATATATAACCATGTAAAAATAACATTTCAAGAACGAGAAAATTTATAAAACCGGTCCTGTCTGAACAGATCTAGGAAAATCAAATAGGTTTGTCAAAGTTTTGTTCTTAATTTGAAATTAGAAATTGTGCGTCTCACTCACTTATAACTAATAACAAAGTGCAGATTATCGGTGTTCACGCATTACAGAACACACAAACTAAAAATCAGTGTAGCCAAAACATAAATTTACCTAACATGGCGACAAGCTTGAATGGGGTCATTTTTTAGTATTGACAGCATACGCCAAGCGGTATCTAGACTTTCTGAGGGCTATGATAGAGAGTTATTGCAAGTGCACTTAAGTATAGTCACTATTAGTGCCGCTCTTATTTTGACATCTGAGCATGGCAGATCACTTAAATTCTAGAACTGACTAAAGATTGACTAAAGATTGTGCCTGTCCGTAATTGTGGATGTTTAAGGACAACACTTTGTGACGACTTTATAGTTTTCGGGTGCGCTCGCCAACATTCGTATCAGTTCGAAGTTTTTTAATATTAAATAATTAATATCATCGCCATCTAAACCTTCTAAAATGATAATTTCTAATGCCTCTTCCATATTATGTACTATTATAAACAACAAAAAAGATGAACTGTAATTTAAAATTTTTAAAATGAGGTTAGAAATACATATAAGGACAAGGACTCTAATGTAAAAATTTCCGGTTTGCAGTAAGTCTTATTTTAGCATGGAATTTATTTGCCTTTAATTACGTTGTCACTATTAGTTGCTGACGTTATAGAAAGGACCCCGCAATAATCTTATGGAAATTGGGTTTCTGTCAAATTGTCTGAATTTTTGATATGTTGTAGATTTTGTCATCCTGAACAAAAGTCTCCATGGGCACAAAGTGTCATTTTCAATACTATTTACAGATGTCAAAAGCATATTTAAATTATTCTAATATATAGGGTAATGTTTTTGAGGTCACTGGATTCAACCATCATGTCAGATTGGACAAATTGACCGTTGACAGTTGTCAATTCACTGTCAACGAGGAATATAAAAGTAAATATCCTCTTTTCACATTGAGAGTTTGGGTTTTTGAGGTCGCTGAATTCAATTATCATGTCAGATTGGACAAATTGACAGTTGACAGCTGTCAACGACCTCAAAAACCCAAACTCTCAATGTGAAAAGAGGATATTTACTTTTATATTCCTCGTTGACCGTGAATTAACCAGCTGTCAACGGTCAATTTGTCCAATCTGACATGAGGGTTGAATCCAGTGACCTCAAAAACATTACCCTATATATTAGAATAATCAAAATATGCTTTTGACATCTGTAAATAGTATTGAAAATGAATAGTTTTGCAACGGGTCAGGGGAGCTTTGACAGCTCTGTAGCTGCCAAAATATTCATTTTAGCACTTTGTGCCCATGAAGACTTTTGTTCAGGATGATAAAATCTATAACATATCAAAAATTCAGACAATTTGACAGAAACCCAATTTCCATAAGATTATTGCGGGGTCCTTTGCAATAACTCTCTATTATATCTAAATAGATTTTGACATTTTGACTTTTTTATTTGATTGAAAAGCAGTGAGATAAGAAAAACGCGTTCGTTACTAAACTTCTTATCTCACGCAAAATGAGTGGGATAAGACGATCTTATCTCACGGGCGAGATAAATTAATTTATCCAGCCAGGGCTGGGTAAGTTTTTTTAGTTGTAGATTGTTTTACTTCCATTTTCTTTCAAGTTAAATACAGGGTGGTGCTCGTAATTGATTTAATATTTAAAAAAATAATATCTGAAAGTTAACTAATGTTCTGTATGCGTACAGTGCCGGGACACTATTAGCAATTAGATATTATTCGTGGTATTTTTTTTATTATTATTTTTAGTCAAAAGGGTCAAGACCGATAAAAATTTTAATTAATTTTCGATTAGAAAAATAAATACTAGCTGAAACCTAGCTAGTGTTCTGTATGCGTGGAGTGCCGGAACACTACTGGTAATTAGGTACAGGTACTAGTACTATGCGTGGTAGAATTGTTGCTTTATTTTCCTTTTAATAGTTATTCAATTGACGTTCAAAAAAATATATAATGGGTCCTATGATTGAACGTTTACGTTATCCGTAACGTACATGTTAGGCCGAGTTTTAACAGCAACGTGCCAAATTCGTATGATGTAAAGTTTTTCATAACACGTTACTGTTATTTTCCACCTGTTATGTTCTAATTTAACGTATCGCCTCAACAGCCTCGAATAACATGCCGTTAAGTGTCCAACGTCTATATGTTACCACTTTATTTGTTTATTATTTAATTATCTAATACCTATATTGCTAATTATCTGAATTCTTAGTATATTTGAATTTGTTTTTAAATTATATGATTTGCAAATACTAGCCAAAGGTTTGATTTTTTTTTATCTAATATATTTGTTTTCCCCGTGAGAATAATTTTGTTTTTTCTAACAAAATTATGTAGTTCCTCATACTATTACAAAGTTGTTTTAGCTAATCTTTTCGCCATAAAAAATTAAATAAAACTGAAAAATGAACTACAAAAAATTCTAACCTAATTGTTGTTTTTTTTTTTTTTCATTCAGAAAAACATGAAAAACCTTATTTTAGTCATTTTTAGAAATGAAGTGAAGTTAGGTACATTTTGTACGCACGCGCAATAACGCAAATAAATACTTTCTTCCATTCATAACAGCCAGCTCAACATCTTCTGTTATCGACTACTTCAATCATACGGATATGACACCTACTGTTATTTCATACGTTATCTATTCCCTGTTAGCATAACATAACAGATTCGTGTTAAACTTAACGTAAACGTTCAATCATAGGACCCAATATCTTAAAAATAACTAGTGTTTTGTATGCGTGGAGTGCCGCGACACTGTTACCAATTGGATATTATCTGTGGTATTTTTTTTCTATATTATCACGAGGATGTATCAAATATAAACGGGATTTCTTTTGTATTTCTTTTTAGCTTTATCTAAATAAGTTTTCAAACATACATTATTTTTCTACATACATTCCCTCCCTAGAAATACATTTTTCCCATCGGATTGGTGACTTTTTTATTCCAGCATTGAAGAAACTCTTCAGATGTTCCTGTAGCCATTGGAGCACAAATGCTGCCATCGCTTCGTTTTCGTCGAAAAGCTGGCCTCCAAGCGCTTCTTTGAGTGGTCCAAAAAAATGGAAGTTACAAGGGGAAAGGTCTGGACTATAGGGAGTATGTTCCAGTATTTCCCATCCAAAAGACTCCAATGTTTTCCTCGTGACATTAGCCACATGAGGTTTAGCCACATACTTTGATTACTATACGGTGCAAGAGAGAGGTCCGACACGCCCACATAGGGCGCGGCCATTTTGATTCCTATGCCACAGTTTATAGCTAAAGAATCAGATCGCTCACTCTGCGTCGGCACTTTTGATCTCAATGTTCCAGTTTATACACTGCGCAACTCGGATAATACAATATATGACAATCGCCTATATTCAAACAGCAATCTTCTGCGCATCCTGAATTTGTATCCCTGGAGTGGATGTTATTTTGGAACTTTCAACTGGTCCGAGTGAGCTAACTGATTCTTTAGCAATAAACTGTGACTCCAAAAATATTATTCACTGAGACTGACAGCAGCAAGCAAAATATCAGGTGCGTTTTAATCATCCGCTTCTGCTTCCGGAATTGTCGGTTTAGTCGTTTTAACCGGTCAGATTAAAACAAGAAAACCGACAATTCCGAAGCAGAAGCGGATGATTAAAACGCACCTATTAAAAATATTGCGCCAAGATGTAGGCAACACGTAATAAGGGATCAAAATGGCGGAGTTTTCTATCTCCTTTTAAAAGGCACTCAGAAAGCTGCGCAGTGCGACCATTCTCCATATAGTAAAAGAAAATCAAAGTATGTGGGTTTAGCGTTGTCATGCAAAAGAATGACATTTCTGACCGATTGCTTCTTCCTTTTTCTTCAAAATGACAATAATGTGCATTAATCGTGTAGAAAAACAACGTGAAAAACACCTAGCCGATCAAAAAAACACTGTTGCCATTATCTTTCCGGCTGACAATTTTCTCCATTCCATACTTGCCTGTTTAGATTCGGGCGTGTAATAGTGTACCCAAGTTTCATCAATGGTAACTATTCGAGATTCAAATTAATTTTCGCGCGCCTGTCATTTGTCAACTATAAGTAGGATGTTTGTTTATTTACATGTGTTTGTTTTGGGCGGATTTTGTATTTGTGGTTTTTTAACTGTTTTTAGATAATATTCTCATTGTAATGGTGTTTTTGAGTTTCATTTAGTATTAATTTAGGTTTAGTTCTCGTGCTTTCATCATAAATATAATATTTATCATGTGTATGACTTAATTTGGTGGAAATATTCACCTATTGGTTACTACAAGAACATCTAGAAATATGTATTTACTAAACCCAAATGTTTCATTGTGATTTAAAGGTCATTTCAGGTACCAACGTTTATTATTGATAAACTTATTTAAAAATCTTACTATCCTTATTCTTATATTATGAAGTGAATTATGTAGTACTTTGTATGTACATGGTAATAAAACCTCCACAAATCAGGTTACAGTTTGATTCTAAACAAAGTTTAGCAAAATTTCAATATTGTGAATTTATCGTAAGAAACAAAATTTTACGATTTGCACTTGGAAAATAATAAATACTTCAGTTTCGATTTTGACATTAACACTATATAGATTGCAATTTGCTGGGGACTTTTTCGAAGATTTCATTTTTAATATAAACACTATCACATACTATAAGAAATAAACAAATTTAAAGCTAAAAAGAAAGAAAAAACTCGAATTGTAATTGATACAAATTAATATGTAAACAATGAATACGAACGCCAAATAATGAACTGATTAAAAAACAAAATTAATAAATGAATTCAAATTTTAAAAAAATCAATATAATAAATCGGTTTTATAAAAAAATTCTTAAATAAATATAGAGTATGATTACATATTACTAGACACAAATTTTGATTCTTAAATAAAAGGTCTTATCCACTTCTTCAAGAGCTAAAATCGACGACGTAGCGAAATTTTGCTACTTCTGGCAACACTGAACGGTATCCTACTTATAGGGAACTTCTACAAATTTCCTCCAGAGGGCGTATCACTCAGTTTGAATCGCTAATACGATTCAAAAATGCTTCACTCTCTTGCTGGAATCGATCGAAGAGACGATGTGAAACCTCTAATCGATGTTGTTTCCGATCTTCCGATAACAGACGTGGAACCCGTCTAGCGGACACTGCGAAATCCCCAATCATTGGTCACGATCCGGTGAACACTCCCGTAACTGATGTCAAATTATGGCAAAGTTTTGACCCTGATTTATGTCAATCATTAATAAAAACTGCCAGATAGTATTGCGCGTGGCGATGTAACGCCATATTAAAATAGTAATTCTGTAAATTTTCCGAACATGTAGTTGTCATGATATTGTGCAATATTTTTGTTTATTTATTCGCACGCACACAGTGTATTTTAATGTGTTTAAAAACCAAACCATTTAAATGTTGAATATAAATGATTGATTTTAATATATTGTTAATGTAGTTCTTCAATTTAATAATTTAGTTTATGTAAATTAACGTTTTTAATAAATTATTATTTGTCTGAACATTTAGTTGTTAGGGCTCGTATATATACTTCAGTTGAGAAGATCATTATAAACCTCGCACATTATATCGCCTATTTATCTAAAAAAAATTGGTCCATTTTAAATATGTCCATGTAAAATTATATGATCCCTTTACTCCATTAGATCTGTTCATGTAATTATATTTGCACCCATTGTCGCTTAAGCCTACCTACGTATAAAAATTTAAAATAGTTTCAAAAAAGCGGCAACATCATTTTTCATGTTGATAAATTTATTAATACCAATTCTTTGGACAGTGCATTTATCGTTCTGATAGTTTAAAAATAGTAGTGTTGGATGACTACTGATGTATTTTTTACATATTTTTTAAAAATTATCTGTAATTAAAAATGTTCGAGTTGTTTTGTCTTGGTTTTAGGTAAATTTGCTAAAAAAGCTAATCGATCTTGTAAATCACTAATTTTCATGCATCTCATTAGCCGGACAAGCTTCCTTTACGTTAATCAATAGACTTTTATCGTTTGATGCTTACTAAAAAAGTTGATCCAAGGTCTTGTATATCACTAATTTTCATGAAATACATCTCATTAGCCCGACAAGCACCCGTTATTCCTATTATGAATGCAATTTAAATAAATACTTAAGGTAACCTTGTAGTTGAAGGGTCTCAAAATGCGCCTGTCTGCACCATTCCCGTTCCGGCCAGTTCTGACAGTTGGAATCAATACATATAGTTGCCAGGTTATATTTAATTATTGGGAACCAGGGAATAAGCATTTTGAAATAACTATTTTACTTGTAATACTTTCGTTATTTTTAATGTCAATAATACCTTTCAATAGTGATAATTTTAAAATTCAAATTTAAATATGCACATTTCTAGACCCGTCAACTACGAGATTACCAAAAAGTGATGGTATTGAACCAAAAAATGCTAGTCTTGTTGGTTTAGAAGTCCTAGAATTCCACTGAGTATTTGTTTGTTTGCTAATGTCATCCATAGTTTTGAGATTACTTCGTAAGTATATTTTCATTTTTGAAAAACACATTTTCAAATCCAGTTAGCAAAGACATCTCAAAAGGTTAATAAAATATGAAAATCACAGTAAAACCATCGCTCGCTTTCCTTGAAACAACCAAATGCGTACCGATTCGATTAACCAGAAAACAATTATTTTATTGACTTGTGTAATTTAAATTACATTTGTTAAAAATAAATTTCAAAAGTAGCAAACATTTTTAAATAATTTGACATTTAAGAGCAAATAAAATGGCCAGTTAATTATTCTATGGGGTTGCGACAGAAAGCCAGTAAATTTGATGAAGGTGACACTGTGGCTAGGGGCGAAATAGTAGCTTAAGTTTTTTTTTTCTCTCCTGGGCTCGTCTGACTATGTGTCTCTGAATAACACTGAAGCCTATTGGCTTATTGTGTTTTACCCCATGTTAGTTCATAGCACCCACTCTATCACCTTTGTACCTTGTACAAGTTTGTACAGATCCTTGGGTGAGTGGGTTCTATACGTTGTTGGATCAACCTGGGGTTGTCCAACTAGAGCTTCGCATAGCTTAAGTTAGCAACATCATAAAAAAGTCATTTTTAAGAAACTGCTTATATATTTTTCATAAATTGGCAGGCTTGGCGGCTACTATTTCGAATAAAAAAATGGCTGTGGTTGCAACTATGAAGGTCGCAATCCCCCTTAGAAATCTCATCTTTGCAATCAACAGCTGTTGTTTGACAGGTCGTTGGAGTGCCTAATATTGAAATGTTTGCAATGTTAGACGTTAGGAATTATTGGAATGCGTAAAATAAGTCACGAAAGAAATGCATGGGCGGATTTTAAGAACATTGATATTAAAGTAGTTAGGATGAACCGAAAATTCTGAAAATCAATAATTCTACGTTATAAGCAATTATTCAAGAAAATCAAAACCACAAGTCAATCAGAATTTTCGTTCTAGAGTTATTGTGCCAGCATACAAACGCACAGACGACACAGACTTTTTGATTTTCGGACACGTGAAAAAAGTTTAAAAAATGGGGGTAAGAAAATATTTTCGTCTGCACGAATGCAATACTGAGTAAAATATTAGCAGACATGGTAATAAAGAAGAAGATTCTTTAAATGTGATCGAAAGCTCTTTGAGCAATTACTCCCCAAGTATGGAAAACTTCTATTGAACACACAGAAAAATAAATATTAAAATGGTATGAAAGTTTTTAAAAGCTTGGAAGTTTTTCCTATTATAAAAAGGTCTTTACAAAAACATACCACATATTCCTTAGACCAAAATAAGTCGATTTAAGTAAAATTACCTTAGTACAAAGTTGCTTCGTTTGGGCTCCAGAGGGCCTTGAAGTTACAATTTTTAAATCGTTTTTCCCATATAAATTTAAAAAACGGCATATGCGATTTTGCTGAAATTTGGTACATTGGTAGAGTTTCATGTGGCAAAAAAATGGTATTAAAATTTTGTCCAATAATAATAATACATAGGCGTAGAACTTGATTTTTTAAATAATTGCACCTTTAAAAATTCTACGCCAAAGGAAGAAAAGGAGTTTGAGTATGAAATTTAGATTGCGCAACTCATTTACTTTAAAAAAGGTACTCTTGATAAGACTCGATTACTCTCATGGTTTTGACGAAATTTGCATTTTAGTAATTTTAGAACATAGACAATAATTATTAAAATACAAACTTTGTCAAAACCATGAGAGTAAATCGAGTGTTATCAAGGGTACTTTTTTGTAGTAAATGAGTACCCAATCCAAAATTCATACTCAACCCCCTTTTTTGCCATTTGCGTAGAATTTTTAAAGGTGCAATTATTTAAAAAATCAAGTTCTACGCCTATGTATTATTATCGGACAAAATTTTATACGATGAAAAACATAAAAATGTACTTTTTTCATATCTTCTTCAACACCTCTAATCGAGACTTTTAACAAAAATACTCGGATTCTTGCCATGTACGCTTTTTTGAGGAATATTAATTATTTGTCTGCAATACGTATACAAAAACATTTATTGTTGGTTTCCATAGTTTCATCTAAATAAAAATATTGTCAAGTTTTAACACCTAATCTCTTGTTAACGATTGAAAGTGTTCTATCTGACTCAATAATTAAAAAAACAAATGCGTGGTTTATTAATATGGCTGTACAATATACCAATGCAGAATATACCGATATGTTACTGACATTAGGATTTTGTGAAGGAAATGCTCGAGAGAGTGTCAGGGTGTACTCTGAAAGGTTTCCAAATCGTCGTGTACCTAGCCACCCAACTTTTGCTGCTGTTGAGAGACGTCTTCGGGAGACCGGTTCCTTTGCTCCCAACACTGTTGATAATGGAAGAGAACGTTTTGTAAGGATTCCTGAAGTTGAAGAAAACATTTTAGAACGTGTTAAAGAAGATCCAGAATTAAGCACCAGACGAATTGGAAGGGAACTAGGAGTAAGTAAAGATGTCGTTCATAAAGTGCTTAGAGAACAATTGCTATATCCATACCATATGAAGCCAGTACAAGAATTATTAGTCCATGATCCTCAAATTCGGTTGGGATTTCTGTCGATTTGTTAATATGCAAATAGAAAGAGATCCAAACTTTGTCAAGAAGGTTCTCTTTACCGATGAAGCGGGTTTTACAAGAAGAGGTATAACTAATACCCATAATGAACATGTTTATGCCGTTGAAAATCCGCATACAATAAAGGTAAACCATTTTCAGCACGAATTCAAAATTAATGTGTGGACTGGAATAATTGGTAATTTCATTGTTGGTCCTGTCATACTTCCACGAAGATTAACTGGAGAAAATTATTTGGATTTTCTACCTACAAAATACGTTGTCAGAATTGTTAGAAGATTTACCTCTCCAACTTCGGAGAGATATGTGGTTTATGCAAGATGGAGCTCCACCACATTTTTCTTTAAACGTTAGAAACCACTTGAATGAACAATATCCACACAAATGGATAGGCAGAGGTAATGACGCACCTGTAAACTGGCCACTACGTTCCCCAGACCTAACACCGATGGATTACTTTTTATGGGGACATCTGAAATCCACAGTTTACAGGGAACCTGTAGAAAATGAGGAACAACTCTGGCAACGTATTCAAGATGCAATAAACAATCTTAGAGGTGATGAAGAAGTTATGGAAAGGATACATATTTTCTTCGACGTATAAATCTTTGTATGCGTGAAAATGGTGAACATTTTGAACAATTTTTGTAAAATCTCTATTTTGATTATGTTGTAAATAAATATTTTTGTGAAACCTATACACTCTAAATTATTAAAACAGAAATTTAGCGAAAACCATGAGAGTAATCGAATCTTATCAAGAGTACCTTTTTTAAAGTAAACGAGTTGCGCAATCTAAATTTCACACTCAAACTCCTTTTTTTCCATTGGCGTAGAATTTTTAAAGGTGAAATTATTTAAAAAATCAAGTTCTACGCCTATGTATTATTATAGGACAAAATTTTAATACCATTTTTTTGCCACATAAAACTCTACCAATATACCAAATTTCAGCAAAACCGCATATGCCGTTTTAAATTTATATGGGAAAAACGATTTAAAAATTGTAACTTCAAGGCCCTCTGGAGCCCAAACGAAGCAACTTTGTACTAAGATAATTTTACTGAAATCGACTTATTTTGGTCTAAGGAATATGTGGTATGTTTTTGTAAAGACCTTTTACAGACACCCTGTATTTAACCCTAACAGCGATGACAATGATTTAATTGCGATTTGGATAAATGAAAGATTTTTGTAGGAATTAGATGATTTGTTTCTCATAAGAAGAAAAAAATATATATATTTTGTAAACAAAACATTTTAATAACTGTAAATAGTTTGATATATTTCTTATATATCTGTATTTTTATTTATTATAAATTGAAGAGTGGAAGTAACAAAGTAACAAAGGTGACATGTGCCAAAATTTATATTTTGAGTTAATTAAGAAAAAAATAATAAAAAAACATACAAAATCGAATAATGAATTTTCTAAAAAAAAAAAAAAAAAATTGAAACGTGATAAGTGCCAACACAAAATTATTAATTTGAAAACACTAAGAAAGTGTCTTATTTAGTATTCTGCTAGTTCCAGCATTATTTTGAGCCACTTCTTTTACTCCTAGTAGGTCATTGTAAAAATGTTTACAATAGATTTGTTAAGGTACAATTAGAGAACGTGAGACCACTATTGTGTTAAAAGTGCTGTCGCGTCCCTTGCATCAGTCGCGCTGTCCTAAATGTGCTTCATTTAATTAAATGTGATTCAGACGTAAGAGACACATTTCGATCGCCTTACGCGGTCGCTTACCTTTGCCTCTTGTCTCAGTCTTGCGTTCCCAAATGGTACCTTTAGATAAAGTATCATAGAAATCAAACTTTTTTTGTTTTTAAAAATTTTGTTTTCTGGCGACAGTACCTGTGGTTCGGCTTTTCTTAATTCAGAGTTTTCTCTTTTTTAAGACTATGACCTTGTTCCATGGAATAAAATCTGCAAAGGTTGTCCTTGTTTTCACATTTTTCTGTTCGTCACTAAAACGTTTACTACCATTACTTTTACGGGTTTTTATATTAAGATCGTTCATAATGTCTTAAAAACAACAAACTAAGATTGAAGCATATATTATGGTAACCTGACAGTAGAATGGGAACACAGAACACATGGTGAATAGCACTGTAATAATTGGCATTATTATTATTATTATTATTTGAAAAATCTAAAGAATTTACCAAAAATTCCAAATAAGTATTTAATGTTTAAATTAAATAATTAAAAAGACACGTATGAAAATGAAACAAACCTTCAGGTTATTATTCTACATTGAACGTAACATTTTTAAATACAACCAAATATCACGTAAATTTTAGTTTATATAAAGAGAAGACAGAAAGAAAGGATCAGTGGGGTAAACTCTCAGTCGGGTTCGGACTAAGGTCCAGAACTTTCGCCCCTTGGGCGAAAGCCTTTGTTTTGTACCGTAAAGTGTAGAGTATAGTTTTGGGTACGATGTGAATTATGGGTAAATATTTAACTTAATTTTAAAGTGTTTTTGTTTAATATTCATTGATTGATTGATTTACATATAAATGCCAATTTTACATTTTCGTCCTGAATTATATTTATCTTATGCATATCTTTATTACTGTTAGTTATAGTGCTTTATTCCCTAAATGGAATTTTATTCATTTTTTCTGAAGACTATTTGTCAAGTTTTATATTTATTGTTAATATACATTTGTTAATGTTTTAATACTTATTATTAATCTCTCCTCCCTTTCCAAACCAGCAAAATACTCCCGAGCATTTGAGAAGCCTCGGCATTTCTATTCCCTTAGGACTAAAAGAGTCTAAAACTAGTTGCCAAGAACTGCTCGACATATGCTATTAAGGGATGTTTTTTTGTATTTTATTATTTTTTCTTTATTTTCTTTTGCCACTGGCGAATGGATGTTCCTTCAGGACTCCAGGACCCTAGGACTGGTGACAGGTGCTGCCTTTATCCCTTAATAGTATAATGACAACAGTAGCTAAAGACCTATCAGTAGTTGCAAATGGTCTTTAGGCGTCCTGGTTGTTACAGCACTTGTTACTTTTCCAAGAAAATCGATTATGCACTTAGAGGTGGCTCCATATTGGGATGTTTATACAAAGAGTATTATGAAGATTGGCACTTATCCCTTTTATCAGGACATAAACAGTGGCACATAGCACCGTTTTATGAGTCTAACTCAAAATCAAAAATTTTGGCACTCACCCCTTTTGTTACTTCCACTCTTCAATTATAAAAACAAATATTATTAGATTCTGAGGTTTGGCTATGCGAGTCCTTCCATTAAATATTTAGAATTATTTAAAAAATACTAATAACAATAAACAACTATAAAAGGTTTTTTTTATAAAAGATTATTGAATATATAAGAGTAAATATTTTACCAGGAAAAAGAATATATAAACCCGGTGAGCAAAACATTTTTCAAATGTCCTTTAGAAGATGGATAATCTTGATGTTTGAGTGATGATTCTATTGTTATACATGTTTCAATCAACTTTAGAGATGAAGGGAAGCAAAGATAGCAGCATACAGTTGGAGCTTTTCTGGCTACCTTCAATAATTGAAACCCAGGCGCCCTATTCTCGAATGTCTATTTCTAAATATCACACGCGACATTTAAGAAATGTCGAACACGAATGCAAAAACGTATTCTCAAATGGCGAATTTGACATTTGCAGTTAGACATAAAGTCGAGTGGTATTCAACCAGTCGACATTTTAATGTCGCATACGTTTTTTTTAAGATAATGTTACAATATGAGTGTTGTGGCAGTAACAATTTATGTTTATTTTCAAGAGAAATAAAAATAGGTATTGTATAAATTGTTTTTAAAAATATACGATTTGATTATTTGGAATTTCACCTAATTTATCAATCATTAGTCCTGTGTGTCCAAGAGATTTAATCCCTGTCATTAAGAAATTTATATAGCTCTATTTTTTTCAAATTGCAGGGGAAAAGATTATGTCACAGACCTTTTATACAGGGTGGCTCACGCTCAACGGGACGGAGCTTTATGGGAAAACGACCAAAGATATAAAAAATTCGTTTGGGAGGAATACGTAGGTTACAGACGGCTACAATTTAAAATTTGTTAGATGTATACAGGATGTCCCACATAAGAAAAAAAAAATTAGTTCATTAAAAATTATTCAAACAAGAGTAAACAATTAATTTCTGGGATACTTTTTTTCCTTAAAAATTCAAATAAATCGAAAACTAATAATAATAGTAATAGGGAACCTTTAGTTAACTGACATTATTTTTGATGTAGTTTTTAATTCTAAAATAAAAAACAGGGTGTTCCATTAAAAATAATATAACTGTATATTTTCTCTTATGTGGGACATCCTGTATACATCTAACAAATTTTAAATTGTAGCCGTTTGTAACCTACGTATTCCTCCCAAACGAATAATCTTTGGTCGTTTTCCCATAAAGCTCCGTCCCGTTGAGCGTGAGCCACCCTGTATAGTGTTTAGATTATAAATATTATAATAATATATTTCTTCTTCTTTCTATTTAATCTCTTACCAAATTGCACTTCCAATTTTCTATTTAATCCCTTATGGAATTTCAGTTAAAAAAATTATATTATATTTTCTCTACTTTCTAAATAGTATTATCAAAAAGATATATATTCGGGATATATTTTCAGTATTATTTTGTATTCCTAAGAGATCCTTCAAGTAATTGTGTGCTGTAATATACTCTTCTTGTATGTTTCTATCAATGTTGTCCGATGTCAAGGTCCATAAACTAGTTAGGTTGCATGGTAACAGCACTGACGAAGAGGGGTGAGAGGAGAACACGCGTCATCAAGCGTGCCGTTTGCCGAACGTATTGGGCTGTCGTATTAGTTTCGTGCGTTTTGACCGTTTTGTTTACTCGCCGTTCTTTTGTAGTTTCACAGATTGTCGTAATTTGTTCGCTGTGTGAATAAAATAGGTGTTTTTATATGAAAAGAAAAGATCCAAGTGAAAATTATTAGCGTTATTTGCATAAAATCCGAGTGGAGTGAGACATACATAAGGGAAGCTGCAACAAGTATGTGACGATAAAGTTGAAACTGAATGTAGTACATCCTCAAAGTAGCACGGATTCTCATTTATCAAGTGGGAAGCAATCAGAGAAGGATGGGCTTGCATATATTGCTGGTTATTTGGCCAAGGAGCACAAAGCAAAGCACCCTAACTTGGGAATGTACACGTATGAAACCAAAGAAAATACATCCGTTCACAATTATAGCATGCCCTCCTGGATTCAGAGTTTGTCGTTTGGAGGTTTAATTCAACAATCAGAACAGTGGTTGCAGCAAGTTACAGAAATGGATGAATACTTCCAAAGAATGCATAAAAACACGTTTAGTGATAAAAAGGAAATTGTCATAAAAACCATGCAGTATATATGTGACAATATTAAAGAGGTCCCCAGGGAACTTGTAAAATCGTTTTTCCGTCAAAGAATATTCATAAGAATTAAATTTCTCAATCTTGAAAATGAAGAAAGAAAATCAGAGAAAAGAAAGGCGTCTGAACCATGCAGGAAAATATTCAAAAAATTTAAAAAAATTGTAAATTAAAATTTTTAGCAAAAACACATTATTTTTCATGTTCCCCCTTTGTATTTCTTATATATGTATTTTTATGCTTAAATCCTAGCTTTGTTACGAATATAATATTGCCAGACTTGTGTAATGCTCTCATACATGTATAATGTATAACCAGAGTGTGTTGGTTTTTATTATCACTTTGACCCTTTTTTATGATATATAGGAGCTCAACCATTACCAAAAAATTACTTTTAGGAATGAAACATGCACAAAATTGTTGCTAACCATTTTATGACCACATCCCACATCAATCACTACGATGAATTTATTTTCAGAATTTATGAATCACGGCTAACGAAATTTTAAAATACCAAATCAATTAACTACTACTGATGTAGCCAAATACATTCTTATATTGGTTAATTTTCAAGTATGATAATATAAAATGTAGTAAACAGTGTAGATTTAACATTCTTAGCCCCCTTCAAAAGCCTTTTTCAATGTTATTTGGTGCATGTATACGTTTGAAGCGGCACGCTGGGTGACGTAATTGCCGCCGTTGCACGCGGCGCGCTGATTGGTCGAAAGTTACCATGCAACCTACTTAGTCCAGTAACCTTGGTCCGATGTTACCATTCGCCAAATATGTCACCGATTTTAAAATGTCGATTTGTCTTTGAGAATACGGATAGTTTAAGTCGATCGACATTTTGGTAGACAGTAGCAGACATTATGACGAATGCAACATTTTTAATAGACATTCGAGAATAGGGCCCCAGAAATGTTATTAAAAGTACCGAGAGTTACTAAAGTGTACCTAATTAAATATTTTAACAATTTCATTCTTGAATTATTTAAGTAGGTATCTCCACTGTTATTGTGACTTCTCCACATGTTTTGGTAGATTTAATTTTTTCAATGTTATTTTTAATTTCATGGGGTGTTGAGGTTTCTAACTTAAATATAGTTCTGTTAAATAACTTTCTTGGTGAAGTTGGTTTGAGATATTTTCTGTGCTAATTTTGGATCAATTTTAGTGAAGACAGTGTTTAATTCATCGGCAATAGGCATACTACCTACAGTTTTATTTTTCATTACTATTTGCAATATGTTTAATTATATACATTTAAAATTTATTATTTCTATTAATAACAAAAAAAAACCTTAAGATTTAAAAAAAATCCTACATTTCACGAGTATTCTGACGATTAGACAACATTCTAAGGTCGTGTCTTCATAAATCGTGAGCTTCCAAGCAAAAAGCACTAAGTCAAAAATTTGTCAAAATGATTTTATATTTTTATATATCATATAAAAACAGTACATGGTATTCCGAAAACATATACATTTTCTTTGAAGCAGTTGATAATCCCTAAATAATTTATAAAAAAATTAGAACTTCATTGAAACTTTAAATTGCTTATAACTCATAAATATATTTTTTGGCTTAATGCCTTTTGCTTTTAAGCCCACGAAATGATCTATGACGTGCGATATTGAATATCAGAGGGGAAATGTTCGCAGAAATAAACTTTAACTGGAGCAGGGAGATACGTGAACACACGTCACCAAAAATAACATGTGTACCCATCAAAGTGAGTTTTTTGAGACCTTATCTAGAAAATAAAACGTTTTGTTTTCGAGATAAAGTGAGAAATTTTTCATAATATACAGGGTGGCTCACGCTCAACGGGACGGAGCTTTATGGGAAAACGACCAAAGATATAAAAAATTCGTTTGGGAGGAATACGTAGGTTACAGACGGCTACAATTTAAAATTTGTTAGATGTATACAGGATGTCCCACATAAGAAAAAAAAATTAGTTCATTAAAAATTATTCAAACAAGAGTAAACAATTAATTTCTGGGAGACTTTTTTTCCTTAAAAATTCAAATAAATCGAAAACTAAAATGCGTGCGGGAAAGTGGGTAAAAATACACGGTCGTAGAAAAAATATATTGTTATACATATATTTAAAGTGACCCTATTTTGAAAAGTAGAAAGCGGGACAAATCGAAAACAAGGATATATTTCTACGAATTCTCTTTGCAGTAGTGACGGTTTGGTTCATTTAAGAGCAAACAAATTTTAAATTGTAGCCGTCTGTAACCTACGTATTCCTCCCAAACGAATTTTTTATATCTTTGGTCGTTTTCCCATAAAGCTCCGTCCCGTTGAGCGTGAGCCACCCTGTATATTAAAAATATAATAATGTTAAGAATACTAATTTAGAAACACCCCCTACAAATAGGATGTTTCGTTCACTACATTTTTTGCTAAATCAACGAAATATGATATTTACTTCTCCGGAAGAACAATGACACAAGTACACATTTTGACTTTTTGAGTTAATTATAGTATAATTACAAAGGAAATTGTACTTATCTGGTGAAAAAAACGTAAACTAGAGTAAATTTGCTTCCTCGAAGTATTTAACGATTATTTCCAAACTGTTCCTCAACTTCTCAGCTGAAAGTTTCATACTACAGGTTTTTTGCATTTGGCGATTTATGCTGAATCATTAATTTTCACTTATGTCATTGTTTTTCCGGAGAAGCGAATATGTTAACAAACTGACTATGTAGTATTTCTTCAATTTACGCTATTTATCATAAAGAATAAAAATAAACTGATTTATTATTATTATTAACAATATCAAAAACAAACAAAATATTCTAAAATAGGACCTGGAGTTCTCATGAAATTATAAAAAATTCGATGCAGTGTGTTTGAGATAAAGTTCATTCAACAGATGGTTTTCATTGTAAAATTCCAATATTTTGTGAAAGAAACATATGAAACAAGAAATCCAGTGGCGCACACCTATTTTCTAAGCCAATTTTGTCTTCATTTTCATATATCTAGAAAACATCAGTTTAAATAGTATTTTTAAGAAATTTTTTAGCCTGTAAGTATATTTGTATTATAGAGGGTGGAGTAAATGGAGCTATTCTGACTCAAAATATGACCGCTATACAATGACTTAACTGGGCAATACACCAGTCTCTAACATTTTGTATTTATGTTATAAATTTCCATCCTGATTTGATCTTTTAGCTCATATATTTTAAGGACTATTAAAATAACCTTTAGATTTTAAATAACCCCATTAAAAGAAGTCAAATTAATAGGCTAAGATCAGGTGATCTGGCGGACCATTTCACTATTCCCCTTCTTCCTATCCATCAATGTGGAAAGGTTCTGTTTAACAATTTGAATAAATATTATACATTTTCATTTGTTCGTTTTTTTGTAGTGTATTGTTTTTTAGCTAATAATGACCGTATGCGTTGCTATATGGTTTTGTCACTTAACCACAGAAATATAGTTGCACCATGTTTCATGATTAAAAATAAGCCGATTAAACAAAACATGCTTAAATAAAATATTAGTGAGTAAAAATTTTTTATATTCTAAATTCGGCAAACATTTTTAGTGTCATGGGATACACCTATCAGCAAAATAGTCAGTTAAATAAACTTTGTCAGTGCCGTACTGCATGAAAAAGTAACACCTTCATCACCTCTAAATTTTATACTACTGTCCAAAAACTTATTTAGACTATCATTTTAAATGTATTGATATTTTTTAAGTAAATTAAGTACTACTGTTGTGAATTCATAAAGTAAGGTTTTTGAAATATTTACACTCAAAAGTGGATATTCTTCATTTTAATTCATTTTTAAATTTGGTAATTTTTTTTTTATAAATTCTCAACAAGACCTGATCTATTATTGTATTAAAAAAAAAACATTAAAATATTTAAAATTATAGTCTAAATAAAGTTTTGGAGAGGTGTAAAATTTAGAAGGGATGAAGGTGTTACTTACCCATGCCGTACACCACTGCAAAGTTTATTCAACTGATTTTTTTGGTTGATAGCTGTATATCTTATGACACTAAAAACGTTTGCTCACTATAATTTTATAAAAAAATCAAAATTTAAAAAAAAATTATAAATGAGGAATATTCACCTTTGAGTGTGAATATCTCGAAAACCTAACACTTTATGAGTTCCCAATAAGAGGGCATGATTTATTAAAAAAAAAAAAAAAAATCAAAAATGTAAAAGTATAGCCCAAATAAGTTTTTGGACAGGGGATTCGGAGGGGATGAAAATGTTACTTATCCACTGGCAAAGTTAATTTAACTGATTGTTTTACTGACTGGTGTGTCATACGTCACCAAAAATCTTTAGCGAATTTAGTAAAATGATACTGAGAAATAAGAAAGTTATAGCCATTATTAATTTTTGAATTTTCAAATTTAACATCATGTATTTCAGAAACCAGTAATATTTTATCTAAGCATGTATCGTTTAAGCGTCTTATTTTTAATCAGAGAATCTTCGGTTGTTCTGTGTCCCATTTTCAGATAAAAATTAACATTGGATTTTGTAACTGGCTTAGAATATAGGGGCAAATGTTGCACTTCACAGGTGTCTGTCTGCCCACTGTATTTATTGTTTAATTTTTTGCATACAAAAAAAAAAAATAAATAAAATTTTCAAAATAAAAACCATATGTAAAAATTATAATCCGTTTGAGATTTGAAATTTATATAAAAAATGTTTTCTTTTTAAACTTTTAACAAACTGTCTCAAAAACAAGTGATATTAAACATCATATTCTTTATCTAATTTTCCATCAATTCCAGCAAAGGTGTTGGAAGTCTTGAAACGACTGTTGTAAGTATTTTGGAGAGAAACTAATCTAAATGATTAACAAAAATGAAATAGAACCTTTTTTTGATATAATAAAATAATAATTTTATCACTTACGAAAAGATCTGTCACTTCGACATGAATTAATTAATAAACTACATGTGGAGGTGCTACAAAATCAACTTTATAAGTTGTTCATTGGAGTTTACTTATGATTTTTGGTTAAAGCTACTACTTCTATGTCCAACTTTTATGTCACTTCATGCACTCTCAACTTATTTTTGAACAAATTCAATGTTTTTAGGACATCGCACTATATGTATGTACGATAAAGATTGTCACCGATGATTTTTCTGAAATAAATAGAATTCAAAACATCTACACATGCAGAGACTAACCTTGGAGGCGATCTCAGAGGTGATCTATATCTAGAGCCCCTTCGAGGCGCGCTAGGTGGCGGGGATCGCCTGGCAGGTGACAATTGCCTGTGGGGCGAACCTCTTAAACTCCCCGAAAACGACCTCGATCGAGACCTATAATCGCAATAAAGAAGACTGTTCAAATAGGGTGAATGTTTAAAACTACACAACAAAACTAACTTACAATTATAAACGAAAAAGAAAAATGAAAGAGAATTAAAGAATTTAAAAATTAAGTTGTGACAAACGATAAAATAGCAAAACATTAAATATTTTGGACCGAGGTAGAATTAAAAAATCTTAAATTAAATTGGAGATTTATGGATTATATAATTTACTATATTTTTAGTTAATTAATAATCGATAACCATACATCATGTACTTGGTACATTAAGATCGGATAGACAATCCTCTTCATGTTTAGACATTGCTTTTGTAATGGCCGTGTTCACCGTCGTTAAACGTGTTGTAATGACGTGTAATCAGTGATAATGAATCATGATGGATAATCATAAAAACGCAAATAGAGCATGCTTTTATGCTTAAAGTTACGTTGAACCCATGTCAATTCAGTTGTTTAGCATTTTGTCTCGATTTTGATTAAAATAAATGGATATTTGTTATGAAAACATAGAGTAAACGGTAGTAATTGTTAATTATTTACTTATAATTAAAAGAAATCAAATCAAATTTAAAATTTGAGGTTAAGAAAACAAAACGTAAACAAAACGATCGTTCATCGTCAGGTCAACTGATACGAGATTCTATGAATTTTAAAACACGTTTTACGACGGTGAACACGCCCAATGTAAATATATTATTGAGCTATCATAATGTATTAATTCGTGATATAATCTATTGAATACAACTTTTGATATCGGGACTATGGATAATCACGCAATGTGAGTTGTGCATTAGCTTTTGCTCTTATCGATAGTTCCAATATTACTCGTTGTATTCATGAAACATATGTCTATTTTGTAACTTTTTTTAGACCTTCCTTATATTTTAAATACGCTACTTAAATATCCCATAGATATTTAAATTTTAACATCATATACATTATCATCCCTGAAGTTTCATGTATGCAGCAATACTTGCATTTGCAGTTAGATAAACATCTTTTTTTCTAATTTTGACATATAAAGTGACATTTTTGTAATTGCAACACAATACACGACAATAACCCACTTTCTATTTTTATAAGTCAATCTGCCCTTCTTTGATATAAACTTTTAATAATTATGTATATTATTAATTTTAAAAGCTAAAAAGGTTTATTTTTATTTGTTTTCTTTTTGCAACTGGTGACATAATGAATTTTTCGGTACCAGTTTCATAATGTACAACATTATGCAACTGGTTGCATAAAGTAGATCATTTTGGCACGCTGAGATTACAAAAAATATTACTATATGTCAAAATTATAAAAAATAATTAAAACATAATATGATTTTTTATTTGCCAATAAAAGAATGAAGTTAACAATAAGTGGTAATATTGGTGGCCTAGATGTCAGTATTTTTTTACCAAAACACAATTTTGTAAATAATTAGTCAAAATTAGAAAAAATATTATATGTAACACGTTACAAAATACAGTTTTATTTAACTCGTTCAAGTTGCGGGTCTTCGCTCTGCTTGTCCCGAAAATGCGTTACATTAAATAAGGCTTTCGTAACTGGTTTCATAAATAGCTATTTTAATTCATTTTAGCTACTTCCCAATAAAATCGCATACGGGAACAGCACAGTAATGTGCACAAGTTATATATTTTACAGTATTTACAGTATTAGGAAGAGTTGGGTAGTATCCGGATAATTTATGTGTATCTGAAAGCTGTATCCGGATACTTTTCAAATTTTGTATCCGGTATCCGTATCCGTGACCAAACTTGTAAGTATCCGGATACCGGATACTTTTTTTTGGCATTTGGATACTTTTAAATTATTTACCACAATCGTAACTGATCCAATCCATATTATCTCTATTAAAATATATAATCGAAATACTTTGAGCTACCCTGTATAATTAGAAGTAAAAAACGTATTTTTCAATATTACAATTTTTAAGACACAATTGCAATAGTAAAATAATTATTTTATTATGATTTGTAGTTTTGTTTGGTGCACTCTGTAAAATTTAAAATAACGCAAAAAAAAATTCTCATTGCCAAGGCTGAATTGGACGATTCACCCAGTATACAGACGGTCGGGATTCAGCATCTTGCGGCACGTTTTTACAGGAAAAATCTTGCAAACCCTTGTCCGGTGTTAGCGTCACGAACTTGTGGAGGTTCCATTAGCCCAAGTTATGTTTCAGTTGGCAAAGACAAGAGACGGTTGTTCCTGTGTTTTTATATAGTGCCATATAACTAAACTTTCTATATCAGTTTTAGTGCCTAACTATACGCAAAGATAAGTAGGTGTAGGTAACTCGAATTTTTTGTTTTGTAAAATGTCTAATTACATTATAAGTTCTTAAAATGTAGTCGAGAAAATACATGTATGACGTTGTTGCTCATAATGTTACTGATCATGTGTTATCAATGTCGTCATCAATAAAGTACACAGATCTGACAAGATCAAATATAGGAGCCTGCTTTGCCTATGCCAGAACGAAACATTCAGCAATCTCTCACTCCTCCTCCTTTCGACTCTACCAAGTACCGCTCGTCGGAGGATCCACAAAAAATAGATTGTCGAATACATCTGATACTGACGAGAATATCGAAAGGTTGTATAAACGGTGACCGGAAAAAAGCGCAAAGGAAATAAGCGCACAGGAAATATGCGCACAGAAAAAAGCGCACAGACATATAAGCGCACAGGAAATAACCGCACGAGGAAATATGCGCACACGGAAAAAACCGCACACGGAAAAAAGCTCACGGGTATAAAAGCGCACATCGAAAAAAGCGCATATGGAAAAAAGCGCACATTGAAAAAAGCGCAAAGTGCATGTAGTTTATATTTATAGTTTGTTACAATTTTTTGTTGTTTGATTAAAACTTTAATTATCGTTGTTTACAGTAGTTACCATAATTTTTGCTGATAATTCAGGAATCTACTCAGTTATTTATTCGGAATTATTATAAGTACGATACAAAGAATAGATCTTGGTTTGTTATATTCCAGGTGAAAAATATAAGACAAGTTTAAAAAAATTCTTAAAATACTTTCACAATAAAGTTAATACGGTTTATAATATTTATATCTCCATTATGGATTGTTGAGGACAGACTAATTCCACCAAATCCGCTTTTAAAAAATCATAACGATCAGTTTCGCCGCCGCGAGGAAATTATGCTGATGGGGTGTATATTTTACTTATCTTATACAGTGTGTATCTTAATTAAAACGAAATATTTGCAAGTGGTCATTTATTTTTACTGGAGATTATAAAATTAAGATAGGTACTTATTATTTCATTTATTAGTTGCTTTTTTGTTAATAATTTTTAATTCAGGATAAATCCCATGCCGTCATAAGTTGCCACATTCAGTTTCAAGTAACTTGTATACTTTCGTCTTTTAACAAGCAGAAGGCAACGGAAACAGACATTTCATTTGCATATGCATGGATGTTAAACAGTTTGGCAGCTCATTTTTCCCATTTAAGTTGGCGAAATTTACGAAATTTTTCGAAAATAATTAAAGGGGTCACTAAACGGCATTTACAAGAATTGATAGTCGAAACGTTTTAAATAAAGACACGAATTAAACTCAAACTGGGGTCTATTCTGTAACAATTCCTTTATATTTAACGGCCTTTAAAAATATTTTATTCTTTACTTCTGTCATTATTTAAACGGATCTTTAAAATACATTAGAGGACCATCTTAAAGAAATCTGTTTAAATAATGAAGAAGTAAATTAACGAATACGAACATATGTTTAAAGGCCGACAATATTTTTAAAGGACGTTAAATATAAAGGAATTTTTACAGAATAGACCCCATTGTGCCTAATATTTTAACATTTAAAATCTTCTTAGAATAATGTTAGGTACTCATGGATTATATCATTAATATCTATTTATTATAGACCGTTTCATTAATTAGACAAACGTCTTGCAAATTTGATAATCTTCTTTTAATATTGTAAGGTAATTAGGGATTATATCATTAATATCTATTTATTTAGACCTTAACCTGAATTAAACTAAAATTTTTCAAAATTTAAGAATCTTCATAGAATAACGTTAGGTTTTTGGAATTCTGTCATAATAACTTTATTTCATAATATTTTATAATAAATTACGTTTATAAGTAAGTTACTAGTAAGTTACTGAAGACTGGTTTTATTTTTGTTTCGCGCTAATTTTAAAATTCAGACAAGTGTACTATATTTTTTATTGATAAATAGAATTGGTTTTTGGTTCGAAATATTTTTGGAGTTCTATTATGATTTTTGATCATTGTTTTCATTTATAATGTCATAATCGTTAACGATTTGTAATAATTATATTTATGAAATTCCCGTTGTAATGATTTTGCATTTTTTTGTAAAATGGCGAGTTTTATAGGTACATATTTTATCTTTAAAACCTAAATATTTTTGCAATTCCATGTTGATTTTATTTTAATTTTATAATCGTCAACTATTTGTACTAATATATTCATGGATTTGTGTTTATATTTTTTTATATAATAATGTAGGTACAAACGTAAAATGCATATAGGTTTTTAGTGTAATATATTTTTATTCCATATTAATACATTAAAAACGAAAAAATGAATAATGTAACAAAAGATAAACGCTAATAGACGTACTACTGTAAGTTGGCTATTCTCCTTAAGTAAGATACTTTGTTATCTGTTTCTTGATACTTTTCTACAGAACTGGCTACAAGCGCGTACAGTTGTCTGTATTTCTTTTTGGTGGGCTCCAGTCTGTTAGCTTGGGAGTTCACCAATGTAAGTTTGTGGCATGCTAAATCTCTTCTCAATCCATCGAAAAGCATCCATATGCTCGGATGATTGCAATGAAATATGGAATTAAGGGCATTGTGAAACCCTTCACAACAATTGGTCGTTCTTGGCGTTTCATCAAGAGCGGCATCGTAATGGTTCCATATTCTCGGATGGAATTGTGTACTTCTTCCGGCGGCACCTTGTATATAAGTTGAAAAAAAAATATGTAAGGACGTCGTTAAATCTCTTTTCATCAGGAAAAGTTTCTACAAGGCTATTAAAATTATCTCGTACATCTTCTAACGGCACAAACGATAATGCTGCCAAGGATTTTAGTTTTAATTTTGTGTCGATGTTCGATTCGAATTCCGATTTTAAACCAACTGCATTAACTTTTCTTATAAGGCTTTGACACAAATGGAAATAACATCCCTTAATTTCGGTTTCTGGAAAAGTTCGCCCTGCAGCATTCATGCAGGCTTTCTCGAAATCTAAAAGTATCTTCTGGGGCGCCATGCTTAGAACTAACCCTTTTACAATTTGAAACATCTGTAGGTATGTTGCTTCATTCTTAGTTTGTAACAATATGTACACACATGGTGGATACGAATTTCCTACTTTAGCATGCAAAGTATAAAGTTGATAAAACATCGTTGGTGCTTTATCAAATGTTCCGTCGCCGAATAGAGAGGCTTGGTTTAATTCGCACAATAACTCGCGATCTCCCAAAATTAAAATTCTGTTTGGATCTTCGACTCCAGAGTCATGCAGCACTAAGTCCGAGTATTAGTCAGGAATTGCAAAATGCATCGTAGATGGATTTGGCAAGTGCTTCTCTGCTCGATAATTTCGAAGTGTTCTGGCAAGAGACGATTGCTTTGGAATATAAGCAAGTGCATCATTGCTTACTCCTGATAATTTATCTCCAATAACATTGCGAGATGTAGCATATTCACCGCTGTCATGGCTTCTCGCATTTGGCTTCTGGCGATATTTGCTTCTGCTTTTTGGGGACATGAATCATGACAATGATTGTCGATTTTCACAGCACCTCCATGTATCTATCCCATTTGTTGTGCGAAAATGTGTATATTCAAAACCATTGTAAATAAGAACTCGCTTGTCTTTTTGAATAGACGAAAGCTCCATTTCGTTTATTACAAAAAATTCAACTTAACTTGTTCAAGAATTAGAGCACAATAAATTAACTTTAAATTCCGTAGTCTATTTATAAGCGCCTTTACTTACCTGCCTTAATTCTGCAAATAATAAATTCCAAGAAATATAATAATGTCACAACGCCGAATAAATGAAATAATAAGTACCTATCTAAATTTTATAATCCCTAGTAAAAATAAATGACCACTTGCAAATAATCGATTATTAAAAAATAATTTAACAATTTCGGGCCGATCACTTCCCGTCACAAGGCTGGTACCTGCTATAAGTACCAATTCAATTACGACATAATCGCGCTTCAAATTTATTAAAATGCTAAGAAATATTTCTAGGAATAAAAATATTTGTAAGATTTTAGTTATTCATTAGAATGATAAATACTGAAAATGCATAACTTTTACAAAAACATATTTAGATCAAATATTGTTCCTATAATCTAAAATTTTAAATTGTATAAAATTATTTTTTTTATTGTGGTACTTTTTAAATTTTTTGTAAACAGTTTGTTGGGTTAATTTTAACATATGATTTAATAAAATATGTACAAAATGGTATAAACTCGGTTGAGAATTATATATGTTTAATTAAAATCACAATGCCATTCCCATGCATTTGTTGTTCTGTGTACATAATATCTGTGATATAAGTCCCCATATTTGGTGGTTACTTTTCACACCGATATAATTTTTGACTATGTATTCATAGAACTTAATTTTTTATTTTTATTCAGAGAATCTTCAGTTGTTCTGTATCCTATTCTTAACGAGATATAAACTACATGTACTTTGCGCTTTTTTCAATGTGCGCTTTTTTCCATGTGCGCTTTTTTCCTTGTGCGGTTTTTTCCGTGTGCGCATCTTTCCACGTGCGCTTATTTCCTGTGCGTTTATATGTCTGTGCGCTTTTTTCTGTGCGGATATTTCCTGTGCGCTTATTTCCTTTGCGCTTTTTTCCGGGATTCGTATAAACATGGCAAGTCGCGCCAACAACGAGCTTATTTCGTTAGATTTATATGGACACGACACTGGCTGGTTTTTAGCGCAGTTTAGGCGCGACTCGTTTTATTTACACGCACCTTTATGTTTTATTGTTCATTTTGTTTTAATGTTATATATTCACAGAATAAAAATAATAAACAATTTATTGAGTAGTTTTTTTCCTGTTTCTATTATATCGCTTTCCATTTTCGATAATATATTTATGCCTAGTATTGTTTATTGTTACTCGTAATCAATCTTATTGCATAATTTTTACTATTGGTATGAAAACATTATTTTAACTCACTTTAAAAGTATCCATTAAAGTATCCGAAAAAAGTATCCGTATATTTGTATCCGAGTACTTTTTTCCAACTATGGTATTAGGTTAGGTTTACAATGGACATGCCACACATATGTAATACATACATGGATTGCAAATTGAAATTATTTAATAATTTTATATATTTTATATTTATAATTATTTAAAGCGTAAAAAGCTAGTGTTTTTTTTTTGTTCATAACGAAAAGGGAAAATTTCGTTAGAAATTCCATCAATTAAATCAAAGCATCCTATTATTGTTTTGCTTTTTGGGGATAAATAGACAACATTGAAAACTTTTTTATTGCCATTTTTAGGAAAAAGTTATTCTTCACAAAAAGTTGTGCATGGTCTAAAACCTTAAATTTTTTCAGTTGTATACAAGGTTTGTCAAAAAATATAATTTTGTTCTCGAGTAAAGTACCTTTCTTTTTGACAAACCTCACATACAACTGATAATCAGATGGTTGTATTTTAGGTTTTAAACCAGACACAACTTTTTATGAACAATAACTTTTTTCCTTAAATTAAAAATAAACAAGTTTCCCATATGCCGCCAACTGTTGTTTTATTTTATCGATGTTTTACAAACTGTACTCTTAAGTTTTTATCTATATCTATTTCTTGTATCTTTAAAACTGTATGTTTTACGTTTTCCTATTTTATATGTTATATGCTTGATCAATCTTCATATAATAGTTATTTTGATTATACAGAACAATGAATCTAGATTCGCGATCGAAAGTGGAGCATTATAATCGAATTAAATTACGGGTTTTGAGCTTACCTTAAATTGTAATTAGATGAAACAAAATGGATTCTATGTATTTTGAGGTGATCTTTTCGAAAAAAGGCAAAACAAAATGTAGCAGTTTTTCGAAAGTGCCGAAATTTTGGATTTTGTCAATTTTTCAATTTTTCGCAGGCGCATGTCGGAAATAAATCAATATTTTTAAAACGCAGTTTACGACATTTGAAAGTTTACGAAAAATGCTAATTTTTATGTCTCTTGAGAAATTTTGATCCGATGCACCGATCTCGCGGTATGGACGATTGAAATTTTTTTTAGTATTTTGAGGCGGCGAAGGTCGAAAAATTGTAATTATGTCAATAAGATTCCAGATGGGTGGGGGAAGGTCGAAGGTCAATGTTCCAAAGTTCGGACCGAAAAACTTATCCCCTGCAGATTTGGTTTATTTTTTCAGCAAACTCAGCAATAGCAAATTTTTTGGCTGGAATGGTTTTTGGCAAAAGCTAACTGAAAAAGTGACTTTTGAACGAGCTCGTTCAGTATGCCTGCCCTTTTACAATGCGCTCTCAAGTCATCCTAATTCAGTTATGTCTGTCCTCAAATTTACCACAACAATTGCTAAAGAAATAGGAATAAAAACGGTATTCGTGACTTTTGATCAACCTTTGTATAAAAAAGCCGTAGAAATCGTAAAAACATGTGGTGACCCGGACGTATCTCAAGTATACGTAAGATTGGGTGGGTTTCATCTCTTGATGGCTTTTCTTAATTGTATTGGCAATCTGATGGCCAGTAGCGGCCTTGAAGAACTGCTGCAGACGTGTTATGCTACCAAGTCGATTGAAAAAATTTTGAACGGGAAAAGTTATGCACGTGCCATTCGAGCTCACTTTTTAGTTTCTATTGTTTTGGCAGAGTTGATAATACAAGATATGGATCTGACAGATGAAGAGGAACAAGTACTAATAGAAAAAATGCTTCAGTGTGAAGATCTTGCATTTGAGGAAGTGGAAAACGATATTGAATTAAAAAAAATTGTGATTAGATTTCTGACGGAAATGGAAAATATAGAAAAACGGGACAAAACAGCTCAATTATGGATTGAATATAAGCGAATGATAGGAATCACAAAAAGTTTTCTGAGGTCCGAAAAAATAGGAGACTTCAAATTGCAATTGGAAATTATCCAACTTCCATGCTACTGGACATCCTCATTACGCAAAATCTGCTCACTATTATTATAAATACATCAAATCCATCAATATCCTGTTCTTTTATTTTTTAAATCTTTTACAATTGATTCTATATCGGTTTGGGTAACTGGCTGAAAAAACATTGAATTTTTTAATTGTGGTATATTTATAAAGGAAGTAGCAGGTATATCTGGTTTCTCTAGATTCTGAATTATGTTTTCCGCATAATTCATAAAAAAATTATTAAGATCTTCAGGAGTTAAATTTTCTGGCTTTGTATTTGTTTTATTTCGACTAATTTCTTTGTTAATAATATTCCACAAAGTTTTTGCCTTATTATCAGAATTTAATATATAATTATTGCAAAAATCATGTTTCGCTGCTCCCAAAATTTTTAAATATGTTAATTTATAATCTTTATATAATTGAATATTTTGAGTACTAGGATGCTGTTTTTGCCATTCATGCAAAAACAGCAGTCTATTTTTTGCCTAAGTAATTGTGGGAGAAACCCAATAAGAGCCCTGCCTTTTATTCTGCATTTGAGGTTTGGATTTAAAACATATTGTAATATAAACTGAAGATTGTAATAAAAGCATTATATTTATCTTTCGCCAAATATGCATCATAAACTTCTAGCCATTTTTCAGAATTTAAATAGTTCAGAAATAGTTCAATATTGTTGTGTGAATAATAATTTCTAATACAAGTTAATTTGTTTTTTATTTCAGAGGTTTCTTGAGTTTCTACTAACTGTCCCCTATGATCCGAGACACTCATTTCAATTACAGATACAGTTATAATGTCAAAATTTATAAAAAAATTATCTAAACATTTATTGTAGCTAGTATTTTGATGAACTGCTTGATGCAGATTGTAGCATGAAAAAAGATTTTTAATATTAGAGGCATTTTGGTCATTTCGATCTAAAAAATTTACATTGAAATCTCCTGTTATAAGTAATTTACTTTTAGAAGATTTCTTGAAGTTATAAGCCAGCTCAAGAACATTGCGCAATATGTCCATAAAATGGCTCAAATTATGGTAAAAAGTAGACCTATAAATTGAGATTATTGTAATTATTCTTTTGTTTTACATAGCAAGTTCACACACTCTCCACTGAGGAGGTGAGAATATTTGTTAGCTCTATAAATTCTAGAGATTCATGCACATATATACATGAACCTCCATTTTTATATATGCTTCGACAAAAACTGCTAGCTATTCTATAATTCAATAAATTGTAACAATCTTTTTCATGATTGTTTAACCAGTGCTCAGTGATGCAGATTATCTTAATAGATGTGTTTTTTATACTAAACCTTTCGATTTCTAAGATTTTGTTTCGTATACATTGAACATTCCAATGAAAGATGGACATAGCCCCCGCTGAACCCCTGAATGACTGAGTAGTATTGAGAACTTTAGAAGGCACATAGTCTTCAGTACTTATTTCGTGTCTGCTATTAATGTTACAAATGGTAACCGAACAGTGCTAGTGCACTTCTTTGGTAGACCTAAACTGTCAACAATATTTAGTAGTGAGTTTGTATAATAAAAAAATATATAAAAAATCATTAATCATGTTAGAATCCACCTTGGGTAAGTTGTCCAAAGATTCTTCTTTTAATCTTGACATTTTAAAAAAATTAAATAACAATTTTAAAATATATCAAAATAATCGCGACTCGAAATCGAAAACGAGGTTAGGATTTAGATGGACAAATGAAACCACGTTGCCAGACTTAGAGAAAATATTCCGCGATATCGCGATTATGATTTGAATAAAATTTCGATTCAAACCAATATTGTTTTAGTTTTAATATATATGTTTTTATGTTTATACGATCTTAACCTTTAATTTGTCGGTTATCCGAAATTTCAATAATTCTTTATTAATATAAGAGGCGGCAACAAGGTATAAACATATCGACTACTGTCTGGAAGGTTATAAATTAGCCAATCATATTATAGGCTTCATTATGACATTTAAAAATCATTGTGGCGCACGTTTTAAATTTGCTTGAATTTTTTGGAATTTTAAAAAATTTTGTAGGAAAATTTGAAAAGAAAAAAATTTCAAAAAAACATTTTTAGATCAGATTTTGTCCTAGCTTTAAGAAAAAAATATTATGAATTTTACTAAACTCGCCCATTTTACTTTTTTTGCAGTACGAAACACTTTTATGTCAATGTATGTAGTGGGCATTTTGTTTGAGAGTTCTGAGAATCAGTGAAGTAATAAGACATACCAAGTTACAGACGTATTGCATTTTTTTTAGTGTTTTTGGTAAAGTAAGCAGAAAACTAAGGTTTTATTTGGTTCTAAGATTATTTTGAGTAAACACACATCAATTATTCAAACGAATATTGCCAAGGAGTGAAATGTGAGTTTAGGAGATATGAACAAGCGAAAATAAATTAAACATTAGGAAAACAAGCCAAGAACTTCATCATCAAGAATTAGCACATGCCGGAGTTATTGTTCATGACAGTTAGACCTCAAAAGAAACAACTATTGACTATTGCCATGAAGAAAAAAAAATATGGTTTGAAAAAATATGTGAGATGGAATGTTAAAGATTGGAGGAAAGTATTTTCAGATTAAGGCTGTTTTCGCAGTACACTATTTTACTTCTTAACCTTATTTATATCTTGATTATTTATGATCGGAACCATTTCATTTTTTAACGAGGTATTCAAAAGGAAAACCCTATCAATCTATAGGTTTTAAATATTTTTGTTTTGTCACACCCTAGTTTTTTTAATAAAAATTGAAACTAATATTAAATTTTGTCAATTTGCAAATATCAGTTTTTTAAAACCTACATAATATTGTAGCTGATTTATTACCTATTCTTTTTCTATTTACAAGTTTTTGCTAAAATAAAAAACTAATTGATTTTTGAGTTAGGCCGTTTCTCAATAATATTTTTATTTGGAACCTGTGAAAACATTATCGCTCTCTCTCTCTCTTTCGTAATATTCGTAATATCAAATTATATTAATTTTTAATTTATTGTAGATATAAAAATAAACTTTATTACTTTTTATTCACAGGAACCTACCTAATAAGTTCAAATTGTCGAAAACATGTATTTCTAGACGATCTATTCTATAAAGTATCAAAAATAATCCGGAAGTATAATTTATTTAATGAAACAAGTGAATAACGGAAATTAATTTATTTCAGAATAAAAGAGCAACCCGAGGATAAATATGGTTCAGAATTAGAGGTGGAAATGGAAGAAAAAATCGAATATGAGACTTCAATATTTGACATGCATAATATTGGTAGAAGGATTGTTGAAATGTCTTACTTCTATCTGGAACTATGTTCAACGTCAACACATATAATTTAATAATATTCAGGGTTGCTAAAGTGCTTCCGAATAAACATCCGCTAATAAAGTGGTCTTACAAAGTAAATATGATTTGGTTTTATAAAATTAAAATTATCAGTGATTAAACTAAACAACAGAAAGAATACTACATTAACAGTAAAATTAAATATGGTATATACAAAAAATATATCTTAGAAAACAACTATCGGTGCTTAATAATACAAATTTCGTACAATAATGTAAATATATTGGTTGGTTCATTATATCGTCGTCAATATCACGAAGTGACATAACAAAAAAATTGAAAGTTGAGATGTCATATATATTTGTGTAAAAAAGTATTTATTTCACGAAATTGCGTATTTCAATTCATTTCATTTGTTAAAATAGCACGGCTTATCTAATCGGTGGATATGATAATTTTATGAAGAGCAATATCTTTATAAAAAAACTTTAAAACGCTCTCTTATAAAGTTGTGAAAATCGAGTTACGTCACTTCGTGATATTGACGACGATAATATCATTCACCTAGTGCTAGTCACTCAGTATTTCTTGAAAATTTTGAAAAAATCTATGATGATTTAACAAGATGTAACATAAAATTTATCTTAGTAGGGGACTTTAATATTAATTTCGCAAAAAAAAATTTATACAACCCGGATTAAAAATGTATTAAACATGTATGGGATCCAAAAATCTGTCAGAGAATGTACTAAAATTACTAACATTAGCTCTAATTTAGTTGATTATGTACTTTGCAATTTTGATTTTCAAACAAGTACACCACGTTCCAAAATTATATATATAAACATATAACTGCAAAAGAAAACAGTTTACCATGGTATGACGGTGATGAAAGAAAGTTAACCAAAGAAAAAGATAATACTTATATAACCTTTAAAAATAATAAAAGTGAAAATAATTGAGTAAAATATCAAAGATTGAGAACTGATGCAGTTAATTTATTAAAATAAAAAAAAAAAAAGGAATATATTACTATAACAAAATAGGTATGTGTTCCAAGCATCCAAGAAATGTGTGGAAAACTATTAAATCACTAACTGACACAAAAATAAATTCCTCTTTTCCAAAAAGTATTTAGTTTGAGTTTGAAAGTCAATTGACAATTGCCAAGCACATTAATTAAATTTCAGAGAATTTTATCTTGTATTTTGGAGTACTATAGAAGCTATTGTTAACTCTATTCCTCTTGACTGGCTGGCATAGTGAAACTAATAAATTCCACATTTTCTGAACTTAAGTTGCTCGAATTAAAAAATCTTACAAAAATTATTAATACCTTAGAAAATAAATCAGGTTCTGAACTAATAGATACAAAGTTTTTAAAGAGTACCTATGGGCTCTGTGTCTTGGGTCATGTTTTGCTTCACTTTATAAATATAACACTTGAATATGGTAAATTTCCTAATGATTTAAAAATCAGTATAATTGTGCCTGTACCTAAAGTTAAAAACACCAATAAAGCTAGTGAATTTTGACCCATAAACACTTGATCAGGTATTGAAAAATTACTAGAAATGGCTGTATACAGACAACTTGTTGAATATATTAATAGAAACAAAATTCTTATCAGGTTTTCAACAGGATCATTCATGTGAATCAGCTTTGTAACTAACACTTACTAAATGGACCCAATCTATTGACAAAGGTGACTTTATAGTAGCAGTTTTCTTGGATTTGAGAAGAGCTTTTGAAACCATTGACCGATTAATATTGATTAAAAAATTGGAATCTATTGGAAACAAGGGAACTGTTTTGGCATGGCTTAAAAAAACATACCCAAACGATCGACAACAAATTACAAAGGCGAATAATGTCCTCTCAAATCCTTGTAATTCGAAATATGGCGTACCCCAAGGAAGCATACTAGGCTCCTTACTTTTCTTAATTTACACTAATGACATTGACCATACATGTGATTTTATCAACTTGTTCGTGGATGATACATTGTTGTCTGTGAAGCATAATTACTTGGATATTGCCATAGCCACGACAAACACTTCCCTAAATCAACTTAATCAGTTAAAATTGAATATAACAAAAACCAAAGTCATGATCTTAACAACAACTTATACATACTGACAACTAGATTTTAATACTGTAGTTTTAACTATGATGATGAGAAAATTGAAGTTATGGCCAATTTCAAATATCTAAGGTTTATGTTGGACATTAGTCTGTCCTTCAGTGATCATTTTAATTACATAAGAAAGATCAAAAAAATTATATTTTTTCTGTGGCGGGAAAAGTTTGACATTTTATCTCTCTTGTCAGTTAACAAAATGTCACTTTTTATGAAATTACTCTTTTTCCCTTTTCCCGGGATATATTCCTATATTAATAAAGGTTCATTCAATGCCGAGATAGATAGACTGTGAGGAGAAACAAGAGAGAACTTATTATACGTTAAAATGTTCAGAAATAAAGAATGGGTTACGTGTACACTTACTTTATGAAATGAATGAGAACTCTCTCAACTTTACCAGAACGAAAAGTGGTAAAACAACTTTAAAGTCATTTGTTGTCGTTACGTTAGATAAAGTAACAACAAAAAACTTACGGCAGCAATTTTTTTTATATATCTATTTATTCTGTCCAATATTTTTCGTATCTTGTTCTTATTTTTGAATATTGTATCTTTAGTTAAGTGATAAATAAGTGTACTTCAATGCGCTAGTTCAGTGATGATGTAATTACGGTTCCACTGACAATTAAAGTGACAGTAGATTTTTTGAGTGCGTTTTGTTCGTTTTATTAACCTAAATTATATCGTTTTTTCACTTTTATAAATATATTCCTAAAGTAAGTTGATAACATGCATCAAATATACAATCACACTGAACTAGCGCATATCTGTTTCTATAAAAAAATATAGATAAAATAAAGTCATCTGATTGAGTAGAAGCAAAACGGGCACTTAGGTTCGATGCTTAATCAATGTCTTTAAATAATGATTTTTACTATTAGGTAATTTATTTTAATATTGAAACAAAATAAATTTGAACTGATTTTAGCTCATATTGATTAAACAGTTAAAAATCCGTCAAAGAACATGTCCTGAGGCTGCTTCTCTTATAAAGGTACCAGAGTTTGTATGTCGATCAAAGGCATGATGATCTCGTAAAAACACAGAGCCTTGTAAGAAGACTCGGCTCCTTGTCACGTGTCCAAGGTGATAACAAAATATTTCAAGGATAAAAAGATGCCATGCCTTGAATGGCCTGGAAACTCACCAGATCTTAATCTAATACAAAATCTGTGGGCTAGACAAATACAAAACTAATTGAGGCTGTAATCCAGATATGGTTTTGGGACCAGCAAATGTCAGAAAACTGTAAAAACGTCCATAGCCAAAACGTGTTCAAGAAGGGAGGACATTTGAATAATTGTATTCATTTTTCAATTTTATTCACCTATAACGAATAATTTTTTTAAATAATTACTTGTGTTCACAGTTATTTAATTCATTAGTAGTTACGGTTTTTTTACAGTACAGTTGCTTGGTTGCCTTGATTATAGATATATATAGATAGAATGGTAGCATTAAAATATTTATTATTTATCATAGAGACAATGCATATTATTATTTTTTGCTGATATTCTTATACCAATTTCCGGTTTTCAACTTTAACAGTTCTATCTGAACAAGCATAATTAAATATTTTCAATAACATTCATGAAAGTTCTGTATGGGGTCTGTATTAGTTAATACAGAATTCCAATCAACTGTAAATATTCTTTTGAGGTATACAAATATTATATTCTATGCTACACAAAACTACATCACGATCTAAGATACTGATAGAATGATAAGAAAAAACTCACCGACTCAAAGAGAACGATCTTGACCTACTTCTGGATCGTCTATTCGGCCTCGGAGATCTACTCCTCCGCCTAACAGGAGATCTGCTATAACTTCTACTGCGACTACGACTTCGACTGTAGCTTCTCCTAAAACCTCTTTGCTTAGCTCTACGCTTCTGTTCATCCTTTTCTCTCAACAATCTGTTAAAAGCCGCCAGGGGATCATCTATGACCCTGTGAAAAATAAATCAAGTAAGTCATAATGCATTATGGAGAAGGTAAGTAAAATTTCTTACCCAGCAGGTGCTCTGTCTAGCATTCTTCTATTATAATCACGATGACCTCTAGGAGGGAAATTTTGGAAATTCGGAGGGGGTCCACCGATAGGGGGTCTTGCAGCGTCGAACATGCCACGAGGAACACTGTAGGGACTAAAAATATAAAAAAAAAGAATTATTAAAATTTCACAATAAATAAAATAATATGGATATATATTTATAAAAAACTAACCCTGGTGGCATATAAGGAGCTGCGCCCCCTGGTGGTGGAAATCTATAGTTTGGTGGAGGTCCTTGCGTAGGAAACGTTCCAATTGGTGGTTGGAAGTTACCAGGAACTTGAGACGGATGACCCTATAATGAATCGAAGTAAATTATCATTCTCTTTTACGATTATTTCTATAATAATTACCTGAATTGGGCCAACTGTTGTAATAGCAGAAGTTCCAAATGTCGTTGGAGGAAAGCTGTTACTAGAACCAAGCGGTTCGTCTATAGTTGGGGTTCCCGATCTTCTTTCTCGTGATCTAAAATTTTCAGAGATATTGTTATTAGATACATTTTTAATGTAGCATGCTATAATGGTTTCAATATAAAGTCCAATGCACCTCATTGATGACGTCGACATTAATGGCGTCAAAATTATTTATAAGCTCAAAATTGTGTTTGTATTATTTGTTATCTGTATATCACCTGCAACTAACCTCACTTATCTAGAAATATTAATTGAAATACTAGATTCTTTGGAAAATCTACTTAAAAGTGAGACATTAAAAGGAATATATACCCCGCCGTAATTTTTAAATTAATGCTGTATCTATATTTTTCAAGTAATTTAAAATAAACTTTGAAGACATGTTTTGCATAAAATACAGTAAGTACTGTTGGGTTTAAAATTTTACTTTTAGGCTAAATTTTTGAGATGAAAATAAAAAAATTTAAGTTTATAATTTTTATAAAATCTAACTTCAAGGGTCGATAGGTAATGAATCCTAACATTTCAAATATCTACTTTTTTGCGGTAATGCATACGAATTTTTGAAAAATATGGCACTGATTGGAGCTGCTCCTTAGCGGCAACGTTTGAAGGTAAGGAAAATACCCAACATGCTGGTGTATTAGTCAATTATTTTTCTGTTTATTGAGCTTTTATGCGCTGTTATAAATTTTATGATACACTGCAATGTTATGCAGTGGTAACCAACCTCTTTTTATGGTTGTTAAGAGAGTCATAAAGGGCTAGCCCGGTAAAATTTTTAACAACAGTTAGGACTGAACTGTCATTATTTTAAGTCATATTCAATGATGGTGTCAAAAAATTGTATTTGATTTTAGGTTTTAAAAAAGTAGTAAATTGCAGTATATCATAAAACGTTGTACGATACACGCCCGTTACCTGATCTCTACGTGCTCGCACGCTTGCATATTAACAGCCATAATCGCATGTAAAGATATAGGTAATTTATAACGTAAACCACTATAATTATTTGCGTGTGTTTGTAAACTTAATTATTTATTATCTCATTAAACAGTTTTTAATGTTATACATTTATTGTTGTGTGGTAAACTGTGATTTCTCGTGCCAATAAACTGTTATTATTGTTTGTGTTAGTCGACTGCAACTTTTTATTAAAAGACGGGAAATTAAAGAAATCTTATCACTAAAAAATCAAGTTATGATTTTCTGAATATTCTCTTATAAGTATACAAAGTACCTATCGAAATTTGAAAAATTCATATTATTTTTAGAAAACCGCCTGTATTGATAACCATACATTTTTTTATATCATTTACAATACAATCTTGAAAATTCAAAAATCTATTTTGTCTAACAGGGTACAAAGAAAACTTGTTTTTTTCTATAAAATGCTAACAGAATGGTAAAAACGCATCTAAAAAAACTATTTGTAAAAAAAGTTTTTAACTATTAAAATAAAAAAGAATTATTGAAAAAGTTTTTTGCGTTTTTCTCAAAACTTACAGGCCAGATTAATATTCCATCCTCTGTTTAGAAAACTAATAAATATTTAAAATAAATTCTGGAAGCCATATGTCACAAAATAGTTGATGAATCATTTTGTGTATTGGGGCTTTGATAATTTTTTATGAACAACCGGGCGATAAAGTTCAGATAATAAATACGTTTAGCGGGCGTAGAGTGCCCCTTTATCGCACGCGGATTATTTTACCGCCCGCGGTAAATTTCTTTTATAGTAACCTGCTCACAAAAAGCGAAAAAGGGAAAATAATATTTATTAATAAACGATCATTAAAACGGTCGTATATAAAATTTTACATATTTGTTAATAAATTATCATTAAAAGGGTCGTGCATAAAAGTTTGTATGTATTTCGGGAGTAAACAGCGTTTATGGACCTTACGTGTTAATAGCCCTCGCCTAGCGCCTCTGACTCTTACTTACACGTTGCGGTCTATAAACTGTTTTATGCCCTTGATACATAAATAATAATAATCTTTATTTTGAGGAACAATCACAATACATATAAGTAAGACAATTCTTAAACAAAACAGTGTCAAGGAAAATATATTAATGTCCACATAGAGTAATATTCATTAATTGTATATGGTTCTAAATTAATTAACAATTCATGTACTTCCCTTTTAAATACTTTTATTGCATCATGCAGTTTATTGTACAACTTTACACAGCTGTACCCTGCTCCATGTTCTGTAGCTGTCAGCCTATGTATTGGATATACTAGGTTTATATTTCCCAATATATAAGCATTTGTTGGTTCAAAATTTGAAAATAAACCTCTATTTTAAAATAAAAAAATTAAGCATTCCTGGATGTATATGTCTATCAGTTTTTATTTTCTCTAAATTTAACTCTACGCGACTCTTTCATATTCAAACTAAGCATAATCCACATTATTCTTTTTGCAATAAAAAAACCCTTTCAATTGAATTGCTCCCACCAAAGAATATTATCCCATATCTAATTCTGGATTCAAAATTTGCAAAGTTTACCATTTATAAACTATCCCATTCTAAATATTTCTTTACAACTCTGATGCTGTAACAGATCTGGCTCAGTTTTGTACATACAAACTCAACATGGCTTTCGCAGACCTGAAAACTATCAATATATAACCCCAGTAACTTGGTACTAGTTGAGACCTTAAATATACAGTTGTTTAGTTGAATATTTATTGGCATTTCATCTCTGTTGTAATTGATTTTAAAAAGTACCACATTTGTTTTGCCCTCATTGAGTATTAATTTATTTCAAACCATTTTTTAGCTTTAGTTATCTCTCTCTCTCTGCATTTAGGATTAATTCCATTATATTATATGCATTTATTAAGATATTTGTGTCATCTGCATAATTGGTTAGCACACAGTTCTCATTAGCAATCATAACGCTGTTTAGTTCATTCACATAAATAATAAAAATTAATGGACCTACTATACTTCCCTGAGGGAGAGATGCTATTTCTACAGATCCACTTTCCTCATTATTTTTATATATTTTGACAACCTGTTTCCTATCCTTAAGATATGATTTGAACCACCCTAATGCAGGCCCCCTTAATTCCATATTTCTCCAGCTTGTCCATCACTATCTCATGGTCTAGACAATTGTAGGCTTTGGACAAGTCCAAGAATAGGCCCATAGCCAGCCTACCATTCTCCAGATCACCTAGAACATGCTGAACAAACTCAAAAATTGCCGTTTCAGTATATTTCCCATGCTGGTAACTGTGTTGATTTTTACTTAATAAGTTACAGGTCATAACAAATTCTGATACCCTTTTACACATTGCCCCTTCAAAAATTTTTGAGAAAGAATTTAAAAGACTAATTGGTCTGTAGTTATCCACATTTTTTACGTCACCTTTTTTGAAAACAGGTACTATGAATTTGAAATAAAAAGTTTATCAATAATTATAATATAATTTTTATTAAAAGAAATAATTTTTAATTTATTATTATAAAGAAAAGTTTATTCCAATTTATTTAAACGAAAATCCTATAAGCAATAACTATTTCTATTTTATTTTACATCTTGGTCACTTTACAATCCTTCAATTAATATAGAATTTAACTTAAATCTTTCATTATTCCAAATTAATTGAAATCCCCCGAATTTCAAATAATTTATATAACAAATGTATAAAAATCATATTAGTAGTTTTTAATAGTGTAAATGGTGCAGGTACAGATATTGTTTCTTCTAATAAATAAAATTCACTGATTAACCATGTACATTTCAATAATAATTTTTGTCACCAGTACCTGAGCGGGCTCTATACCTCATCTGTAATGCAGACGTGAGTGTAGTACAATACTGACGCGAGGTATAAATTATTTCATTAAAAATGTTGGTCAGGGTAAGTATTCCATTTAATATTCGAATATTTTAATCAAGCCAACTTTAATAATAAGCCCAGTTTTCTGGAAATAAGTTTTTAGGCTTATGAAATCAATTTACTAATTTCTATGAAATAAAGTAATATAACTAACAGGATCATATTCTATACCCTATTTTCAGGAATCTAAAATGCAAATAATTTAATAACTTTTGAAAATATATTTTTAAATAGATAATCGTTTAAAAACTGCAATTAAACAATGACATCATAACAGTATTAAGTGAAGTTAGTGACAAATGTGTAACACGTCCCAAATTTTTTTTAAGAGTTGACATTATTACAAACTACTCAACAATCTTTTCCAAATAAATTTTGATTTATTCATGTTGATGTAAAGCAGTGGTTTCCTCATATTCTCAATTATATTTGTATGGGTATTATTTTTTTTAACTCTTTATTGTTTTACTAGCTTACCTAGATTTAGTCCTAGATCGAGATCTTCGACGTCGAGGACTTCTGGGACTCCTTCTTGGAGAAGGACTCCTTGTTAAACTTCTACTTTTACGTCTATTACGAATTGGCCCTGTAAATTGTTTACAATATACCACGTGTCGAGAATAAAAATTCGGATGTTTTTAAAGTAAGACTTAATTTTTTTTGGGAAGTTTATGCTAGCGATTACACTTTTCGAAATATTTTTATTAACTTTTTAATTTGTGTATTTAACAATTTCCCCAAAAATTAATAAAGTATCTTATTTTAAAGATACTTGAAATATTGTTTATTTTATAATGTGCCAAAATTTCTATATTCTAAACCGTAACATCGAAACAAAACGTCATCTTGAAGATTTAATGACAAACTGTTGGGGCACATTTCTTATCAAAAAAGAATGTGTTATCGAACGCACTATAGAAGTGAAACTTAAGATGAAATCTGACGATTCGATTTTACTTACGATCACGAGGACTCCTAGGAGAAGTATCTCTATATTTTCGGCTATCTCTTGGGGAACCCCTAGGCGAGACTCCTGGTGGACCATCAACAGGTTCCTTTTGAGTGTATCGGTCACCACCACCAACATCATCATCATCGTCTTTTTTCTGAAAATTTAATTGTCATACAAATTGAAGATTTAAAAAAAAAAACTTACTTTTAATGTATCAGAATTATTATTGACCGTTTTTATAGGTTCCGTGGAATCAGCTTCAGATATGACAGTCTGTTTATCAGAATCCACTTCAATTTTAGCAGCCGGGTCTTCAACTGAAGGTGTACTCTATGATATAAAACAATTCCAAGTTAGATTAATTGTTACTTTACATAAAAAAATATTTAGAAAATTTATTGAAACATACATTTTATGAAAAAATCACTTACTTCTTGATCAATAGGTATACTTGTAATAACTTCTGGCCTGGGTGGTTTACGAGTAGGAATTTTAACATAGCCTGTGGTGTTTTTAAAGTTTGCCACAGAAGTTCTTAAAAACCTAAAAAAAAAATCACAATCAATTTTAATAAAAAAAAAAAAAAAAACGAATTTAAGAGGAACTTTATCCTCTAAAAAAAACAGGAAAGCTTAAAATAGGATCAACTGAACGTTTTAATTTAGTGATTGGGCGTGTACATTCAGGCGAAAATAGTCTTACCAAATTTCAACATTGGCCGAAAATGTATTCAGGGTGGCTCATATTACGGATATAAAATTAAATATAAAAAAAAATCCTACAACTAGTCAATTAGAAATTAAAAGCTGGAATTCAGCAGAGGCGTTTACCTTTTTATTAGTGAGGGCTGGGAGCATGGGTTTTAAATAAACACTCTTTTTTTAATACGATTTTAAACGATTTGCTTATCTGTATTTTAATTATAATAAAATAAGATCATGGAAATCGTATTAAAAATAAAGTGTTTTCAAAACCTTTGCTCCCAGCCCTCACTGAAAAAAAGTGAGTGCCTCTGCTGTTAATTTCTATTTGACTAAATGTAAGAATTTTTTTTAAATATTTAATTTTACGACCGTAATACGAGTCACCCTGTATACATTTTCGGGCAATGTTGAAATTTGGTAAGACTATTTTAGACTGAATGTATACGCCCAATCACTGTAAATTAAAACGTTCAATTTATGCCATTTTAAGCTTTTCTGGTTTTTTTCGTGAAAAATATATTATATTCCTCTTAATAAAATATAAGAGATTAAAATGAACATTAATATTTTCAAGATCTTTTTAAACAAAATTTCTGTGAGAATAAAGCATCATTTCACGTTTGAATATAGTTTCGTTTTTAGGATAAAACATTCATAATACATATAATAGCTTTGTTCGCGGTAAGAATCCTGAACCGAATTATTACTAATAGTAACGATTTCGCAGGCGCAGTAGTTAAAAAGCGTTCGCGGAACAAAGAACTGAACTATTGGTTCTATCCTGCGTTCGCGGTAAAATTATTATTGGTTTTGAACCGCTTGTCTATACCTGAAACAAAGATATAATAGGGATTGCGCGCGCGGTGAAAATTCAGAATTGATAATGAATCAGGCATGCGCTCAAAGTATGAATTAGTAATTCTGAATCAGTTCAGGATTGTTACCGCGAACGAAGCTAATGTGTCTCAAAAACTTTGTATGGAAAACTAATGCACGTTTTGTTAAAACAGTAGAATTTTCATTATTTGTTGAAACAATATTTTTATGGCATTTTATTCTTTTGCTTTCTTGACTTTGAGTTTAAAATTTCAAAATAAAGTTTTTGTTGTATTGTTTGTTTTATGCGCAATTTTTACATTATACCTAGAAAAGATGTGTCTAAAATGCTTGGCATTTCCATACTATACTCTTCACAGTTTACCAGACTCTCTTAACCCCCATTTTCAATCAGATTTTTTCAAAATCAATAGGCTTCATGCCCTTATAAAGCTTAATTGTTCCTGAAGATTTCAATTTGACATTTTTTTTTCGGAGTTAGGATTTTTTCAATATTTCAACTGCCCTTATCTCCCCATTTTTATTTATTCATTCCCTCATAAAGCTTAATTTTTACTAAACATTTCACGTTTCCTTTCATATCGCTTTTGGGTTTTGATTTCTATTTTATTTTTTTATTTCAACCCCCTTGACCCCCCATTTTATTAAGTTTTTTTTTTTAAATCAATAGGCTTTGTCTCCTTATAGAGCTTCATTTTTGCAAAAAATTTCAAGCTGATATTATTGTTCGTTTAATATTTTAACCCCCATGTTTAATTAGATTTTTTCAAAATCAATAGACTTTATCTTCTTATACAGCTTGATTTTTACTAAAAATTTCATGTTGATATCGCTTTTAGTTTTTGAGTTAGGATTTTTTTTTTTAATTTCAATCCCACTTAGCCTCCATTTTTAATATAATTTTTTTCAAAATGAATAGGCTTTGTCCCCTTATAGAGCTTGATTTTTACTAAAAATTTCAAATTGATATAATTTTTCGTTTTTGACTTATCGGACGAAGAGACAAAGTAAACCTACTGCAGACTACTGTGTGAAGAGTATAATATTAGCAATAATAATATTGCTCCACTATGCCTTTAAAGAACGTACTATTTTCGCGGTCACTCTGTATATTTGTCAAAAAGAAAGAAAATATAAAGGATGGTGTCACAAGTAGCTAAACTTCAAAATAATCCAAAACCTCACCTGTTTGGAATGAGAGTATCCGGTGAAATATCTTTTTCATGACAATCGGGACATTCGTGATCTTCACTTTCTAACAATACTCCTCTAATGCATTCATCACAAAACGAATTTCCACAACAAGGAATCATTACGGCGTCCGTCAACAAATCGGAGCAAATGCTGCATAATAAATCTTCCGGAATATCCATTTTAGGCGCTTGAACAGGCATAGGTACAGGTTTTTGAGTGTATGCTTGGTGGTCCACTAGGGGCACAGCGAACTGTCCGTTTGGGGTCATCATGGCGCCAGGTACTTGCGGACCGTCAACTGTTACCATAAAACTCCGCGGGATGCCGGTGCTTTTCTTTATGTCGACTGGATCTTGAGTCTAACAAAAGAGAAAATATTGTTATCATTTTTAAAGTCTTTAAACTATCATTCAACTAGTTTGTTAGTAAATAATAGTGAAATAGCGCAATAATGTTGGTTAAGAGTTAAATTATTTTTATCTGAATTGACAGAAAAAAGATAAATTAATATATAAATTCGTTGAAAAACCATAAAAAAAACTGATGTTTTAAAGTTCTCCATAAAATAAAGAAGTTAATTTTAATTATTTTTATGTTTGTTTTAAAATGCAAATAAAAAATATTTGGTAAAAAAAGAACAAGTAATTTACTTATAGCACATTTTCAAGTTAAACTATTTATATTTGTGGAATATCAATAAAAAGTTTAAAATTTTCTATAAAAATTATTTTCGTTCCTTCACATAATGTTAACGTTAAGATTTAACAAAATTTAGTGTGATAGATGAGAAAAACTGACGAAAAGTCTTAAAAAGTGTCCAAACCACAAAAATAATCTTTGAAGATATTAACATGGTATTTTATAGAAATTCTATAAAAATAAATGGTGCATATTGACAACAGAATCACTGAACTATTTGCCAATTGGAGTCAATGAAAAATAATTTATTTTTCTTCGCATTTTCAAATTGTTGAAATTTGGATATGTTTTAAGACTTTTATTAATTTTGGTGTCAGCCTAAAATGTGTTCTTTTATTTATTTAAGGATTAGGGCCAATTAAAACATAATACACATCATATACTTCTGGTGTTGTGCAATAAATGACTGAAACGAGTTATACAATTTTTTATACTTTGCGCCTTTTTGACTTCAAATCCCCTTCTTTATTTTATTATTAAATCACAGAAACATGCGTTTATAGCAGTACTAGAGGAAAAAGTTAAATATTGGAACTGCATAATAAATAAAAGCAAGGAAATGTAGCGTGGGTTAGTACAAAGCTGAATGTTCAGGTTATTGAGAATCGCCAAAATTTTCATTTACACTAGACTCTAGGAACTTATTTATTGTGGGTTAAATGGGATGAAGCATGGCATGACCAGTGCACAAGTAGGAACACAGTTGGTGCAAGGTAACCACAAATAAAAAACGGCCGTGATTGGTAACATATATTTCATATTTATTGCAGTGCTAATTTAATACAGGAATATAAACAGTGGCTAATTTAAAATTATATCAGTGCATGTGTAAATTTATATTATCAAAAAAACAAGTACCTAAGTAGATCGTACGATTCACTTTTTTATTTTTACCTAATCAAAAACTCGTTGAATTTGTTGCAGGATTTTTTTTTTGACTGTTGGTAACCATAGATTTTTGTGTCATTTTATTTAAGCTTAATTTAGTATTAATTATTTCTGAGATTGAAATTATTGTAGATATGAGAAAAAAGTATTAATTTGTTAATTAATCAAATCTTTGTTTCCTTATTTACAACTTCCTAATGGATATAACTAAACAAATCGTGTAGCAGTTTTTCTAAATTAGTGTATAAATATACTTTTGGTTATATGGGGAGCAATTAGGACACAAACATAAAAAAAAACCACTAGATATTGCAATAGCGATCATACTTTATTTTGTTTACAGATAGAATGTTTCAAATAAGGAAGACATAATTGAAGCCAATGGCAAACTGACTCAAACAGAAAAAAATTATATTTGTTGCGCATTCAAATAACCATTTGTGGTGTATATGGAATGAAAAAAACTTTACAGGATAAACTCGAATCAACCCCTCGTTAAACTAGCCAGAAACATGTGAATTAAATTTAGGTGTTATGTAATAGAATAATTCCTATGTTAATCAGTGAATGTTTTACAATACAAAGAGAAAGTATGATATTTATATCACTAAAATGGGAGTATATAACAAAAATAACACAAAAAATTATTGATAAATTAACAAATATAATTTAAAGTTGTAAAACTATAAAAAATATGAAAAATCAAGCATACAAACAGATAAAACACTGAATAACAAATGGGCTAATAAAATCAATAAAATTTAGGGACAAATTAATTAAAATTTACAAAAAAATAGCGAATATAAAGTGTAAAATTACAAAAACTAAGAATAATTATTATAAAGAAATGGATAATATTAAACTTGAAAAAAACATTTTCAATGATTTCTGAAGTGACCAATGAAAAACCCAATAAACAATTATTAATGTCAATAAAAAAAAAAATATATATATATAAAAATGGTAGACTATTGCAACAGCTATTTCGCAATGTTTGAAAATATCCCTGACAGCAATGCACAATTTCTCATTAATGTGATATAACAAATCAATGTTCCTAACGCCCGTATATGTGCAGTAAATTTAACCACAGTTTCTGAGGTCGAAAATAAGTTGATTCAAACTGACTTGATTATATAAAAAATGTATAGTAAAAAAGTAACAGGGTGTTAAAGTAGAAATTTTAGAAGTGAGTTTTTGCTCTTACTCTAAAACGCCTTAATATAATTTTATGAAAATATATATGGGATGTTAGTAAACAGCGAACAATGAAGTTTGTGGCGTTTAAAATTATAGCTTTTTAGATTTGTTCCACACCCCTTTGACCCCTTTACTTTTTTAGACAATGGAATTTACTTAAAAACACTACTAAAATGCTACATTTATTAAAAAAAAAAATTGCCTCCTAGTATTTGTAAAAGCCTTTTTACTGAGTTATAGGCCTTAGAAGGAAGGTCATAGTGAAAAATACAATGAAATTTTTATATTGATCCTTATTTAAACCACTGAATATTTTTTCACTTTTTTTTTTAGTATTTTACAACTTTATTGGGTTCGATAATACAAAGGAATAACTATATACAATAAAAATTTTAAACCATATACATTAAAATATACAAATAACAACACAATGAATAAAAAAAAGTGTAAACTTTCTTCTTTAACAATCTGTAACTTTTTTACTATCCATTTTTTTATGCAAGCAAATAGACTTATTTTCGACCGCAGAAATTGTGGTTAGATTAACTGTACTTCTTTTTGTTACAACCTGTAAAAATAGCTTAAAAAATTCCAAGTTCATCAGGACTGGAGGGTAAAATATTCAAAACTTTTACCTACTGAAACCACTAAAACAATTTAATCTCCTTTACTGGCACTGCTAAAACAGTTCAAACATTCCATTCCCTATATATACAGGGTCAATTCTCAGTTGATACTTTTTTAGACTCTATATAGAAGTCGTTAAAATAAACATTTTTTCAAAAAACTTAAAAATAAAAAAGATAAATTAAACAATTTAAATCAGGGCCTGGATTTGTGAATCGAAGAAAAGTTTACATTTTATCTCTATACCTTTTTTTGTGGGGCAAAAGTGCTCTAAACGAATAAGGCGAGGGTGCGGGCATCGCTCCCTGACCTCCTATACGCTGCACAAGTGAAAATAATATGTTGCTTATTTATAGCAAGTGTCTTCAAAATGCATAAAGGTGTTTCATCGGTGAAAACTTTGATCACATTATTTACCAGAGTTCTTTTGAAAGTTGTTTATTTTAATGACTTCTCTCGAGGGGCGAACCATTTCCGAAATGTTGGTACATTTTTACTCAAAATCACTACAAATTATCAAAAACATGGTCGAAATCATCACCGAAACTAATTCGTGGCTCAAATATGCAAATGCAGCAGCTTTTGAATATAAAGACAAGGGAATAGTAAACATAATCATCATATAAAAATTAAGGGGGATTTTCAGCGAAATCATATACAATAATTTTAGGTGATTTCTGAAATATGGACACCTTTTGACCATGGTGGTTTCTCTCTCGACTTCTATGCATATTAAAAAAAAAAGTATCAACTTAGGATTCACCCTGTATATATAGCAGGCAATCCAAATCTATACGTTTAATTAGTAATACTGCAAAAAAATTAGGACATTCTTAACCGATTAATTAACCTTTTTCACCCTTTCAGGCATCCTCTGCTCGCCCCAATCAGGCTTGGGTCTAGCCTGCTTTCCCTCCTCTTGGGGTTCGCATGACGACAGTGAAGGCATATTGAGCCATCATTTGGATGCCTTACTCCCTCCCATTAATCGCCATTCATTCCACGTCGTTGATGATTAACCGCTAGTCGGCAAAGGCCAGTGGTCACTCATCCACGACGTGACCGGAGATATGACTGCTTAACAACCACGATAACGTGAATTCACACTAGTCTCGCGGCTAGCCTCTGCGATTTTAAAGAAGGGTTTAACTCAAGCAATGCATGAAATATGAAAACAATAATACAAGTATAGCAATGGCGTTTGATACAAAGTCACATCCGAAACTTCTAAATGTTCTAGAACAAAATAGAATGGGGACACCATATTAAGGATTTTTGAGAGTCACCTAAGCGAACGAGTACAAAGAGTTAGGATTAGAGTCTTAGTAATCCAAAAATTGGTATTCCATATGGTTCAGTTCTATTTAAAAAAAACAACTGACCGACCCCAATTTAAAAAATTAACGTGAACTTAAATATACAAAATTATAATATAAGGATTGTAATCAGTATCACTTATATATTCAAGTATAAAGATTTGAAAAATGCCATTTACATTAATTTCCATTTGTAATCGCTGTCAAATATTTTCAATTAATAAAAAACATGCAATTTGAAAAATGGTGGTTTCAACGTTCCTGTAAGAATTTTTCATTCCATGTATATTTTTAAATATCAAGTAATATAAACATTACCTGCAAAGAAACTTATGAGAGTATATATAAGCGAAGCCTTTTTTGCCGAAAGGTGTAAGGCAAATTGAACCTTTCTTTTCACCTTCATACTCAATTCCAAGCACTCACATATGGCTTCCCTTACCCCTAATAACTTTTATTAATTCAAAATATTGTTTGTCCAGTATTTACTACATTTATGTCTGTTATTTTATCATCCTCAGGAAATATTAAAGTTACATTGAAATGATTATATAAAGGATAAATCTGGGGTATTAAGGAATAGGGCTATCACAGTAAAATCAAACAAATACCATTAACCAGAATTTATTGAAGAATAAATTATAACACATTATATTATGAACGTATTTACATATTATACAAAAAATACTTACAGTTCCCATACTAAAAGTACAGTCTTTGATCCAGTGCCCTCCTTGGTAGCACTTGTAGCAACGATAGTTTGGTGGTACAGGTCCAACTTGGTTAGCACCTCGAAGTTTCATATAACTAAAAAATTAAAATCAATCTATTAACACAAAACAAAGAACTATGTTGCTGGGTTGTCATCACAGAGACAAGCTAATGAACTAGGGGTTAAAACAAATCTATATTGTTTATGCAACTTTAAAACCATTATATTAGCCAGATGCAAGAATGTAATTTAACATGTCGACTGTCACGGCAATTTTCAGAATTCCGGTCTGGAAAACCCATTTAATTTAATCATATAAAAACTGTAATTATAGTAAACAGAAAATATAAAGACCTGATGTATCTACAGCTAAGTCAGAGATATGCATCTAAATTAGTAGTAAATCATAAACAAAACTATTTTTATTTTGTATAAATTTTATATATTTTCTGTTCATGTAAGCCATCCTTGATTTTTGTTCTCTTTCCAGAAACTATCTATTCACATTTACACTGATATGCAACGAATTTAATCGTAGCAGCACAAATATGGCAAGTAAACAAACTAGGAGATAAGTCATAGTCGGCATCCAAGCCAAGAACGCAAAGTATGAATTATCTCGTAGTTGCCAGTCAAGGTGTTAAAATTTATGAACCCAAGGTCCATTGTTAAGAAACAAGCCAACAAAAATGTAATTTTAAGCTTCACTTATTTCTTAATAACTAATGACATCTGTCAAAGTTTTAGATTAGTAAATTTTAATGGACATTCTTATAAGTGTCAATTTGTTTATAATTTGTGGATTTGAACAAAATTATCAGGGTAGGTAATATGCAATTTTTTGTTGTAAAATAAATATTCTGCAATAATACTAATAGTTATTTATTTCAATTAAAAAATTTAGTTTTAAACTAAGAAAAGTTACTGAAATAGGATATACATATAAATAAAATATCTATTAGGTTAAAAATATTACCAATAACACCAAAATTAATAGGAATGCATTACAATATTTAAATATTATTCAGAATTGTTTTACTATCCATAATGTCATGCATCAAATGTTTGAGTGTTATAAAAAAAGCAATTACATGCACAGGTATTTTGCCAACTTAACTGATGAAATTAATTTCTATTTTGATGAATTTAAGAACTCCAAAGGCAAACTGTTTCTATGCAACCCCTCTAATTCAGATGGTAAACAAGAAAGTGTTGCAAACAGTTCCTCTTCAAAAATTGTCAACAACGATAAAGATGGACTTTTTAAGAACATAAAGAACTACTTGGATTCAAAATTACAATGCCAACTTGCTCTCATTCAATACGAAAATGAAAAACTATCCAAAAAGTTTGAATCAGAACTAGGGGTCCTAAAAGATGATTTCAAGGTGAAAATGGACTCACGACTATAAACAATCAAAGCAGCGAGGAAAATCTAAAATATATCATGAGCGAACTAACAGATCAAGAGTTCAGGAAAAACATTAGTCATTTTTGCCTAACTGGAAGTGATACTCAGCAATCTATGATACAATCCAAATTCAATCAATTCTCAACATTCATGATGTCACAGAAAATGTTTAAAAAACATTCCGCCTGGGAATAAAACATGATAATGCATCCCAACCTAGACATATCTGTAAGAATAAAAAGAATTAAAAGCAGTAAACTCATCAAACCGGACATTAACTTTAAACATATTGCAGGTACCTCTGATAAAACCCCTTGTCAAATTGAATATTTTAAAAACTTAAAAGCTAATATGAATGATGGCCTTTTAAATGAAAAACGTTTGAAAAGTGTTTACCACAATGGAAACCCTATAATAGCAAAAAAACGATCTCTAATGTGTATTATTCCTTCATATTTTGTTGATAAGTTTGTGTATAACCTTATTGACTCCCTACAATTACTATATCAACTTAATTTCAATATACCAAGGTTTAATTCAAAAAATTAATTAGGTTTTCATTTACCATTTCCAAGAACAAATGTGTTTATAAAATCTCCATTTGCAAAGTGTAACAAATTCAATAAATGATGTAATCAGGTTGAGTTATACTCCACAAATTTATATATATGTTCAAACCAAGCTTAAAACAAAATGTTATCAATTTTCTTAAAAATAAGTAAAAGTACTGAATATTCGGTTATGTTAGGTTTAATTAAGCATTAAAGTATTATTATAAAACACTTGTCTCTACATTCAATTTTATCCTGTAATTGGACTACAGGTGTGTTTGGATAATAAGGATTTTTTATAAATATTTAGATATTTGTTTATCTTTTTTATAGTTGTTTTAAGTTGGACAATATCAGACCTTCTAATTAAGTTCATTAGGTTTATTATAAAAATGTAATGCCTATCATTTTTACAAATCAACACTAAAATATTAAAAACAACAAAATTCCTATTTTAAATGGTTTTCAGACTTATTATTATGAATCTTCTAGGATTGATGACTTAGTAATATCAAAGAATTACCAAGAATAGTAAGATTATTTCTGTTCTGGTATTGAAATAACTATAATCTTTATTTGAAAGTAGGATAGGTACAACCTAATATACAAAAAAAAAAATATACAATCAAATTCATACAAAAAAAAAATGTATACAAGAATTAAATTTACATGAGTAAAATAGACACTATGAAAATAAAGAAAACAATACTAACTATAAGATAAAATTGAAATTAATCAATTTAATAATTAAGCTTAACAATATAACCTATATTTTTTTAAATAAATAATCCATTAAATGAGTTAGAACCCATTATATAACTTGGCAAATTGTTATAATCAATAAAGTCCTTAAAAGTTAATGTTTTCGTGTTGAATGTATAGATATAGCACATTGCCAAATACATAAGCCTTTGTTCAGATAATCACTCCCAAGATCTCCAGCATTAAGAATATTGGAGTAAGCCTGCTACAACTTAAAATAGTTCTCATTGCCTGGTCTTGAAGCTTTTGTAGTGATTTCAGTTTATTTAAATCAAACACGTAAAGTAAGGTAGGCCAATATTCAAAATGAGGTTGACTAATAGTGAAAGAATAAAAAATATTTGAATGAGGAATTTTAAATTGTTTAGGGATAACTATCAAAGAAAGTCAAGTATATGAAGGAACTAACATTCTTTTTTGAGGTCTTTAGATTAATATATTTTAGACTGGCACACTCAGTTTTATACTTTGGATTGAAATAGGCATTATTTTTCAAAATTTACCCAATTATGTGGTAATACACCATTAAGAGCAGGCTAAAGAATTTTGTAGCATAGCAGACAAATTTTGGAATTGTAATTACCTAGTTATAAAGTAACTCAAAGCCAGGTCACAAAATATTAAGAGCAACAGTTTCCCTCAGTAGTTGTTTTCCATATTATTACGTGACACTGGGTTTGAGTTATTTTTATATTATTTTACGTCTTGGTCACATTTGAGTTGGATCCTTTTCCTAATTTACCTAGCTATATTTATGCTACATTAGTGTGACATAATTTCCATTCCACTAACAAACCATTCTGTCATTGAGTTTCACATGTTTTTTTAATATTGTTTGCAGTTCTAAAAAAAGTAATTTGATGTTATCACTATTATTTTTTGGTTAATTCAGTGCCCATTCCAAGCTTCCAACACAGGCAAAATAAAGACATGAACATTCCTCTAAATTGCTTACAGCTTTGAAGGTAAACTAATTAGTGAATCAAAGTTAATGACAATAAATATATGACAAACCAACCTGTTAGTAGCAGTAATTGAATCAAGTAACTAAATGTGCCAATTACCTCTTTGATTATTTGAAAAACTCAAGTTGTCCAATACTGAACATAATCCATTACAAAATTCAATATAGCTAGTTAAAATATCTTTGATTTCATTTGTAAAGGTAAAGAAACTTACTTGCTAGGGTCATATTCCTGTGTAGACTGAGACATCATAGCTCTAATCTTGTCATCTTCGGGGGCATCAAGGTTCGAAAGGTCAACTTCTTTAGCTATGGGTCCACCCTCATCTGATTTTGCTTGCGGAGGTGTATTATCACCCCCATATCCTTCCCAAGACTTATTTTTTTGTGGTATCACTGGTATTCTCGCAATAAGTAGTGATGCATTTTTGGGAATCAGTGCATTTTCGTCAGCATACACTGAATACAAGATAAACAAAACATTAGATTATTGTTGAACTAAAAAAAAATATTTGTATGGAAACATACCTTCTTTAGTTTGTGCATTAGTTACTTGTAAATCAAAATCTGTACTTTTTCCAATTCGTTTTTGCTGTAGGATAGCATTCTTTAGATCTTTCACTGAAATATGTAGGCCATCGAAAGTAACTGTATCATATTCTAGTGCCGATTTGAATTTGTAGTGTACAGACATGCTATTAAATAAAAAAACAATTCTACTAGAAAATAAAATAGTCAAAGGTAAGATAAGGAAAATCAATTTTTAAAGGAAGGTAATGGTTCGGTAGATGCAACATTGGGAATGCAGCTAAACATTAAAACGTTACAATTACCTCTAATGGAAACGATTCCAAATCTTAGCTTTTACATTTGCAAAACTAAATGTCTTTCACAATTTAATATACTTTTCACAAAAGTCAGTGTTTAGTTTAATTATTTTACAAACTATCGGAAGTTACCGCACGTTCACAAATAATAAAAATGGCGTCTCACTTCCACAACACAAAACACTCATTTCTCCGACAGTGTTGCCATCGAGTAAAAAAAAAACAAAACCACACCCATAGAACTAGAAATTCGGTAATTGGTTAATATGGCGGACAAGTGTTTCCGGTCTCCAGTGACGTACTGACATAAAAGGGTAGAAAAAAGAATATTTGATACATTTATATACACTATAGGTCTGTTCTGGTTCTTCAGAAATAAGTTGAAAACTGTCCGAGTACTAGATAACCAGTGGAAAGTTAAAAAGTTTTACGCGACGCACAATTAAATATTCAACTGTTTCACTGGATCTCGGACGGTTTGCAGTACATTTTGAAGAAACCAGAACAAGCCTTATGTAAAATTAAGGATTTTTTCTCATTCGAACGAATAGCTATTTACATGCGAAGATGAGTGATTTGATTTTTTTTTAAATTAGACGTCAATGTGTGAAAAAATTAAACTAAAAACTGCGTGTAGGGATAGTAAAGCAGTTTTGTGAATGGCATTGTCAGGGGATGCGCAAAAGTTGGCAAAACAATTCGTCGAACTGAAATTGAAAACTGAAGCTAGATAACTTTTCAACACAAAGAAAACAAAAATATGTTTTGCCTATAATTTTTTTATTAGTTTTTATTTCTAATATTGTATTTTTTATTTATTATGTTTATTTAAGTACATGTATTTTGAAAAACCCACAACCCTAGTAAGTTTCTTGCTATTTCTTCTTACTAGGTGTAATCGGCAATGATAATTTTTCACATTAAAAAATATAATTTTTTTCTTTTTCTGATTTATACCGGGTGTTCAAATGAAAGTGTTACAGTTAAAGACCACCTTTTATATAAAAAAAACGTTTCAGACGAAAGTTTAAAGTTTTTTGGAAAAAACATTTTGGTTAAAATCGTTTTTTTATAGCTAACCATAATATGGCCAATTTTTTTTCGCGCAACAAACTTTTCAAGTAGGTGTTACTCAATAAGTAAAAGTCAAATAAAAAAAATGTTTCTTTTAAAAGTTTCTTAATTTTGTATGAACTTTATATGTATATGTAAAAAATGGGGTTCCAATTTGAAAAAAAAATTCACTTTGATATGGCCATATTATGGTCAGCTATAAAAAAATGAATTTAGCCAAAATGTATCCCCCAAAAAAACTATAAAAGTTTTGTCTAAAACTTTTTTATGAAATGCATTTTTTCAGCAGTATTTAACTGTAACACTTTAATTTGAACACCCGTTATATACTATATGTCCAGAGCTGGGTAATTACATGTACTTTTAAAATAATTACAATTACAAAGTACATTTTCAAAAAAGGAATTAATTACAAGTACAAAGTACATGTTGTAAAAATAGGAATTATATTGATTTAATTACAATTACATGAAAAACGGAATTAGCAATTACTTTTATAATTACTTTGCCGATAAAACAACAAATTATGATAGAATCGAGGAACCATGAACCAACCGGACCGGTACAAATAAAAATTTTAAATAGGTAATTCAATGTGTCAAACTAACAGCCGTTTGCAACGACTTTCTTAAGGATTCCTTAAAGTTAAAGATATCTTAAGGGCGGGTTCTATGAATCTTACTTAAAGTTAAACTCGGTTTGAGGTGACACATGACAAATTTTGTATGGCACAGTCTAAATACCATTTAGCACTTACGGCTTGTTTCCCCAAACATTAGACTGCACATATAGCATCGGAAATTGACATGTATCACCTAAAACTGAGCTTAATTTTAAGTAAGCTTTATACAACCAGCCCTAAGTGTATTGTTTTCTGTACCATTTAAGGTCATCTTAACTTAAGGGAAAAGACAAAATCGATAAATAGTATAAAAATGGAACAGGTAAGTTAATAATAAAATGTAAACTTTTAAAAGTTTATTGGTTTTCAACAAAAATACAAAAGTCCGTGTACCTACGCCTAGGTAGTTTTATATTTTACCTAGTCTGAATTTTTGAACACCTCGTATTTGTTTTAATTAAATATTATGAGGAAGTAAATAAAATAAATATGATTGGAAGGAATAAGTTAGCCATTTTGATCAATTATGAACAGTTTTGACAGAAAAAATTTCAAATATTCAAAAATCTATTTTTTAGCACATCAAGCAAAATATCAGGTGCGTCTTAATCATCCGCTTCTGCTTTCGTAATTGTCGGTTTAGTCGTTTTAACCTGTCAGATTAAAACAAGAAAACCGACAATTCCAAAGCAGAAGCGGATGATTAAAACGCACCATTAAAAATATTGCGCCAAGATGTAGGCAACACGTAATAAGGGATCAAAATGGTGGAGTTCTCTATCTCCTTTTAAAAGGCACTCAGAAAGCTGCGCAGTGCGATCATTCTCCGTATAGTAAAAGAAAATCAAAGTATGTGGTATCAGTGAATAATAGGTTCTTTCGTTCGCTGTTGGTGTAAATTACACCAGTTATACCACCTTATTTACCCTAATTTACTTCCTCCTTATTCCTTATACACATGTCGAGTGTAATTCACTCCTGCTAAATAACTGGTGGAGAAAATATCCACCAGTGTACACCACATCGCCGACAGGAAGGTATAGTGCACAAAGCACGTATCTTCTAGAGACCCCACGCCAATGTTAAACTTTTAAACCAAATTAGCGCCACCTTGTGTTTGGAGCTGGAACTAAAATGACAATTGACAGATGGCGGTAAATTCAAATTGTAATTTTTAGGAGTAGGTAGTAGTTAAATTAAATTTTAAATGATTTCCACATAAATTATTTTATAAAATAAAGTATGGAACTAGTAAGTTAGAAACTTTTATTTTACAAAATAATTTAGGTCGATTATACCAAATTTGAGGAATTAATTTGTTATAAGGGGTCTGATGTGGAGAGTTGGTTCTGCATATTATTATTAAATACATATAAGATATATCAATAAATAATAAAATAGAACATTCTTAAAATATGTTTATTAATAACTTAAATAAAAATAAATACAAATAATAATACATATTTAACGAATACTTACTTGGAGCAAATAGATATATAATCTCAAATCTTTAAAATACCTATCAATAATTTAAATGTGAAGTAGAGACTAGGATATTACATTTTATTAACACTAAAGTTATATATTTTATAAATGTCTTTTTAACCGAGGACAAATGTAATATAGGTATTGTATTAAAAGGTGAATTAACTATTCACTCAATGATAAATAGGTATTTTCCTTCCAAATACAGATGGTGGTATTACTCTCTTATGTGAAAAATGATTTCGGAATATAGTCCAGTGATAAATTGATTATCAATTAGTTGTTGTACCCGTTTATCTTTTGATGATGCAGATGCATGGTGAATCAATGAAGTTTTTCTCGAAGTTTTCAACGTAGCACCAAAATTATTGCAAAACACAGTAGGAAATAGAAAAGCGAAACATCACAATTTTGCAAATAACTAAGACGAAACTATAAACAGAAAGCAAAAGCCAAAGCCAACAAAAAATCACTAAAATCAGATGGAAAAATGAGACTAACCAAGAACATAAATAAATACACGTCACATCCATGGAGGAATAAGGGTCACATCTTTGGAGTCTTTGGTTAAGTTTTTCTCCCATAAAGCTTAAAATGGAGTAAGAAATCAAAATTTCACCAGTAGCCCCATCTAGAGTTTGGAGCAAATAGCATAAAAAAATGTCAGTTGTCGGTTTTGACCTTGGTCATTCACGTGGAGCCTCTATGTGCTTTGTGGTATAGTGGGATTTACACCGGGCCAAACGAAAGGTATGGTTTGCGTTGGTGTAGTTCATTACTACACCAGTGGGACGAACGAAAGAACCTATTATTTTTGGAGTCACAGTTTATTGCTAAAGAATCAGTTAGCTCACTCGGCCCAGTTGAAAGTTCCAAAATAACATCCACTCCAGGGATATAAATTCAGGATACGCAGAAGACTGCTGTTTTATTATAGGCGGTTGTCATATATTGTATTATCCGAGTTGCGCAGTGTATAAACTGGAACATTGAGATCAAAAGTGCCGACGCAGAGTGAGCGATCTGATTCTTTAGCTATAAACTGTGGCATAGGAATCAAAATGGCCGCGCCCTATGTTGGGCGTGTCGGACCTGTTCTCTTGCACCGTATAGTAAAAGAAAATCAAAGTATGTGCATCTCAGATGCATCCGATGTGGATTCTCAAACGCGGCAATAATCGACTGTCGTCGGCACACTGTCGGTGTCTCTCTGGTACAGAAGCGCCATCTTAATTTTATACATTTTGAGGGACCCTTTTTTTATACAAAGATAGTTCTCCTTACCTCTACACTCCATAATTATATCTCAATGATTTTATATGAGTGATCCACAAAATTGTTTCTAAAGTAGGCATTAGAAAAATCACGCATATCGTAGTGTACAATTGTTCTTCTTCTTTTTTTTAAATATCCGTTGGTGATAAACATCAAACCCCGTCGGACGACTTAATGAATTTCGCGGTAATGTTTGTTCGCCAGTGTCATATCCGAGATCTGGTTATAAAAATATAAAATAAAATATAAAAATAATGACGAAATTGGTCAATCGTATCTATTTATGGGCCAGAAATAATTATTTAAATAAATAATTATAATTCTACAAAATTTCAACAGGCTATTCATAAATGTTTAAACTATTTACGCGAAACCGTTATTAGCATCTATAAAATTATTTTCTACACCAATGTTTTGCGTTCACTTCGGTTAGCTCCGCGGCAAAACTGTGAAATCCCGTGTATGAAGTGGAATAACTGCTAAAAGCCTTTCCAACTTCTGTCCCTGTTATATTGGATGCCTTGCTTGTTTTGTCACTTTATTTATTGAAATCTCAAGAACCTTCGTGCTCAAATAGTATATTATGTACTTTTAAAAAATCAAACTACCGATATTATAAAAACTCTAACACAAGAGCATAGTTTATAAATAAAAATATAAACACAACTAAATATTATTAAAATATAAGATATAAAAAAAAACTAATGTACGCAGCAGAATATTTTTTGTTACCTCGATTTTTCATTCTGTGACGTCACCCCCGTCACAAGTTACCGGATGAGGCTACAGTTTTGTCTACGAACCGTGAGTAAGGTCTAACCCAGGGACGTATGAGGTCCTCCCCGGCAATTTTTTTGAAAATGTTGAAAAATTTGATTTCGAATTCACTGTTTTAGCGCTCCCAAAACAGTAATTTTTCTTGTTGTAAAAGGTAGGTATTCGTATAATATTTGCGTTGCTGCTTAGGCCAAGGGGGTCTCGGACCTGCAAATCCCCTCCTTTTATACGTCGGTGGTCTAGCCTTTATCGTTATTTTTGTGAATATCAGAAGAAATGTCGACAAAAAATGTAATACAAAAAAAAGTTAAGAATTCTGATAAAAATATATTCTTGACATTGGCAGTCAGTCGATACTTTTTGATATCGAACGGATTATTTATACGGACATATAGTTATATTTTTTTAAGTATAAATGGCTTTTCAAATTCATCAAGATTTTCGGAAGCGAGGTCGGAATAATATAATAAAAAACGTTACATTTGAACAGAATCTTCAAAAACCAATATCGAAAATACCGATTATAAAAGAAATATCATTGAAAGGTGATAAAAATTGTGTATTAGAAAAGAAAAGTTTCTTAGACAATCGCGAAGTGCTTCGACAAAAAGAAAATAATGTTCTTAACAAATCAAAAATAAAAACCGAAGATCCATCGGAATTCAATTCAAAAGAGGAAAAACATGTAAGTAGTACTAAATTTAAATAAATTTAACAAATAGTCGAAGGTAAATCGTATTTATATAAAATATAGGGCGATACAAATGTATTCACTTAATTTCGTAGTCATTCGCATGTATTGTTCATATTTTAATTCTAAATGGAGGGTAGTGTAAATAAAAAACATTTCAAAATAAAAAAATACAGAGTCGTAAGGGTGGAAGAGGGGGGACTGCCAGGAGGGCAGATCTGAAGGGGGCACTTCACTTACAGACCAATTTTTTCCAATTTTGCTACAGCCTTCGGCCTATGGACCTCAGTTAAACGCTGCGTTTTTAAAAATTTAAATTTAAGTATTTGACAATAATATTTAAGAGGTGTTAAATTTGAATGCGACGAATGACTGTGATGCAGAGTCAAACTGTTCTTAGGTTGTGCTTAGGTCAAGGATAATTATTGAATAATTACAAAAACACTGAACTCCCGAATCAACGAAAAAGCGAGGCGATCCAGTCCTGATAATTGATGTATGCAACCACTGATGAATATGTGTAATTTTTGTTGGAGTTTATTTAAATATTTAGTAATGCGCATGCGTTAATTAGCCTGTAAACAAACTCGCGTATCGGGGACAACACTAATCATTTGTAATTGCTGTGGTGGGAGGTGTTTGTGTGAATACGTCTTGTTTGTTTTCATTTACGCCGTGACTAGCAGTAGTATTTTATAAACCTTAGAAGCAAATTTCACATACATGAACAAATAATAATAATAATAATGTCGTGACAACAAGAAGACGAAGTAAAGACTTTCAATCCATACCTGGCTACGTCCACCGGCATAAACACCAACGGCCTGGACACAGCTCATCTACTCTGTCAAAAGGAGACCGATGTATAAATAAAAGGCGTACGACATGCGCACTACAAATGATTAGTGTTGTCCCCGATACGCGAGTTGTAAACAATAGCACAGTTGTGCCATTTTTTCATAATTCTCTAGAATCTTGTAGCGTTCCACTGATAGGATTTTTCGGTTATTTATATTATTAATAATATTATTTTTGTAATTTCTTATTATTATTGTTATTTGTTATTACTGAAAGTAATTATTTTTCAGGTCAAGGATCTACTTCCTACTCTTGTTGAAGAACCATTTTTGCCAATCGAAAAAGAAAATAGGTTGATAGACGATGACCCAAAAAAAGAAAGTTTTCCATTAAGTCTTCTGTACAATGTGGAATACAGAGAGGTAAGAAAATGTTTTTTTTTTGTAAATCTAAAATGTTTATTGCCGTTATTTTTGTAAAATATTTATTGATATATCAAAAGTCCTCGCCCGTAGCCTTTGAGCCGGTGGGGGGAGAGGGGATCTGAACGTCCAATTTTCGGTTTTTCGCTTATATCTCAGAAACTATGCGTCCTAGCGACATTACAATTCAATATAAAATAAAAGCTTATTAAATTTTCTACAAGTTTTATACCGTCAAGTTTTTCGATATCTTGTATAGTTTTTGATATATCAGCTCTTGAAAGTCTGTAATTTTGGAAAAAAACATTTTTGCCTCACATATTTTGCTCGTTTTGACCAGATAACTCTTCAACGATGCACCAAAAACAAAATAAATGCCGATCATAGGGTTATAGAGAATTAAATTCCCTTCAATAATATATATTACTTTACTATTTTATCTATTTTCCTTCAAATTTTAAAGCAACTGCCGAAAATGAATCTTTCAATTTCTAAACATTCCTAGTCAACGTATTGGTCGAAATATGCACCGTTATGTACTTATAGTGCGTACTGGATGTCTAAATAGCACAGATACTCATTTTCCTTCTGACCAGGTTCCTCACACTTCATTAATGGGAAAATATGTTGCTATGACCATGTTTCTGCATGTATGAGTGTCTTTAAGAAAGTGGGATGGTTTTATAAATCACAACCATTAACTAAAAACAACGTTTATTGATATAGAGAAGTTAATTAACATAAAACATTACAACAGTAACATTGATTCAATTTTTTGCTCTCTTGGGGTGGGAAGGACCTTCATCCTCGTCTTCGTTTTCATCTGCTTGTCTTCCTCCCACCGAGGGAGCAGTAAAACAGCATTTCCTCCGAAACTTCCACCAAGTTCAACTGTGGCTGGGAAATAATCTGCCTCCTCAGATGTATGGGTGAAAGATTGAGAACAACTGCCTGGTCCCAGTGCACAGTGAGTTAGCAGCTGTACCGGAGGACATCCTGAAAATGATTTTCTGCCGATAAGCGAAATACTGTGCCAGTGCGAAGTGTGGATGCAAAAAAGCAAACCTCAAATGTTCACATGCCAAAATTGCCAGAGGAACTGCCTTCCAATGGGGGTCCGATGGAGAAGATATTGGAGATAAAGAAGATGAAAACGAAGACGAGAATGAAGGTCCTTCCCTCCCCAAGAGAGAAAGAAATTGATTCAATGTTACATACTGTTGCAATGTTTTATGATAATTCACGTTTCTATGTTAATAAACGTTATTTTTAGTTAATTGTTGTGATTTATAAAACCATCCCACTGTTTTAAAGTCACTCATACATGCATACAAGTATGCTATTGCCTTTAACTGAACGAATATATTTCATATCCATTCTAGGTAGTGAGAACACTGCAAAAAAATGGAATCCACCAATCACCCACCGTTTTTTGATCAACCGACTGCTATTATTTTTACAATTTTAAATAAGTGACAATTCTGTCAAAATAATTGTCAGTATATTTTTTAGTTATTGAGATTAAATATACATTAAAATGGGTTATTCTTGTGTAGAATCGATAAATAATAGCATTTCTGTTTTTATTTCGTCTATAATTATAAATAATTTATTAATTTAAATAAAACTATATGAAGTCAATTTAATTACGAGTATTAACGCAACAAAATTAAAATATTAGGTGGTGGTGTGGTGAGCGTTCTTGCCTTCCACACTGAAGACTGGAGTGCGATTCTAGGATGGGGAAAATTTTTTTTCTTTTTTGTTTATTTTATTTTAAAAATTATTAAAAGTAATAAATTATTCTAAAATTATTTATTTTGTCTTAATAATCAAAAATATTTTTTTTAATTTGTAAATTTTCGTTAGTGGGTCGTAGAAAAAATATATTGTACAACTCGAGTGGATTGTCCACATCGTACTCAGACGATTGAGCACTCCGCCTACGGCGTCGTGCTCAAATTTTGCCTTCGTACGATATGGCCATCATATCCACTCTTGTTGCACAAACTACTATTTGGGTGCATCGTTGAAGAGTTATCCGGTCGAAAAGAGCAAAATATGCGAGATATTTTTTTTCCAAAATTATAGGTTTTCAAGAGCTGATATATCGAAAACTATACAAGATATCGAAAAACTTTACAAAGTAAAACTTGTAAAGAATGCGTAGTTTCTGAGATATAAGCGAAAAACCGAAAAATGTTACCTTCAGATCCCCTTCTTCCTTCCCGGATCAAAGGCTACGGGCGGGGACTTTTGATATGTTCACCTCCTAACTAGTCCAAACAAAGTTACGAAGTCAAAAATTGTGTTCCAAACATTTCCTTCTATACCTTTTCTTTGCCTGGACTAAATAGTAATAATATAAGGAACGATTATACGGAATCGGAAGAAATATTTATAATACATTAGAGCGAGTACTGCGAGAAAGTATAAACATATTTACACGTTAAATAGTGAAGTCGCTCTAGAATATGGTTTACCGCCGGAGTATATCACTGAGATAGAATAAAGAGGCGATGCTATGAGGATACTAAAAGTGTCCGCGTCTTTGCATTACATTTTTGCGTCATGTGTCAAACTCGAGCTAGTGGAGGTAGTCAGTTTTGGTGAGAATGATTCATTTTTTTTAAATAGCTTCATTTAAATGATATAAACATATTTTCATTCCATCAATCTTCAAAAATAAAATTATTGACTTCAAAAAAATCCAATTATGACTCTTAAGCCGCCATTTTGATTTTACGTCATTCTTGGCATCGCTAAGTGCGTCCATATCTATCATATCGCAAAATAGTGTATGTCATCTCTACTTTATTCTATCTCGATGCAGTATATCAAAGACATTACAACATAGTCTTTGCAGTATATAGTGTTTCGCGGTATAAAATATATAACCAACCAGTGGCGTAGCCAGCCATTTTTCATGGGATGGATTTTTGAGAACTATGGGGGGATCCATTAAAAAAGTGAATAAAAATAAACAGTCAATAGTGATCAGCGTCAATACTATAGCAGAAATGGATACGCGAGGACCCTCCATGGGGGGGTTCTGATACCCTCCCCACCCTGTGGCTACGCCATTGTAACCAACGACCAGTGTCGAATTGAGACCATCAGGGCCTACCGGTTCAGGAGGCAGAAGAGCTCACCTATCAATTTTTTTTTTCGTGATCCGATTCATTGAAGAATAAGAAAAAGGTGCTCTTTGCAAACTGATGCTTTTTCTGAGGTTGACTTGTATTACGGGGTTTCTTCGCATTTGATTATTTGTTTTTCTCAAGGACAAGGACCCACTACCTGGACGAGGGCCCACCGCCTGAACGAGGGCCTACTGCTTGACCGAGAGCCTACTGGTCTTTGGAACGGTAGACCGACGGCCCAATCCGACACTGCCAACGACGAAACATTACTAGACTAATCCATTAATTTATAATTAAGTCTTATTTTATTTCAATCATTCTGATTGTGTTTATTATTACGCAGACAGAGCTGTCGTCGCATCGGTTGCCGCATAAGACAGAAGGAGGCAGCTGCTAATTTGAGTGGGGATGATTTGTGCGAGTATATTTATGTGAGGAGCGAGCATGCGTTTTAGAATGAACCAGTATTCACGTCTAATACCCTTGCTTTACACTGCTGTTGCACTTAATTAATTATCTACTTTTCTAAAAAACGCTATACAACTATAAAAGTTGCAATGAGAAAAAATGTATTAAACTGATAATAACTGGCATTATAAATGCCTATATACTTCCCTAATGGAATTTTGAAAGTCTTTCAAAAGCTATCATGCCTTATGAGAAATATAAAATATTTTTTAACCATTTTGCTCAGAATTGGGATTTGGTAACGTACAATGTTTTTACATGTTTTTGGGGTATATTTAATTTAGTTATCAGATGAGGGTAAAACTTTTCAGTGGGTTCTTGGGCTATTATGATTTTATTCTGTATGCGCCAGGGATACAAATCCGAGTTGCGCAATGTATAAACTGGAACATTGAGATCAAAAGTGCCGAGGCAGAGTGAGCAACTGATTCTTCAGGTATAAAATGTGCCGTAAATATGTGCAATTCGATTTTTGTAAACAAAATTAGTCTAGTAGTTGTCCGTTGTGTATAACATATAACATTCGTATTTTGTTGACGTTGTCGTGGGTCATTTTAAAATTTTTATTATACAAGGAAGGGTGTTAGTATATTCAGCCTACAACTCTCTACCCCACAGAGTTCTCGTTAATTGATGAATTTTAATGTAGCAACATGCATCCTTAAAGGGTGGTATACGGATGATTCCAAAACCATAGGAAGAACTGAAATAGTAGTGTAGGGACCTAGAACCAGGCAATCTGACAATTTGTGAAAATAGCCAAGCATCTTCCAGGCGGAAATTTACAGCATTGAGAAGTGTATCCGTTTTAAAATCGAAAGAAACTAACGTAGACGAGAGATTATCATCAAAGCGCTGAGCTCTTACGTGATCAGCTCAAAAATGGTTTTAAGATGCCTAGAACAATTGGATAAATTAGACGAGGAAAATACAGTTACTCTCACTTGGGTCCCGGTCACGGGGTACAGGATAATGAGTTTGCAGATAGTCTCGCAAGGAAAGGGGCCCAAACATCCTTTGCGGGACCTGAACTGTTCTGAGGTATCAACAGTAACACAATATTAGAAGAGATTAAAAAAGAATTGGGCAGTAGAAGAACCAATAATTAGAACAATCTCTTGGGGCTTAGACTAAAGTTACTTCTGGGTGAATATAACCAGAAAAAATCGGAAGCGTGTATTTATTTGAGCAAGAACAGACTAGTAACAGGAATCCTTACTGGACATTGTCGACTCAAAGGACACCTTAGTAAACTGAGAGTAGTAGAAGATAGTGAGTGTAGATTCTGCAAGGACGAGGACGAAACTTCAATACACATTCTGTCTGAATATTTACCACTCCAAAATCCAAGAGCACTATATCTAGGAGCATATCAAATAGAATAGGGAGATTTACCTAACTGGAAGCCACTCCAAATCCTACACTTCCTTGAGAAGATATGATTGGAAGGGTCGTTATAGGCCTTAAGACATTTCCTTGCTGCATTGGCGCTAGAAGGGGGTACAATAGATATTTTAGGTCGCAGTGACTTAACACCACATTTCCAACATAACATAACGCAACATATTGGCAACTTTTTCCCTTATTTTTTACGCCACTGAAACAAAAACATTTATTTTTAACTTATTTTATTTAAATTTTCTTTTCATTTCTATTTAAAAAGTTATTAACTTTTTTGAAGCTAAAATGAACGAACTTTGTTCCTAAACAAAAGTCTGCACGTACTTATATAATTTTTTGTTTCTTAAACGTGTCAAATTTTTAATATTTTATGTATTTGACAACAACTTTGTAGACCAAATGTAAACAAAATATTTTTTTAAATTTTTAGTATCATATGAGTATCACGCGCAATATGAATACAGACGCCATCGCTATCATGTACCATACTAGTCATATATGCCATGATATATGCATGTTTATTGCCCTCCTCCCAGACCTCCTCCAGTGGCGTATAAACATTATATTGGCAAATTGAATATTTAAATGGAGGTACTAGTGAATATTAATAGAATAAAGTCTGTTGGTTATCTATTTTTGTTGTAATAATTATCTGTGTTTATAATTTTATTTTTATTATTGCGAAAATTTGTAAATTAAGCTATCACTTATATGACTTCTGAAGTTATAAAGCATCGTAATCCATTAATTCTTTATCGTCGGAACTTAAAATTATGACTAAAGGTTTAAATATGAACCAGAAAAAATGTATCTACTTTAAATTTACGATACAATAACTTTTTTATTATGTACAATATTATTTTAAAATCGCTATCATTTCGAAAGATTGAAAAGGGTAGAAACCGCCCTCTAAATAAGAAAATGTTTTTTTGTAGATAAACAGAAAAATGTATTAACTTAAAATTTACGATAGAATTACTTTTTATTAGGTTTTAAAACCGCTGTCATTTCGAGAGATTGAAAAGGGTAGAAACCTCCCTCTAAATTAGAATATATTTTTTAAAGCTAACCAGAAAAAAATTATCAACTTTAAATAATTTACGATAGAATAATTGTTTTATTATGTACAATCATATTTTATAATCGCTATCATTTCGAAGGATTGAAAAGGGTAGAAACCGCCCTCTAAATTAGAAAATGTTTTTTATAGCTAACCAGAAAAATGTATCAACTTAAAATTTACGAGGTAATTACAGTTTTGGTATGTACAACTACGCGCAGAATTTCCCAAGCCCTTTTCCTGCGCGGGCCAAATTGCCCAATTACTTATAAAAAAGGTTGGGTTAGCGGGCCGCATTTAGTAAAAAAAAAACTATAGGTAATTTTTATAAAATATATACAACCTAATATACATATTGTTATGCAATTTTGTTTCGTCCACACGATGGTTGATATTTTGTTAATACTTGTATTTAAACACAAACTTATACAAAACAAAAATATTTTTATGCAATAAAATTCAAAAATAACTCTTTGTTTTTGTTAGTTAACTTTTTTTACAGAGATGTTACAAAATAATCTTACAAATTACGACGTGAAATGTATGAAGTTTCTTATATTTTGACTATACAGTGTAGTCCAATGAAAAGTATCCACCCCCCTCTTGGTTCCCTCAGATTTAAAGAAAAAATGCTCGAACACGTCGATTTTTGTTTCGAGGGGGGCACATTTTTTCCTAATTGCATCATTGACACTTCAATCCTCGAGCAGTGGGGTGAACAACCCCTAGAATTTAGATAGGAAAAGTACTAAAGATGGCTAATTTTTGAAAAGGTAATTTTATGAGAAATTCAGTAATGCCAATATTGGGATGAACAACCCCTCAAATTTAGATAAGTAAAGTACCAAGAATGCCACATTTTTAGTACCAAGAATGCCACATTTTTGAAAAGGTAATTTTATGGGAGCTTACATTTCTATAGGAAATTTCATTTCAATTTTGCTAGTTTTTTAAGTTTACCTACTTTCTAAAAAAAAAATAATAAACTATAAAATTGAATTTTTAAAGATTTATTAAAACGTTAATTTAATAGGTGTTTAAAATGTGACCCATTTGCTTCCATACAATAATACAAATTTTGTTCAAATCTATTGCGAACATTGTGTAGAATTTCAGGTGTTACTCTCCTGCACTCAGCTATTATCCGTAGCAAAACATTTGTTTTTCAAGTATCCCCAAAGAAAATAGTCCAGAGGCAATAAATCCAATATAGTGCGGAGGTGCTCGATCTTACTGGAAATGAAACTGATCAACATCATGATTTGGGTAATTTTCTAATATTTCTGATATAAGAGGGTTCTCTGTATCTGTATCTGTACCGTGTGGAGGGTGGGTTACCCCCACGGCACTTAGGCCTCATTAGGCCCATTGTTCATCCTCCTAAGATGATAGGCACATCCTAGCTCGTGAGCCAGCCTACAGATTTAATGTAGTTGACAACGTCGCCAAGAAGTGCTTCTCTTATATCGGCCGGTGTTAGCCGATACTCGCCGAACACAAATCTTTTAATAAATGAGAGCGTCGGGCAATCGTAAAGGATGTGCTCGATGGTCTCATCTTCTTGTTCGCACCCTCTGCAGAGTGCGGATTCTGACAGCCCCATGATATGGAGATGCTTCCGTACTTGGCAATGACCAGTCAGAATGCATCAATGCATGTGACCAGACGCAGATTCTGTCTAGTCATAGTCAAGTATTTGTTTGCTGTAGTGTTTTCAGGATAACTTAAGAGCTCCCTGGCAACTCTGCAGTTTCTTGTTTCATCCCATCTTTCCTTGAATTTCACAAGGGAATGTTCTTTAATTAGGTCTGTCAATACCGATTTTGTCAGGCCAATAGAAGGGCCAGGTCCAAAAAGTATTTGGTTGGCTGCTTTCTTGGCTAGTGAATCGGCAAGACGGCTACCTTTCGATGTTGCGTGACCTTTGATCCATCTAAAGGTGACCACATTGTTGATGGATACTTCGGCCAAAGCTTCGTGACATTCTAGTACTAACCCTGAATAAATTCGTTGTCTGTTCAGGGTGAGTAGTGCTTGTCTGCTATCTGTATAGATGAGTATGTTCCTTCCAGTGATATTATTTCTGGTTATTTCTTTTGCTGCTATGAGAATCCCCGTTAGCTCTGTTTAAACTACACTGGCACTATTGCTCACAGCCCATTTTATGTTTAGGTTTAAGAATCTTGAGTATATTCCGCATCCTGAGCCTTGTTTTGTTTTAGAACCGTCGGTATAGATATGAATTGTACCTGACACTTCCGGCTCTTCTATTTGTTCTATTATAACTTTATATGGATTATGGAAGATAAATCTCGGTGGGATGGAGTCCATGTTCGCTTGAAGCAGTGGGAGCGTATCGAGCGCCTCCTGCCAAAAGTGACGTCTCGCCTCACCAGATCCTACATCAAGTTCTATTCCAACTGTGCGGAGGCGTGTCATTGTCGTCAGAGCAACCTCCTTGATGTAAATATCAAGGGGAGTGAGACTAAGAATGACTTTCATCGCTCTGGTTGGTGTTGTTTTCATGGCTCCTGTTATGTTGAGATATGCTGTTCTTTGAATTTGTTCTAGTTTACGGATAGCTGTTAATTTTTGGGTTTTCGGTACCCAGACAACTGCACCGTATTTTAGCATAGGTCTTATGATAGCCGTGTAAGTCTATGCGACGACTCTGGGGGAGAAACCCCAGGTGCGTCCCATAGTACAACGGCATTGTTCATAAGCAATGTATGCTCTTTTAACTCTGTTTTCTAAATGCGAGTTCCATGTTAACTTGCTGTCAAAGGTGAGACCTAGGTACTTCACCTCTGTCGCAAAGTTTAGTTTTGTGTTTAGGAGTTCTGGAGGTTTTAATTCCATTTTCATCCTTTTCCTTGTGAAAAGGACCATTTCTGTCTTCTTAGGATTGATAGACAGTGAATGGTCCTTGCACCACTGTTCTATAATTTTTAGAGCTACTTGCATTCTTTCGCAGAGTATGTTCTCAAAATTCCCTGTTTGCGGAATGACCAGGTCATCTGCATATGCGATTGTGTAGTAACTGTCATTATTGAGGCGGCTAATGAAGGTGTCGAGGACCATATTCTACAGTAGAGGTGCCCCTCCCTGTGGACATCCCCTCGCAACCAAGCCTCTTATATTCATATCTTCTACACTTATGTTTACTGCTCGCTTTGAGAGCATGTTATGTATCCACCCACTAACCATTTGTGGAACATTCCTGTTGGTTGGTAAGTGTATTATATAAGTGGGTTAATTTCATCTTCAAGTATGTTTAGGTACACTTCACCAGTTCAATTTCCATGAATGAAAAGTGGTCCTACACTAGACATTTATTTTTCAGGGTGTTGAGTATGATACTCACGGAATAAATGTGGGTTTCTGTCATCCCAGTAACTGCAAGTATGCCTATTGAAAGCTCCATTCAAATTAAATGTACACTTCAATTCAACATGTCCCAAAACAGCGACTTCCACAGCTTCATTTCTGACAACTCGCTGCATCTGAATTTTCTTTTTATACAGACAGATCCAGTATCGGAAACCTTTTGGACTATTTTGGTAACATACGAATGATTCACATTTTTTCCGAAAATTCACCCCTTGGGAGGGGTGTTTCTGGCATGTGGGGGGTGTCACTGGGCAAATTTTCCAGTCTCGTCACTCCGATTTTCGAAATCAGCGACCCAAAAAACATATGAGATGAGTTAGTTTGCAAAACAACAAGTACAGTCGAAAAACACCCCTATATAGGGGTGTTTTTTGCAATTTTAGGGGTGTTCCAACAATTGCTGCCAGTTTTAACCCTCATTTTCGTAATCAGTGCCCCAAAATACGTAGGGGACAAGTGGTCTCGTTAAGTGCGGCGTTTCTCGACCTTTTACCGTTATTTTACTTAAATGGACTAAATATATATCTTTCATATAATAAATGACAAGAAATGGCTATCAGTTATTCTGGATCCTAATTTTTGCTTATTTTAGTGCAAACCGAACCTCTAGCTAAAAGTAAAAATATTGTTAGGATTTTTAAATATAAAATTGTATTCATATGCGAACCACTGAGAATACTTATGTGTCTCGAGAATATTAAGAGTTTCAAATTTCTAAAACGATAAAGCAGCACTCTACAGTAACGTTTAGGAAAAAAGGTGGAAAACCCTCCCTTTTAAAACTACTAGATATTTATTAAAACAAAAAGCAGCAAATTTTCATAAATTTAATACAGAATGGCGCGTAATAGCTATTTATGAAACCAGTTACGAAATGCCTTATTTTATGTAATGAGTGAATATTTGCAGAGAGAGGTCCCGCAACATGAACGAATTACATAAAACGGAATTTTGTAACGTGTGTTACATACAATATTTTTCCTAATTTCGACTAGATTATTTATAAAATCATGTTTTAATGAAAAATTACTGACATCTATGCAAAAAATATTACTACTTTCTTCTATTGTTAGTTGAATATGATTAACATCATTCTTTTTTTTGACAAATAGAAAATAATATTCATTTATTCTCAACGATTTATTGTAGTTTGTTTATATTGCTTTTTAAGAATATTTTGATTTTAAAAAAGTAGGTTATTTTGTTGTGTTTTTTGTTTTAATGATTTTGTGCTGATTTAGAACATAAAATAAGGACAAAAACAACATTATTACTAGGATGCAAGTTCAACCAAAAACTAAGTCTTTGATATAAACTTACAATAATAATGTATATTATTGATTTTAAAAACAAAAAAAGGTATATTTTCATTTCTTTACTCTTCGCTACTAGTGACGTAATGAATTTTTCGAAACCAGTTTCAAAATGTTCAACATTATGTAACTGGTTGCCTAAAGTATATCATTTTGACACTTGTGCGAATACAAAAAATGTCACTTTATGTCAAAATTAGAAAAATGTTTTTATTTTAATTCCTTTTAAAAATTATCAAAATAAATACTTTTCGAAGGTTTACAAAAAAATCAAGGTTCATCCTCCCTAAGTTTTGTTAGTTATTATTTGTATTTCCTGAAAATTTCACAAAAATCGGATTAAAAATAAAGGATCAGAAGGAATTATAAATTTTCAAGGTGTTCGTTTGTTCTTAAGTACAAAATTAAATTAAAATAATATATAATATAATAAAATATAGTTTATTATCAGTCACACCTCATTAAATAATTTTACAAAAAGTTTACCAACTCGCTTATTTATAGACATTCAACTGGAATTTACCACTTTATATTCACTTAAGGACACGTCTAAATTTTGCTAATATCCCCATATCCAGCCCGCAGTGGATTCTTTTTGAGTTCACCTCCACGACTGTCTAATTTTCTCGTTAATCCACTGGTTTTTTTGTTTTTTTTTTTAATTCTGTGGTTGATGACCTAACTTCCTTTTTACGTTCCTCGATAAAAGGAAAGTATTGAAATCGTGAAAAATTAACCTCCGAGATTATTTCAAATTTTCACGTTTCAGGATCCCTACATTACGAAAAACATGTTTCCCCATTCCGTCTGTCGTTTGGCGTCTGTCGTCTGTCTGTTGGCGCGATAGCCCAAAAAAGGCTCTAAAGAAACAAATTTTGTATACAAATAAGGTTTTTTTCTGGCTCAAAACCAGTTATACTCCGGTCAGTTATATACAGGGTGAGCAGTTTTAAAAAAATAATATATTTTTAAAAGACGGCAGATTTCGACTAAAACTGATATTTGAGAATTTTAGAAGTCAAAAATAACAGATCCTAAATACATTTTTACAAATTCAAAATGGCGCTGAAACGAATCGAATTTAATCAAGAAAGGTCCGCCTTGGGTGGAAATAATAAATATCGGCCTTTAGGTTGTAATTAACAATAACGGTGAACGTGACGATGAATACCGAGTGGAAGCGAAGTCAGAATTCGGGAGAGATCAAGAGGAAGATCGATGGAGAGAGAAATGTGAAAAAGGGTTTTTGGTTTGGTAATTATAATTTTAAATTAATAAAATTTAAGTGTTTAGGAGTTCCCTGTTTTTACAATTTCTATATCGAGGGAAGTTCTGGGTAAAATACTTTACCTTTTTTATGTTGAAGTTAAGCAATATTCTTTCGTTTATTTATTATTTGACTAAGCAATTGTTCGCGGGCCGCATGAAACGGTCTCGCGGGCCGCAATGGCACGCGGACCACGCTTTGGTAACCCCTCTGGTAGCTATAAAAAATATTTTCTAATTTAGAGGGCGGTTTCTACTATTTTCAATCTTTCGAAATGATAGTGGTTTTAGAACATGATTTTACAGAATAAAACAGTATTTATATCGTAAATTTCAAGTTAATAATTTTTTTATGATTAGCTAAAAAATATTTTCTAATTTAGAGTGCGGTTTCTACCCTTTTCAATCTCTCGAAATGATAGTGACATTAAAAGGTGATTGTTCATACTAAAACTTTAATGCCACTGTAAATTTTAAGTTGATACATTTTTTCTGGTTAGCTATAAAAAATATTTTCTAATTTAAAAGGAAGAGTCTACCCTTTTCAATCTCTTGAATTGATAGCGGTTTTAGAACGTAATTTTACTCAATAAAACAGTAATACTATCATAAATTTTAAGTCGATACATTTTTCTGGTTAGCTATAAAAAATATATTCTAATTTAAAAGGCGGTTTCTCCCCTATGAAATATTTGAATTTATAGGCGTTTTAATACGTGATTTTACAAATTAAAATTGTTATTTTATTTTAAATGATTTTTATTCGGAAAACGGTCTACTAAGTTTGGTCTACAAACTTCACACCGGTATCCGACTTGCCCCTTGTGCACGTCAATGTTAATACTTGTCAACTGTAATAAGTTTAAAAGATACCTCATTTGGATATCAACAAATTAAATAAATATTATTACAATCGGTTAAAGGATTTTTAGAAATTATTTAAAAATTGATTTTTGTAAAAACTGTTTGGTAGGTTTAATAAAATATCCCGGAACTATGTTTATATCTTAGATAAAAGAAACAACAGATGATGCATTTCATTCATAAAGTATGTTTTGTTTGGTCCCAATCATCGGAAAAGAGAAAGAAGATATTTTATGCGGATCGAAAGTAGACAGACTGTAATCGAAAATCTCGTCTGGCAACGCTGCTGTTGTACGCAACTAAAAGTCTGTTGACACCAGTGGCGTATCTTATTAAAGATAAAATCATAACTAATTATAAAAAAATAATGAAATACTAACCGATATGGTGTACAATAAACTTTATAATGGTTTAAACTTTAAAAACGGATTGGATTTGGTATAAGGGTATGAAGTTCAGTGGAATGTAGGTAAAAAGCTTAAAAACACTATTTTTTTCTAAGAATAATACATTTATTACATATAAAGATGTTAACTAAAATAAAATAAATAAAATAAAAACAAGATAAATAAATCAAGATTTATTTTAAACAAATTTACGAATTCAATTTTGGGGTTAATATTTGAACAGTTTTACAAATTGGTAAATGAGAGATTTTTAAATCAAAATTTAGATTTTTAACACTACTAAATTTATAAAAGTTATTAAATCAATAAATTTACCATACTTATATACAAGGTGGGGATTGTAAATGGAACGCTTCTATAGCGGATCTGGTAAGAAGAATTTTGTAAAATCTGAAAACACGTAGAACTGTACAACAATAAACCTATACATTGATAGTTTTTAACTTGTAAAACTAGGTAGTAAACTAACTTAGTTATTATCATCCTTAAATGTGTACGGCATACAAAAACTATTTTCTGGTTTCTTACTAGAGCTGTCAAAAATACTGATACTGGAATCAGAGCTGTAACAGAGTATTCAGAACTTTTAATGTAAAGTTAAGTATACATTTTGTTTAATAATAAGGTAGTTCATGAAAATAATCAAAGAAAGTGGCATGTAATATGAGCAAAAGACAGGCTCTTTTTGGACAACCCCAGGTTGATCCAACAACGTATAGAACCCACTCACCCAAGGATCTGTACAAACTTGTACAAGGTACAAAGGTGCTATGAACTAGCATGGGGTAAAACACAATAAGCCAATAGGCTTCAGTGTTATTCGGAGACACATAGTCAGACGAGCCCAGGAGAGAAAAAAAAATATGAGTTTATAAAAAAGTTTGTCCTTGTTAAGCACCTACAAAATTTAAAGAACTTACAATATAAAAATTTCTTTATAAGATAAACTACCAACTTTCATCTTAAAGGATAAACACTTAAATGAACATTTTCGAAACATAATTAAGAAAGTTTTTAGTTACCTAAATAAGCTTTCTCGAAACAATGAACTTAGTTTTGGCAGTGCTCCAGGCTTGAGATATTTGCTTTTTGAAGAATATCCTTAGGATCAAAATGCTCCGAGCATAACACTCTTTTTTAGATACCTTCATTTTCTTCAAGTCCTACAAGTGATAGCCAAATATTTCTTGAATGCCTTTCAGTTAGGAATCTAAAAATCAAGCATAAGCATATTTATTTTACCACTATAGTCCAGACTAAAGTGTTTCTATTATTTACAATTTTTTGCGAAATTAATAATGGTAAAAAATCAAAGAAAATAATAGTAATACAAAAGTAGATAATACATGTGATATTACGGCACCTAACCTTACTTACTTATGAAAAGATACTTCAGCACCCACATTTTCCAGTTTTTTGCTCAAAATGCACTCGTGAACTCGTTAGCTATACATAAGCCAAAATTTATCCAAGAAGTCTGAAGATTAACAAAAGCACCCAATATGAAACAATTTACTGGATCGCAACGTCGCAAACTATCGATGGATAAAATACTATACGTGACGTCCGTGACGTATAGCATGAATGAAACAAAGTTATTTTAAATTGTGGTGGTGTCACGTTTAACGCTTTTAAAATCCTTGCATTTATTTGCAGGAATAATAATGGTGTTTGCCATAGTTTATCTTAGTATTTGCAAAGTTGTTATTTAGCAAGTGTATGTATGTAAAAACGATAGTTACAAAAATGCCCTGCCTAATGGTGTAAAAATAGGTGCTGCTAAAATATCAAGTCTGCTGAAAGCAGTTAAAATAGATTAATCTACTTTGTACACATTTTATACGCTTTTTGTTTTGTTACAAGTCATTTTATTTAGAGATTTACTATTAGAAATGTTTCGGGAAATATTGCAACATCTCTGCCCACAATGTGTCGGAGTTGGAAACACTGCATTAGGCACGAAAATAAATTGGTGGGGACGCTTGATGTGTCGCAATATATCTCGAAACTATTCTAATTAATAAAACTTGTTGCTATTAGTGAGTTATAGGTAAAAACTATTTTTAAATATGAAAGGGATAAACTACACAGCCTGACAACAGCGCACCAGGAAACGCATGTTGATTCCTTTACGAAATAGCTACGCGCTACGTTTCTTTGCAATGTATGATCGGATTTAAATTTAAATAGAGGGGCTTGGTTTATATAAACTTTTTTTCATATTTTGACCTTAAATTAATTATGCATTCCAAAGACCTGTCAAACAATAGCTGCCAGTGGAGGACTCGTAAATAGACCTTTTCATCATGTGATGAGCGCAAGCGCAGCCGCCATGTTGAAATAGCGCCAATTAAAAAGTTTCGTACTGTTTTGATCAACAATGGCTGGAAAAGCAATATTATCTCTACACACAAATAAATCATTAGAAAAAATCGTTGATGGTGATTTACATTTTTATAACTCTGTGGAAGCACATAGTTGTGAGCAATTAAAAAGGGCCTTGAAGTGACGTGGATGTTTGGAACAAGGAAAAAAAGTGTGGTGATTGAGAGGTTAGGTTTCAATACATATTAATTGTGTAAAAAATTAATGAAAACAAACAATAAATATAACTCTATTCTAATTAATTATGCCAACCAACTATTAATAATTGCAAAAACACTTTAACATAAAAGTTAATCACGAGTATAATTAATAAGACGAACTATTTAAAATTTTAAGGATCAACATGACATTTTTAATAATATTACTGTGTATACCGAAGTAGTATTTAATATTAAAAAATATTGTGTAATACCAGACAAGGATTTTCTTCTGTTGAACCACTTTCTCCATGAAAATGTAGTGAACAAGTATAAGTATCTTTAGTAACATCATCCATCAATCGATCGAAAACCTTTGTCACTTTGACCACATTTTTTCACTCATAATGCTCATTTTGAACAGGTATAATATGTATTTTGCCTAATAATTTGATAGTTTTTTTACGATATTGCAGGCAAGTCTTTTTAAAAAATAATAATTTATACCGTGTGTCACTTTTACATACTCATAATAATACCGTTTAGTTTTTCATTTTCGTAAACATAACATAATTAATTGATTACAAAAATTGATTTTTCAATTAAGACACTTAATACTTTACTATTTTTATCCCATTTTTTAAACGAATACACTTAAAATTAATATTTATCGATTATAATTTTTTCACGTGGATATTTTAACATGCTTGTTTACAAAAAAACAGTACGAAAAAGATGGCTGTTACTGACGCATGCGGACAAAAAAATATTGTGATGAAAAGCCCTATTTAAGGGGGTTGCGACATAGCCTTTCATCTTGGACGCCATTTTTATTTAAAATACCTAGTAGTCGTCAAGCCTGCAAATTTATAAAAAATGTATAAGCGTTTTTTTTAAATAACATTTTCATTGTGTTCGACATAAAATATTTAAATGTAATTATTAATAATTTCTTGTAATGTAGATAGACTACATCGTATGTCTCTACCATTTAGACATACCAAACCTTAGCACCGCGTTTCATTTGTTTGGAAAACCTAATATTAATAAAACACCCTCATACATCGAAGCCCCATCCTGTATAAAGTTACTTGATTTCCGTATCATATTTTGTAAAATATAGAGTAGTAGGAGTACTATATTGTTTATAAATAATAAAATTGTGGATATTTAAATCATAATTTGATAAATCCGTTGTGGGTCACGAGACTTCAGACTCGCTACATCGCATCAGTACAATGTACTTATAAATACCACCATTAACACGTGTGGTTAAAAAATTGACAATTCTCAAGGGAAATTAAAATTTAAAATGTACAAATTTATTATGTACTGTTGAATTATTGACGCGAATCAATAAGAATCAATAGAGCATTAAGTTTAAAATATTGCATAGCATACATTTACCGGTGGGTAAAATGCTGCTATAAAAACAGAAAAAAATCACAAATAACCGACATTTGAAGATTGTCCTGGTCAATATGAAGAGTTTGGTTTTGGTTTGGTGTGCCGCTTTTTTTGTGTTAGTTTTTAGCACTGACAGAAACAGGTTTACCGACGATGATTACAAGACTGTTTTTCCAAATGGCGAAGATAAGGGAACCTTGAAGCTAGTAACTCTGGTAAGTAGAATTTATCTATACTATAGCTTAATTACTGTTTTTAAAGAGAAAATATTGACAAAACCTGAGATTGAATGGTCATATTTTAAATTTTTAATTTGAGTGTCTATATTTTTTCTGTACATTGCAAAACATGTATACCTATGAAGCTAGCATGACAAAGTCATAAGTTCGCAGAACAATTGATGCTATATTTTCTAGTTAATTTTTGTTATTTTTTATCATTTTTTATTTTTCTTTGCACCTGCCTTTACCGATAAACATTGCCTACCCTCAATACTTAACCCTTTATGTGGCAAAACTTTTCTTTCAAATACCTATATTTGCAAAATATTGAGGTAAAATATAGTGCAAAAATTTTATTGTAAATTATTTGTCCAAAAATTATATGGTAAATTATGCTTCCATGAGCATTTAAGATGGCTCAGATGTAGACAGAAAACACTTGACAATATTATGTTATTAATAATTTTTTGTTATGAAATGACTCAAAACGTGGTTGACACAGTGCTTGACTATATTACAAATGTTTTACAAATACTGAGTTGAATGTGGTCACAGGTTTGAATGATGAATTATTCTAATTTCTTTAAAGGAAGCAAAACTGGAACATTGAAAAGTTTATTGACCTCTCTTGAACCAAGGAAATTATTCAGCTTTTGGTTGGTTTTGTTTATTTGCAAACACTATCACTACTGTCGTCTTCACTGTTAGATAAATGTTGGTGATTGTTTTATCTGTGTAGTTTCATATATATTTCTGGGTTGAAGTTAGTAAATAAATCTAAGTCATCCAAATCTGATTGTATATTTTCAGATATATCTGTAATCCAGCAATATTTGAACTAAATGGTTCTGAGCTCCTGAGTCATCAGCAACAGGAATCGAATCTCCTTTTGTCCCCATTTTAATCCTTTGCAATTGAATCTTCTTCAAATTCAAAAATACAATAATTTTCTTCGTCTGTGAGATTTTCACAAGTAATTTCCGTAGAATAAGATCATTAAATCAAAATCGTGGGTAATTCGGTAAGAAAATTTTACACAAATATAAAACTATTTAAATAAAAATAAAGATATTTTGATTATGAATTATACGAAACTAAAATTGCGAAGTAGGCTTTGTAATTGTTAACTAACCACTTAAAATTAACGGAAGCTTATCAGTCTAGGACAGTATTTCTCAAACTTCTTTGGCGACGGAACCTTATTGAAAAGCGAAATATTTGACGAAGCCCTAAACAAATTAAAAAAAAAATATAAAAAAAGGTCCTCAAGCCAGGTCCCTCCCTTTTGTTACGATAGTACTGCTTCTTTTTTTTATTATTACCACTATTATTTTCTTCGCGGAGTCCCCACAAAGGCTTTGCGTAGCACACTTTGAGTAACACTGGTCTAGGAAATAGGGCTTACGATAAAAAAAATCATATTAACCGTCTGACCATTTGACTCGTGGTATTTGAGCTCTATAGTAAATTTGAAGATTTTTTCTTCCATTCTATATGCGTGGCGGGCAGGCCGTTTCGGAGCTTAATGGTAATCATTAGTATATGTATCTAAATAATGGACGAACCATCGTCGTCAGACAAATTCCATTGGCGGTTCGCGAACGGGGAATTTTTTAAAATATAAAAAAAAAACACAAGATGTAACCGGTCCAAACTTTGTCTTTTGTCATGTATATCATTGAAAAAATAAGACCAGAATTGGTAATTTGGCCATTTATTAATAATTTGATCCCAAAATTTCGGAAGTGTGATAAAAAATTTAAAAAATTGCCAAAAATAGGTTAAAATTATTAAATTTTTCTGACCGCTTATTTTGGAGTTCATTTAGTCCCAAATAATGTTGCCGTCAGACAATTTAGTTTATTTAACCCCCCCGACACCCCTCCCAAGAAGTTCAAAATTAAAACACTGATTTTTGCGTGGTAAGATTCAAAAACGTTACAGAATATATTATATTTTATATCTGATATTTATGCTTATCTACAAAACTCTCTAGAGTTCGAAAATGGGGTTAAAAAGGAGAGAAATTTTAAATTCATATGAAACCGCCAACATTTTTTATTTTCGTGCTCAACCCGTTAACATTTACAAACGTTTACTTTTATCAGTGCAAATTCACTGTCTCGGTGTACAAGGGGTAAAAATTGTATAAAATACTTTTTTTCACCCCTGGAATCGCCTAATAAGGGTTGTTGTTGACAAACATATATATTTTTGAACCATATAAAACACAGAGAAACGATTTTCAAATACATTATTTTCCTATTTATATTCTTACTACCAGTAGTCGTTTTAATAAACATCCCTAATAAAACATACTTGAAAGTTCTGACTTTTCCATTATTAGTAATAATAATGTATAAAAATCTGATGTGTCCAATAGGTACGTGACTTTCCTTTAAAGTCATGACCATGGAGGAAGGATAAGGTCATGACTTTCAGTAGAGGCGGCGTAGCGAGCGACTTAAAAATTTAAATAATTAATTCCACCAAATACAAAAAACTTGAATTTTGCATTCTTTCTCAAATTTCTCTAAAGTTGCATTTTAGAGAAAATATGTGTATGCTCAAACAACTTTTATTTCAGAAATTTTCTTCTTTAATTATAAATAACAGAAATATTCCTTAAAATAGAAAAATGACCCCTAAAGTACCTATAACAAATTTAGATATTGTCAAAAATAAAGGTTGGGCAAAATTTACAATTTTTTGACATACCTCGTATACTATTAAAAAATTTGATATCTTATGGTTGCATTATAGCTTTTAGACTATGCAGAACTTTTTATCAAGAATAACTTTTTTCATAAAACCAAATTTAAAAGTTTTCAATATGGTTCCAATTTAAGTAGAATACATCCTTTTTTAACCCCATTTTCGAAATCTAGAGAGGGTTGTAGGTAAGCATAAATATCAGATATAAAATACTTATAATATATTCTATAATATTTTTGAATCTTTACCACGCAAAAATAAATCAGTGTTTTAATTTTTAACCTCTTGGGAGGGACATCGGGGGATTAAATAATCTGAATTTGTATTACGGCAACATTTTATCATTATTTGGGCCTAAATGAACCCCAAAATTGGCGGTTAGAAAAATTTAATAAATTTAAGCAATTTTTGAAATTTTTTACCACATTTCCGAAATTTTGGGATCATATTATTATCAAAAGGCCCTAAACTCTGAAAAACGGGTTTCCCGCTAATATCTGGCTAAATATGCCAATTAGAGAATTTTTGTTTAGACAACAAATGAAGATCAGCTCATTATCTACAAAAATTAACCTTATCATTTTCTTTGAAAATTCAACAGTTTTCGAGATAATGGCACTCAAAAGTCCCCTCATTTCAGCTGCTGCTCTACCTGCAGGAATTCCGCTTCTATGAATTAACGTGTAAGCGGGCGGACGAATTGTTCCATATCTCGGGAAAAAATTGATATTTTTCGATGATTCAAAGTTCATCGCAATGAAAAAATCCGTAGCTACCATTCCATGTGACTTGAAGTCAGTTCGTATTTGCCAAAAATATTTAAAAAAGCGGTCAAAATTTATTTCAACAATATTTAGAGACTGCTTCATTAATTTATTCATATTTTCTTTAAAAAGAGTCATTTATTCTAATTTTGCCTTTATAATGGGATCTTGGGGGGTCTTGAATGATCTCAGAAAATTTTTTGTAATACTTTTCTTGCGTGTTAATACAAAATTGATTTGTTTATTTACATGTTTTAGCCGATTTCGGAGTTCCATAGAATCTTCGGAACAAGCGCGAATTATATTCTTATGATCCGTTATATTGATTTCCAATGCACATCATTTTTAAGCTTAGATGGTCTACTTTTCGAATATATTTTTTTATTTTTAATAGAGTCTAATAATTTTCAAGAATTAAGGAAAATTGATCACACGAGTGAAAACAGGTCTTTTTTTGTTTAACCATTTCTTGTTCCCCGCTCTTTATTTTTTGAGGATTAATAACTAGATCAAAGTAAAGCTTGTATTCTGACCTTTCCATTGATGTCAATCCCCATATCCGTTCTTGGTTCTAAAAAGGTTGTTACAATTATATACTTCATTTTTACGCTTCCCCTCTGAGATCCATGATATTGTATATAACCTAACTTCGTGTACCCACGCGGCGATAGTTGTCTGTATGTACTTGTATCACATACTTTGATTATCATGTGGTTTGTATACAATCTCTGTTTTGGAGTCGTCGGCTTGACCAGATTACTGATGTACTGATGATATTTTTTCATTATTTATTTTGAATTATTTATTTAAAATAAAATAAATATTTTTCATTAAATTAATTCAGTTATAAAAAAAGAAGTGTTTAAAGTGAGAAATTTCCATGTTCTTCTTGTTTACAACAAAGAATATGCAAGGATGTTTTTGTTGGAAGCAGAAAATAAGGTTTGTTTTATTTTGCTCAACTTTCAAAACTTGGTGTAATTGTTCTAACGGTTGGATCATCTATTTTTGGTAGCTCTTAGTGTTGTTGAAATGGAAGCGGATTCCGTTCCAGAATGCTTTCTTTGTAAGGAGGGAGTTGTGGATGACGGTGTAAATGTTACTCGTGGTTTAGAAAAAAGTGGGAAGTGAAAATTGTTCTTATGTAAAGTATTGTTTAGTTTTTGGTACTTTTACCGTCTCAAGAAGGGCACACCAAAGGCGAATTACTGAAAAAAAGCTCACAATAGCACTTGGGGTCAGCTCTTTCGCCGCCAAAAGGAAGACTTGCGTATTTTTTTCGAAATCCTGCACCCATATTATTCCGAAAAAAGTTTGCAAAAATCGCAAAAATGCGAAAAATATTTAGAATGGTTGTATGGTGAATATTCACCACGCTCTAAAAGTTGTCATTTGCTTTTAGCCAAAACAACGGGATTCAAGACCTTGGCACAAGAAAAACTAAATTTTTGCAATTTTCTGGTAAATTTGCAACTCAAATTGCACAGAACATTCGCTAATACAATTTAGAGAGCCCAAGTGCTACTTTGCAGAAAAAAATTAGGTGAAATCCGCCACTAATTGTCGAATAATCGATTATTTCCGAGATTTTCATTTACGGACTCCGTAATTTAGCGAGAAGAGCAAAGGTGCTGGCGCCATCTGCAATTGGTCTCTAAAGTCCAAAAGATGAAGATCAATGCATTTCCAACCCCATCTAGCGGAAATTCGGCAAGAAACTACCAATATCTATTCAATATGAAAATGATGGATTTTTCGAAGTCTGATTTTCCAAAAAATATTGGCATTGCGAAACAATTGGTAGGGATAATTTTTGTAGAGTTCATTTTTTGTCTAAACAAATTCTCTCTAATTGGCATATTTAGCCAGATATTAGCGGGAAACCCGTTTTTCAGAGTTTAGGGGTCCATTTTCAGCCCCTTCCGGTACCAAGAACGCGTTAAGGATTTTCTCATTTAAAAACACCTGCGATGACCTACAAATTGAGCTACGTGGGAACTCATCAGCGATTTTTTTACAGCTTTCGATCTTGTCAGTTCTTCATTTATTGGACTATAACTCCAGGCGGTTAACACGAAATTTTTTATTCAATTTCCCCTCCTCCCCTAGCTCCGAAACGGCCGGCCCGCCACGCAAACAGTATGGAAGAAAACAATTTTCAGATTTACTATACAGTGAGCATCATAAGTCTTACCCCCCTAACTAACTCGTTACTGGGGTCTTGTTAGGAAAATCGCCGTGACAGGTCGATTTTTGATTTCTACAATGTATATTTTTGCATGATTAGTTTACCCTTAATTTCATCCCTTACTGGAGGGTAGCAACCCTTTCGAAAAATTTAAATGGCATGGGGTGGTGAGTGATAGCTCATTTCAAAGGGGGTTTTATTCTCTATTCAACCGTGCGAAAAATTTTAAAATTTGCTTTATTACGTGTTGATTTATTAATGTTTAAAAATAACAAAACCTCACAAAATAGGAAAGCAAGTGGACTAACAGTGACCTTCTAATGGCAAAAAGTCTTACTTCACGTCTGAACCAAAACCGAAATCATGCAGGGCTGAATTTTAATTCTAAGGATGAGTGCGCTACGTTAATTTCCGTTATTCTGAAACAACAATTAGTCGAGAATTAATGAAGCAAATTTCAAATTTTTTTACACGGTTGAATAGAGAATAAAACCCTCTTTCAAATGAGCTATCACTCACCACCCCATGTCATTTAAATTTTTCGAAAGGGTTGCTCCCCTCCAGTAAGGGATGAAATTAAGGGTAAACTATTTATACGAAAATGTACATTGTAGAAATCAAAAATCGACGTATCTCGGCGATTTTCCTAACAAAACTCCAGTAACGAGTTAGATAGGGGGGTACGACTTATGGTGCTCACTGTATAGCTCAAATACCACGAGTCAGACGGATAACATGATTTATTTTATCGTAAGCGCTATTTCCCAGACTATATTGTGTATAAGAACTTAAAAAGGGTCATATCAGTAGAGTTGTTCTTGTTTGATCCGATGTGGCGCCATACAAATATAATGAACTCCTTGAATTTAGTTATGCACTCGGTTATGCATGAAATAATCACAGATACTCTAAACTATAAGTGTAATTTATCTGAGCATTACTAAAATATACGGAAGATTTGATTTTTATAAAATTTCTAATAGTACATTTCTATTAGTATAGATCAGCGTTTCTCAAACTTTTTTGGCCACGGAACCCTTTTGAAAAGATAATTTTTTAACGTAGCCCTAAAATAGAAAAATAGCTTTTTTAAACTTTATATTGGTTTAGATAGTTTTATTTTACTTTGCAAACCCGGGGCATTTCTAAAAAAAAGTCCTCAAGCAAACTGAGATCCTTTCTTAGTGAAATCTAAAAAAAAGCTCCTCGAACCAAGTCCTCTCTTTTGTGATGAATTTCCTCATAGTTACTCCTTTAGTAATTTTTTTATGATGACTATTATTTTCGCGGAGCCCCTTGCAGAGGCTTTACGGAGTCCCAGGGCTCCACGGAGCACACTTTGAGAAACACTGGTATAGATTATTAAATTCAAATACATTTCCCGTTACTAAACTCAACAAAACATTTTATTTTTGAGAAATTAACGAGTATGTGACATAAAACATCGTTTCTCGGACAGAAAACATAGTCGAAAAGTAGAACTTTTGTATACAGGATGATCAACTTATACTCCGCAGTTTGATATCTCCGTTATTTTGGGGATACGAACAAAAGTTTTATAAAAATTATATATAGAGTCCAGCTCAATATTTTAAAATTATTTAGTAGTATACAAGGTGTTTCATAATGTCACAGCATACCAAAGTTATGTTTTTTTATTAGAACACCCTATATGTTATCTCGAATTTGAAATTTGCTCATTTTCCCCATTCCGGTAATATAGGGTTTTATCAGGTTCTACAGGGTACTTTTAAAGAAATTGCATCACCCTGTATTATTTAGAATCAACAATTGAGGGTTAATATCTCAAAGCCAAAATAATTTCGTACTAGTCTAGTTTTGTTTGCAACTCATCATGTTTTTGATATCTTTCATTACTCACGACCATGATTTTCTCGGTTATTTCAAATATATCATTTTCATAAACTACTTACAAAATACTTTTACTTTTGTTAAACATTTCCTACACCTAAATGTTACAGTCGTAGAGTTTCTACGATTTTTAATAATAAAATGATATTTTTGGTAAATACTAAAAGTTTCGTAGAGTTGGCAATTGATAGCTTAATATAAATAATCTAAAAATAAAACTACAGATTTTTTAACAAGACTATCATTAATAATAACAGCTGTTAACTAAACAAAAACTTCAAAATAGTACTTAAAACAAAATAATTACCATAACTGCTCAAAATGACGTCCCATTACATTTAAACAGAGTTGTATCCGATATTCAAATGATCTCCTCACATTTCTAGCCATTGGAATACTAGTGTTTTGGAAAACAACCCTAATTCTATTTTTCGTGTCCTCTCTTGTAGTTAGAGGTATTTTATACACCTCATTTTTCACATATCCTATAGAAAAAAATGAACTTCTGTTAGATCTGGCGATCTAGCTGGCCACTCAATTGGTCCTCCCCTACCTATTCATCGTTCTGCAAATTAATCATCAAGTTGACCATGAATTACTGCATTATGATGTATTGGAGCCCCATCATGTAGATACCACATTTGCTGACGTATACAAATAGAAACATTTTCAATAAGTATAATAGGCAACTGAATCTCCAAAAAGTCTAAATAAACTTCACTGTTAACTGTTTTCTCAAACAAATATGATCCAATTACATAATCACCAACAATATCACCACAAACATTTAAATACCATCTTGTTTGAGAAGTAGTAACTATCGCATAAGGATTTTCTCTGGCATAATATTGAAAATTATGACGATTTAATAAACCATTTTTATGGAATGTCGACTCACCTCCGAAAAGTAAATAATTTATTTATTTACTTACACATTTACAGGTAGGACTGTAATTGATACAAAACATGGCCGAATCTAAGGAGAACTGTCGTCAGTACAGTGTTGAATATTTAAAATTTGGTTTTCTTCCATCAAAGGCAGATAAACGATTGCCCACATGCCTTTTATGCAACAAAGTTTTGAGCAATGACTCTATGAAACCATCAAAGCTGGAAGATCATCTAAGAAGGTGCCATTCCGATAAAATAGGTAAAGATTTGAAATATTTCCAAACATTAAAGGAAAAATATGAAAAGAGATCCACCGTGCACAGTATGTTCTCTTCAACGTCTGAAAGCAACGATGATGGCTTTCGGGCATCTTACAATATATCAAGACTTATCGCAAAATCTGGAAAACTGCACACCATTGGAGAACAGTTAATTTTACCTGCTGTTGAAGAGGTTTTAAAAACTGTTCTGCGCAAATCTTCATTTGACCTACTCAAAAGAATTCCTTTGAGTAACAACATTGTACAAATACGTATTGATGAAATGAGCTCTGATGTTGAAAGTTTCTTGTGGATTATCTACGAACAACTTATTTTTCTATTCAACTAGACGAGTCAACTTTACCTGGCAATGAAGCATTATTATTGGCATATGTTCGATTTGTTATGGGCGAAGAAATTCATGAAGAGCTACTATTCGCGAAAACTGTGAAGATGGACACTAAAGGTGAATCAATATTTAATGTTTTCAGTGATTTTTTTTAAATAAAAATCGAATCCATTTACAAACGTTATTTCGGTGGCAAGAGATGGAGCTCCTGCCATGGTCGGGCGATATCGTGGATTTATAATCCATCTTAAAAGAATTATACCAGAGGTAATTGCGATTCACTGTGTTATCCACCGACAACATCTAGTAGCGAAAAATTTGAGTGATGGATTGCACCAATCGCTTCAATTTGTGATTAATGCAGTTAACAAAATAAGAAGCAATGCATTGAATACGCGTTTATTTGCACAATTGTGCGATGAAAATGATGAAGACTTCCAACGATTGCTGTTACATACCGAAGTACGCTGGTTGTCGAAAGGTGTATGTTTATCAAGATTTTATTTAATTTTTGACTCAGTTTTAGAGTTTTTGGAAAGTAAAGATCCTGATTTAAAAAAAAACTTAATCAATTTTAAAGCAGACATCGCGTAGGGGGTCCACCGAATCTAACAAAATTTTGAAAGTGGTCTATGAAACAAAAGAATTTAGAAACCTCTGCTGTAGAACCTGATAAAACTCTATATTGCCGGAATAGGAAAAAATGAGCAAAATTCAAATTCGAGATAACATATAGTGTCTTCCACTAAAAAAACAACTTTGGCATGCTGTGACTTTATCAAATACCCTGTATATTACGAAATAATTTTAAAATGTGAAGCTGGAATCTAACTATAAGTTGTATTTAAAACTTTTGTTCGTATCCTTCAAAACAACGTATATATCAAACTCCAGAGTATATAAGTTAAGTGTATAAAGTGTTGCATACTGATTAGAATTCTCAAATCTGAGATAGATTCTTTCATATACCATTTTTGATTTTTTTCGAATCAAATTCAAAGATGCCAAATTTGCAGCGTCTCTAATTTCTGGGAGCGTGCCCGTAATGAATTAATTCTTCGTCACTACTCATTTTTGTAATTTTTTTGACACCAGTTTTTAAAAACTAGGCAATTAGTTGACATAAGCACATTGATACGACAGAAATTGTTCAATTGTTCTCATAGCCAACCCAGTTAAGGAAAAATTATTTGAAATAATATCATTTCAGATTTAATTTTCTATATATTTTTTAATATCTAAACACATTTGAATAAAAAACAATGTATGAATCACGGACGAAAAGTGTTTTTTTCGGACCTACGACCGAGAATACCGATCAAGGAGAAGCGACAGTAGCTGTCGGTGCCTTTGATATCGGATGTACCTTTTTCACAGCATGACTTTGATTGATACACAACTTAGCACGCTGAGAAAACATGCTTATTTTCTACACTGAGCGAAATAGTTTGGCAAATTATCTGAAATTATTGTTATAGTGCATGCGCAAATGTTGCAATGTGATTTAATTACATTGAAGTAATAAGGGTTAATAGCAATGGTGAAATTTCGGCACCAAAATATAATTCATTATGTAATAATTAATTATTTGTTATAAAAGTAAAAGACGTTTATTATTTTATAATTTATCTATAAAATTTGTTCAATATTTGGTTTATTTATTGTTAAAAATGTAATAAAAGCCCCATATTTAAATTAAATTACCTTTTCCTTAAGTAAAAATCAGGTAAATAAAATTAAGGGTGCCAAAAAAAAAATTAGTTAACAATTAAAAAGACATTAAGTTTGAGAGGTTTAACTAAATATTTGCAATGTGCATATATTTTCAAAGCTTTTAAGTTTAAAAAGTACTTTTTTAGAATTTCTAGATTTATATTATATTAAAAGGACTTTCAAGTTTATCACTCATTTCTGTAGAAACAAATGTTTTCTCGCCAAGTTAAACGAGATGTCATTTAAGGTTTATGTATTTAGAGTTAAATACCTGGCCTGGCTATCACCCAGACAATATATCCATTGGACGTCCATTCGATATACAATTTTGGATGTCTAGACGTCCAAAAATGAGTTTTCTGGACTTCCGACATCCAATGGACGTCCAGTGAAGTATACAAATGGCACACTTTTGACCATTCAGAGGACGTCCAATTCTGGAATATATTTGGACGTCGAATACTGGACATTCAAAAAACGTCCAGGATTATATTTCCATTGAGACCACATCCCCATTTTTTTTACAGAACCGCAACTCACCAAACACTATTTTATATTATTAATAATTTGTTTATTATTTTCGCAAACCGCTATACACCATTTATTTTTTATTAAAAATTGCTTGACCTGAGCAGGAATCGAACTCACGACACATCCATTATCGTTTTACGCTTTCAATCGATAGACGAGCTCGACCAAGGAACCACTTGAAAACTTTTTACTAGATACAGTTATAATTAAATAAGATTTCAAACTTCCGCTGATAGAATGAAATGCAATAGATTCAATTTGTCAATTTTTAATGACCAGTTATATTAAATAAAAGAAGTATATATAGATGGGTATTATCTGGTAGGCTTAATAAATAATTACCTAAGATGGACGTCAAAATACTACTAAACTTAAAATTAAGTCCACAAAGAGACGTTCTCTGGGTATCGATATTCAGCTGTCAATTTAATTAGCATAAACGGACGTACACTGGATGCCCGGATATGGACGTCCTGCCCCTCAAATAGATCTAAAGTGGACGTCCATTGGACTATGTGTGCATAGACGAATTTTTAGAAATAGTACTTATTTAAGTATGCACCAATATTTCCAAAATCAACTCCAGTATGATTCATTCAATAAATGTAAATATGAATGGGCAAAACATCTTTGTATTGACATAATTATAACTTACAATTTAGCCATAATAAAGGGATTTCGCCCACTTTGACCAATCCTAATTGAAACACGCGAATTTATTATATTTTTTTAAATATAATTTCAAAATAAAATAAACAAAATCTGCAGTTCATTGTTTATTAAATTTATTTATAAGAAGAAAAACATATATTTCACAAAATACAATACCTACATATGAAAAATAAAATGTCAAAAATGATTAAATCATTAAACTTAATATTTATGCATGTGATAAAATTCTTAGTTTCCTAATAACTTTTTTGGCACATTTTATATCTGTATTGGAATACCTAAGTGTGTAAAAATCTTCATCTTATTACTACACAAAACAAACACCAAAAAATATCACTTAACATTGCTCACGTACTAAACACAACTTGGACTGCTTTGACAGATAACATAATTTTGAGTGATACACAACTTAGTTTCGCACATGCGCGTTACAAAACGGTACACTGAAAACACCAAGATGTCGCTTCTCCTTGTACGGTATTCTCGGCCTACGAGTTGCCTGAAAAACTCAACTTTTCGTCCTTATAACATAAACTATTATTTCTGCAACAGTTAAAAAAACGTAGGTGGCTTTGCATTTGTCAGGTCGCAGAATATTGGACGAAATTCTTTGACAACATAATTCACGTTGTAGTTTAGTTCTCTGGTTTAGTCATCGTAGTTAACGATAAAAAACCTCCGAGCAATTACTATTAGAGGGAACGTTTGTATGCAATTATTGTGTTCTCAACATCTATAGAAGAAGTGAGGAAGCGGACACAAGGGGAAAGGTATTCACACTCCCTGGTTCAGTGGCGTATCATTAAACTTTTTAATTGTAAAAAACTTAAAAAATTCACTTTTACTATTTTCAAAATGTATATCGTCTTATATGTATGATGCAGAACATAAAACAAAATTACTGTAAAGGTCTAATTTTCTCAATTAAAGAATAAAACCTCAAAATCAATACCACATCAATTTCATTAAAAATAAATACAGTGTGTATAAATCACTAAAATAGGTCCTTATTGTAGCGTTATAGTATTGTAGAATTAAAGATGTTAGAAATGAAAAATAGATGGGTATTGCAAACAAATAAAAAGAAGAAAAATGGGTACGAAATCTAGGAGAATGCATTTCTATTGCTCGGGACAACAAATAAGGTTGATATCTGATATATTTATATCAATAATGGAATTGTTGGCAATCAGGTCGCAAACGAGATGCGCTCAATCTTTTGTTTTTGCCATGTAATACGCTATATTAGTATGACGCAATAGAGAGATATTGCAAATTTCTGTAACGTCAGCCAATAATAGTTGCAACGTAATTAGAAGCAAATCAATTTCATGGTAAAATAAATCTTACTGCATTGCAAATCTGATGTTTGTCATTTAGAGTCTTTATCCTTATACATATTTCTGCCCTCATTTTAACAATTTTACATTACATTTCATCTTTTTTGTACATAATATAGAAGTCGAGGTATTGAAAATTATCATTTTTACGATTATTGGCGAGCGCACCCGATAGTTATAAAGTCATCACTATGCTGACTTTAAGCATTCACAATTAAGGACAGGCACTATCGATAATAAAGTCAGTTCTAGAACGTAAACAGTTTGCGCATGCTCAGAAGTCAAAATAAGAGCGGCACCAATAGTAGCTGGCCTTAAGTGAACTTGCAATAGATCGGTCAAACACGCTAATTACGGTTTACGTTATTTTCTAAATAACAAATGGATGTAAACGTGATTTTCACATTCTTCTTGAAAATAGTTTAATAGAGCTGTTACCATTTCTTGACATTTGCTGGTTAAAGATTTAGGTATTTTAAATGGTTTTGAATTTTCACCTCACACTGAAGACTGACACAATCATTTAGTTATGAAAACTTAAATTTTAAAGAAAACTGAATACACAAAAACAAATCAAACGAAATGACCTAACCTGCAAACAAATGTTGATTGATGAATCAAGTATTTTTGCCACATACTTTGATAATCAAAGTATGTGATTTTTGCTATGTCATATCGGCAACCTCGTGAAGTGTTGACAACTTTTAAAAGTTAATTTCCCCTGCACGTTAAGTTTAAATCGTATTTACTCTTAGTTTTTTCGTGTTATTCCATTGACAATGATATCACTGTCTTCTTATCGTAAAAATAGTTTAACTAGATTTTGGAAATACCGGTTTCGGTTAATTATTGATTGTTATTTCTAATGTAAATAATATTAACATTTAATATTTATGACTACTCGCCTACGCTCCCTATCTATCCTAGCACTAGTATGTAATCCAATACAGTAGGATGCCATTGGAAAATAATGGTGACGCTTCTGGACACAATTTATTTCATAAAATTTCACCACATCTCGAGTGTTATTTATTTTTGATTAAGAAGTGAAAAATAATTAAGCGTATTATTTTAATCAACTAGACGATAAATAAATAGTTCTGATATAATATTTCATCAATTGAAGGTCACTGGGCAATCAACTGTAAATAATTAAAGTCAAACGCACAATACCAGATAATAAAAATGTGACTTATTTATGTTGTGAAATTAATTGTAATTGAATGATATAATCAAAAACTATAAATTAATCCATAATTTACAAATTAATTAATCATGGCATTTCCCGCAAATATGCTTGCTACATTAGACAATAATTACATTCTCAATTGTCAATTATTATTGATCTAATTGGCAATTTTAATTTAATTTTTTAATTTTTAATTAAAAAATTTAATTTCTTTGAGAGAAAATTTCACGAAAAGTTGGTATACTGGCTGGCTTCGTCTTCGTACATTACTATTCTTCGGCTTCTTCGTCTTCATTTCTTCTTCTCTTCTATCCTCCTTCCATATTTTATTCTTTTTGACTTCTTATAATTTTTAAGAAAACAAGATAGTGGAATTTTATTCGTATTAAGGTAATGATGAATTTCTTTAAATTGTTTAAATATCATATCTGGGTACCCTAAGCGTGATTATACTAGGAACAGAAGTTGGAAAGGGTTTTTCCCTCCTGTACTATTACAATTTTTAAATGATGGTGACTCATCGAAGGATTATGGTCGGCCGGCATCAATGTATTTCTAGAATTACCCGTAATTTTCCTATGCAGCGGCGTAACAATGATTCGCGATAAAATGCCAATGTTTTTCCACGTTTCAAAGAATTTTCCGCTTTCATTGTAAATTACTTGGACCCGCTGCTGCATCCATCTTAATGCTGTTAAGATAAACACCATCAATCATCTACCTGCTACCATTAGTCCACTCAAATTAAACTTAGAGAAAAAAGAAATGTTAACAGGACTTTGATATGAGAAATCTATAATAATCTATAAAAATCTATAAAAATCTATAAAAATCTATAAAAATCTATAAAAATCTATAAAAATCTATAAAAATCTATAAAAATCTATAAAAATCTATAAAAATCTATAAAAATCTATAAAAATCTATAAAAATCTATAAAAATCTATAAAAATCTATAAAAATCTATAAAAATCTATAAAAATCTATAAAAATCTATAAAAATCTATAAAAATCTATAAAAATCTATAAAAATCTATAAAAATCTATAAAAATCTATAAAAATCTATAAAAATCTATAAAAATCTATAAAAATCTATAAAAATTTATAAAAATCTATAAAAATCTATAAAAATCTATAAAAATCTATAAAAATCTATAAAAATCTATAAAAATCTATAAAAATCTATAAAATCTATAAAAATCTATAAAATCTATAAAAATCTATAAAAATTTATAAAAATCTATAAAAATCTATAAAAATCTATAAAAATCTATAAAAATCTATAAAAATCTATAAAAATCTATAAAAATCTATAAAAATCTATAAAAATCTCTAAAAATCTATAAAAATCTATTAAAATCTATAAAAATCTATAAAAATCTAAAATACAAATAAAAATGTAAAATAGTAAAAATAAATTCTGGCATTATTTAATAAAATGCAACTTTGTGTGATATTTTCTTACTAAATACCACTCGAGGTTAAACTAAAATCCGAAAATGTAACCTCAACATGTTACAAATAAAACGAAATTCCTTGTTTTGTTTATTAAAAGTCTAATGTTTTTAGATGTTTCGGCATGGAAATAGAACACCTGATGGACTAGAAGAACTCTATCCTAATGATCCACATCTAAACTTTACCTACTTTCCATTTGGACATGGACAGTTGACAAATGTAAGTAAATAGTAGATATATTAGGATACTGGAATAATGCAAGAAGTTAAAGGTAAATAAAAAAGTAAACTTTTTACTTTAAAATGAATTATACATTCTAACAACCTGTAAAAACGACTGCCTAAGGCAGTGGTCACCAACCTGTCGATCGCAAGCTACCGGTAGCTCGCGGAGGCAATTCTGGTAGCTCTCACAACGATTTTAATTTAAAAAATACAAACTGCAAAAATCAGAGAAGCTTCCGAAAATTCCACAAAAAAATCTAATTGTCATAATATTAAACATAAACAGCGGCAACGTTGCGGTGAGCGATCTGCCGCTGATGCCATCAAGCTAGAATCGGCTAGAACCGACCAGCCGGACCAGCGCGTTAGTGTTCGAGAACGATCGGGATTGCTTTGAACGGGATAAATACGCAAGGTGCGGCAACATTGCGCTTAGTTTAAAACTGAACGCGTAACCAACGTCCAGTGGTTGGGTTATTAGAGAACAACAAAAAATAATATTATGGCAAGCAGTTGTAAGAAGGTAAAGACATACCACTTTCATTCGGAATGGGAAGAACAATACTTTTTTACAGAAGTTAAAGATAAAAATGTGTGTCTGTTATGTAATACTTCGGTCTCCGTTGCTAAAAAAGGAAATATTGAGAGACATCATAAAACTGTACATTCTAATTTTGAAAAATCATTCCCACTACATTCTGCCGCCAGAAAGGAGAAACGGAAACAGTTAAAAAAGCAGTTAATTGGAGGACAACAATCAATATTTTTAAGAACAGTCGACAAAAATAAGGCTGCAACTGAAGCATCGTACCGTGTGTCCCAGATAATTGCACAAAAGAAGAAACCTTATGAAGACGGGGAAATGATAAAACAGGCGTTTTTAGGAGCTGCTGATTCGTTATTTGCCAACTTTAGAAATAAAGACGAGATACTTTCAGCTATAAAATCTATGCAACTTTCTGCTAATACAGTGATGAGACGTGTAGAAGTAATGAGCAATGATATTTTTTTACAGTTAAGAACTGACTTAGATAACTGTGTTTATTTTTCACTTCAACTTGATGAATCAACAGATGTCGTTGACACTGCCCAGATGGCCGTGTTCGTCAGGATGGTTTTTTTAGTAATTTTACGATTAAAGAAGATCTTTTGAAGTTTATTCCACTGAAAGGACACACTACTGGACAGGAGTTGTTTTCTCATTTAAAAAATATTATTTCTTCCGAGAAAATTCCAATATCGAAAATGGTAGGCTTGACAACCGATGGCGCTCCAGCTATGGTGGGTTGTGATAAGGGTCTGGTGGCGTTATGTCGTAAAGATGAAACTTTTTCGCAATTTCTCTGTTACCAATGCATTATCCATCAGCAAGCATTATGTGGAAATTTCCTGAAACTAAACAACGTTATGAAACTGGAGGTAGATTATTCAAAACCTTGGCCGATGAAGTTGACTGTCAATACGGGGACCTACTCCTTCACTCTGAAGTCCGATGGTTAAGTAGAGGACGGGTGCTGAAACGTTTTAATGATGTTCTATCTGGCATAGTTCAATTATTCAAACAACGCGATGAACCGACTGCGGAACTAAAAAATTCAATCTGGCTTAGAGATTTTGGTTTTCTCGTGGACATTACAGAGAAATTAAACGAACTTAATTTGCAGCTTCAGGGGAGAGACAAAGAACTAGCGGAAATGATTTCTAATATAAAAGCATTTATCAAAAAGCTGGAGTTTTGGGAACAAAACATAATTAACAGCGATGCCAAGCATTTTCCTATTCTTTCAGAAAAAATATCTCAAAATCCATTAGAACCCTATGACAGCAAATATCATGTAGAAATAGTTTCTACCCTGAAGAATAACTTCAAAAATCGTTTTAAGGATTTCAACGAAATGGCTTTAGTAGCGCAGTTTGTTGTTTCACCCTTTATGGAAATTGATATCCAACAGTTTGCAACTTGTGTTATGCAGAACTTTGGCGAAGACATCGCTGCAACAGAAATGGAAGTAATTGAGTTTCAAAATGATTTAGCCTTAAAACCAAATGTATCTGGCCTACTGTAAGTAAAGACAAATTATCAGTTCTATGCCGTGTTGCCTTGAAAGTGAAAGCATTATTCAGTTCAACCTATTTGTGTGAATCTTCTTTTTCCAATATGAAGTTTACAGATGAACATTTGGATAATTGTATTCGAATGGCTGTATCAAATTATACTGCAAACATTAAAAAAATTATCAATGAGTCTGAGTGTCAGCCTTCTCATTGAACGTGCTTTTTTATTTTTCAATGTTTATGTTCATGATATTGCGTTACTTTTTTGTTGTTATTATTAACTATTTATAAATCTTACGTGACAAGCCGTTGTGGCTGGATAAAAGTTTGTGTTTATTTTTCAAACACCTTCGTTTGGTAGGTAGGAATGTAGCTATGAACAAGTACGTACTAGTAATATTAGTTATTTTGTTATTAGTTTATTATTAGTACCTATGTATTATGTATTACCAGTTAAATAGTAAAATAAATACATATAATGATAAATTAACTGTGGCTTATTTCATTTACGTTGCGTTACGTGGCTTCCGTGTGGGTAGCTCGCTGTTTATTCCAAAATTAACAAAGTAGCTCAACACATTGAGAGGTTGGCGACCACTGGCCTAAGGCCTTTGACGGGGTAAATAAATATTGATAGATTGCTCAAAGCGGGTACAATGGAAGCGCCATATTGCCTAACACAAATAGGCTTTATCTCCTTATAGAGCATGATTTTTACTAAAAATTTCATGTTGATATCGCTTTTCGTTTTGATTTGATTTGTTTTTTAATTTCAACCTCCCTTAAACTCCCACATTTTTAATAAATTTTTTTCAAAATCAAAGGGCTTCTTCCTCTTATAGAGCTTGATATTTGCTAAAAATTTGAAGTAGATATCTTTTTCGTTTTTGAATTAGGATTTTTTTTAATATTTCAACCCGCCGCAACCCCCTATTTTAATTCAGGTTTTTTCAAAATCAATATACTTCATCTTCTTATAGAGCTAGATTTTTACTAAAAATTTCATATTGATATAGCTTTTTGTTTTTGATTAAGGATTTTTTTTCAACCCTACTTTAAACCCCACATTTTTAATTAAATTTTTTTCAAATTCAAAGGTCTTATTCCCCTCATAGAGCTTGAGTTTTGCCAAAAAGTTGTAGTAGACATCTTTTTTGGCTTTTGAATTGAGATTTTTTTTTAATATTTCAACCCCCCTCAACCCCCTATTTTAATTCAGTTTTTTTCAGAATCAGTATCAGAATCAGAATCTTTTTATAGAGCTAGATTTTTACTCAAAATTTCATGTTGATATCGTTTTCCGTTTTTTATTTATTATTTTTGCTCATCCGTACAGATTTAGGTAAAAAACTTTCAGTGTTTATAATATAGATACCTTTCTAAAACACTGAGAGTTTTTTAAATAAATCTGTACTGAGATCTGTATCCGGTCATTGTGAACCCCCAATATTTTGGGAACGATCCGCCACTGATCGCACACGAAAATGGATCCGCCCCGTGTCTCAAATAAAACTCCCTAGAGGTCAAACTAGTATTTTCATTTACATATTGCAACATCATTACGTATTACAACATCATTACGTATTGCAACATCATGGATTAAAAAATATCAGTTTTAGAATTACGCTTCCATTATTTTTTGCATATTTCTTTATTGGTGCGTTCTCAGTCACGAGTTCTGTTATTTTAACCGGTTCTTATTCATAGAAAGCAGTTCTTCTTAAGTGTTTTCTAATCATCGAGAATAGTTCTCCTGAATTGGTTCCTATTTATGGAGAGTAGTTCTTGTGAGATCCAATTCCAAGATAGTATTTCTTCTCTTATTCTTTGTTCACATGGTTTTCCTATGCAGGATTTGAGACATATGCCAAGTATTTTTTTTTGGGTAGTTAGTTCGACAACTTTTCATTGAAGTATGTTTAGCCTATAGTATGGAGTATAGAGGAAGGTAGCTAAGGCTATTTTTGTTATATCAGCTTTTCATAGTCTTTTCAGATTCAAGTTGCTTAGGTGGTTGAGATAAGTTCAGAAAAAGATAAAAGAAGTATTTAGTATTTACTACTAGAACACTATCAGGGTTGAAAGTATTTCTCCCACGTAAACAAACTTTTCTGCTTTTGCTAAGAATTCCCGAGTTTATTTAGGTTTTTACCTTCGTGCAAGCTAATCAACAAATAAAAAATAATAACAAAAGTTCTATAGCAAATTGCTTCAAGATCTGTGATTAACCAGGTCTAATTATAGGTAATGTAAATATTAATTCAGAACTAAATACGAAGTATTAAAAGTACAAATTGCCATAATAAAAAAGTTATAATAATTGATAATGAACAAAATATATATTTTGCAAAATAACGTCATGAACAATAAAATGTGTATGTATTAATTATTTTGTATAAAATTAATACCAGTTGCTTTCGAGGAATTTTTTAATTATCCTTTATTTTATAATTCGTGTTATACAAAACAATGGCTACTTGTAATTAATATTATTGATATTAAAGATTGCGATTGAACTATTAGCAACGAGCAAGGCCGTGATTGTTATAAAAATATACAGTACTGCTCAAAAGTCCCCTCTCCACTTGTATATCTTAAAATGTTACTATACTAATAAAATTTGAAGGGTGAAAATAAACAGTTGTATAGCAGGGACAGAAGTTGGAAATGCTTTTCGCAGTTTTCCACTTCATACAAATAAATTGACAGTTTCGCAGCGGAGTTAACCGAAATGAACGCGATACATTGGCGTACAAAATTATATAAAAAATGTTAATAACAGTTTTAAATAAATAATTTAATAAATTGTGAATAGCTGTTGAAATTTTGTAGAATTATGATTTGGGATATTATAATACTTGTTTAATAATTATTTCTAGTCCATAAATACATGTGATTGTCCGGTTCCGCCGGTAACAATTTAAAATTACTTATTCTATGAAACGACACTGGTAGATAAACATTACGGCGAAATTCTCGAATAGTCCGAAATGATTTGACGTTTACTTCCTCTCTACCCACCAAAAGCCTTTCCAACTTCTGCCCCAGCCGTAAGCTTCTCTACTCACATACTTTGATCACAGCTTATACAATATTGTATAAGCTGTGCTTTGATTACTATACCAGGCAAGAGAGAGGTCCGACACGCCCAACATAGGGCGTGGCCATTTTGAACCCTGTGACACAGTTTACAGCTAAAGAATCAGATCGCTCACTCTGCGTCGGCACTTTTGATCTCAATGTTTCAGTTTATACACTGTGCAACTCGGATAATACAATATATGACAACCGCCCATAATAAAACAGCAGTCTTCTGCGTATCCTGAATTTGTATCCCTGGAGTGGATGTTATTTTGGAACTTTCAACTGGTCCGAGTGAGCTAACTGATTCTTTAGCAATAAACTGTGATTTCAAAAATAATATTCACTGACACTGACAGCAGCAAGCAAAATATCAGGTGCGTTTTAATCATCCGCTTCTGCTTCCGGAATTGTCGGTTTAGTCGTTTTAACCTGTCAGATTAAAACAAGAAAACCGACAATTCCGAAGCAGAAGCGGATGATTAAAACGCACCTATTAAAAATATTGCGCAAAGATGTAGGCAACACGTAATAAGGGTTCAAAATGGCGGAGTTTTCAATCTCCTTTTAAAAGGCACTCAGAAAGCTGCGCAGTGCGACCATTCTCCGTATAGTAAAAGAAAATCAAAGTATGTGTTCTCTACTAATGATAACAGGTAGGTAGCGTAATTAGGCATTCCAACGACCTGTCAAACAATAGGTGCCAGTGGGAAATTCTTGTATATTTAAGGGGGGTAGCGACATAGTCTTGCAACTTGGACGCTATTTTTATTCGAAGTAGTACTCGCCAAGCCTGCCAATTTATGAAAAAATGTATAGGTGGGTTTTTTAAATATTATTTTTATTGTGTTTGACATAAAATATTTAAATGTAATCCATTATTAATGATTTTACGTAAAGTAGATAGAATACACCATATGTCGCTACCCTTAGATATACCAAACCTGCCCACTGGTAATTCATTTGTTTGGAATGCCTAATAGTCATAGATGACGTCACAGGGCTACTGTGGCGAATAACTTTAAATGTGAACTTATGGCAAGTGACATATCGTTTGAAATACGAGTAGTTGACCAACCTGACAAACTAAAGTATGTGGACAAACTACAATTTATAATTCTACGATACAAATCTGGACCTTAGAGCCAAAGAGTATTAAGTCCATTTTACAAAATTTTACAGGAGAGTTTGTTGAAACTTTTTACTTCCTGTATTTTTAATTTCGCATCATATGGCACTTGGTTTTTAAAAATTAACGTAATGTGTTTAATATATTTTTTATTGTACCTGCACTTTTTTTTACTGATTTTTATAGTTATAATTGAAAAAAGTACTTAATACCATGTGGCTCTCAAGGGGCGCTTTCCTCATGTACCCATATTTATAATTTACATACTTGCATTAATAAGTCGATAAATAAATTAGTTAATAAATTCTTGCCTTTTCAAATTATTTGAAAACAAAAAAGAAAAAACCACGGCGGCGCCTATTGGACTGGTGCATGTCGGCACTAGGACTGACGACCAGGGTTCCCAACCGGTCTTTAACGATTTACTCTCAAAAACTTTTCCGGATTACTCACAATTACTCACAACTTCAAAATATCAATATTACTAGTTTTTTATATAAATCGTATATTTCGTACTCTTGCACTTTGGTTTCAATTTATTTTAGTACTGTGCAATGTTGCCAAACATTAAAAGAGAAATTTTCAGAACATACAAAAGTCAAAACAGATGCACCTTTATTTCTGTGCATTCACTATTTTAATAACCAAGTAATATATAGGTTGATTCATAACTATTGGGACATAGGCTAAGGCAGGTTATTTGGATAAAAATATGGCGATAGGACCAAATATACCTTAATAAAATATTGCTGTGGAATAAGATACAGGACGTTAAATTTAAATACTGTTTTTTTTGTTTTTTTTCTGATGTCACTGTATATTAATGAATTGATATCAAAATTGGCACAAAGGCATATTTTTCGACAAGGAATAATATTTTATGTATTATTTCACATTTTGTTACAGGAGGTGCCACGTGAATGATTCCTGATGATGAAATTAAGTGGTAGCTTTTTTTACAAAACTTTTTAATATTTTTGATTAGAAAATTTCACTCGTTTTCGAGAAAAACGCAAATGAACAACTCACAAAATATTTCATTTATGAAAAGTTTGCTTTGTAGTGTCAAATAATTTGCTGTTAGATTATAGTCTATTATTATTATTATTACTATTATTAATATTATTTAACGCACTGTATCTTATTCCACAGCAATATTTTATTAAGGTATATTTGGTCCTATCGCCATATTTTAATACAAATAACCTGCCTTAGCCTATGTTCCAATAGTTATGAATCACCCTGTATATAAAACATCTTTGTCATCAGCTGAACAAAAAACAGATAAAAAGGTTTGGAGAATCAGAGTAGCTTCTTTATTAACGGGCCAAATCATAATAAATCATTAAGTAATTCTAATACTTAAAAAAATCTACTAACAAAAATATATACTTTTAAAATGAACAAAAAAAATATATTAATCGACGATTGGGACAGTCCCAATGGGACTATCACTATCGACACGACACTTTTACTCTTTTACACTGACCAAACAATAGAGGACGTTGCAATTTTAAAACTATAAAATTGTAATGACTGCTAAAGGTGCTGGGGGGTAAAATAAGGCTTATATTAAAATTTTAAAAAGAACACGGTTTTAATAAATTATCCGATCAGGATTTTGCCTAATTACCATGAATATACCCACGCTGACTTCCCGATTACTCACATATTACTCACAATTGCCCTTTACTCACAGACTAGTAAATTACTCACAGATTGGCAACCCTGCTGACGACTGTCGGTGCTAGGTTCAGCGCCTTTCGGCGCTAGGACCAGCGACCACCGGCGCTTGTAGGACCGGCGCACCGGGAAATCTCCCAGTTTCCAGGTGGGCCCATCCACCCCTGGCTTAGAGTTTAGGGCCTAGGGTTTAGGAAAATTACAATTGTTTTCACAGAAATACTCATCTTTTTTATATTCAACTGAATTATCGCGTCTTTCAAATATAATGTAACCGAGCCCGTATTTGGGAGTTTAGAAGAATTTTTTTTTACTCGCTGATGCGAAACTGCAAAACCTATATTTATTAGTTAATCGCTAACTAGAGGCAGCTTTTTGTTGTCTTTTTTTGAGAAGACTTGTTCAAACTTTTCAGTTCCTTTGATGACCTTAATATATACCTACTACAAAGGTATCCTATCCTTCATTTACTTTTAGGACATTTACTTCTAGGAATTTATTTGTTAACTTTCTGTTTTAGGCTGGAAAATTAAAATTATACAATGTCGGTGTATCGCTTCGTAACAGGTACAATACGTTTTTGGGAAAATACTACTATCCCGATATCGTCGAAGCTGTAAGTACAGATTACAATCGAACAAAAATGTCACTCGAATTGGTTTTGGCTGGACTTTTTCCACCAAGACAGGAAGATTTGGTAGGAGCAGGATTACTTTGGCAACCAGTACCTTACAATTATTTACCACGAAGTGAAGATAAGGCAAGTCACATTTTTACATCGACCATTAGACATGAATCAAATTAAAATTGTAATCACTTTATTGTTTCGTATTGACAGTTACGCTATTTATTTTTTAGGTTTTAATTGCCGATTCCTGTCCAAAATACAAAGAAATCTTCACGCAATATATTTCTCAACTCAAGGATCAAAATAGATTCAAACCGTATGAAAAGATATTTAATTATATATCGGAAAACACTGGGAAAGAAATTAGTTCATTGAATGATGTTTACCATCTATTCTTCGGGTTGACTACTGAAGAAGAATTTGGTTTGGATCTACCGAACTGGACAAAATCAGTATGGCCTGAACCAATAACTTCGTTGGCCGCTAAACAATACTCCATATCAATGGGCCTACCAGAAATGAGAAAGCAATTAGTTGGATACTTGTTAGATAAAATACTTAGCGATACGAAAGCAAACATACAGGTCAATGGTAAACTGTCCAGAAAAATGCATTTGTACTCTGCACACGAGAGCAATTTAGCTCATTTTCTTATTGCGTTAGGAGTGTTTGAAAAGCCGCACATTCCTAATTACGCATCTTACATTATTTTGGAGCTGCATGAAATAGACCATGAATACGGATTTAAAATTTTCTACGAGGCATGGGATGGAAGGGGTTTGAAGCAATTAAAAATGCCCAATTGCAAGGAATTTTGCACATTGGATGTGTTCGAGGCTTTGATTAGGGATTTTTTGCCTGAAGATAATTTATGTGGAAAATAACATAACATTGTAAATCTAAATTAAATGTATCTATAAATTATTAATTGTACCCGTAGTGATTCAGGTCAAGTAATACGTAGTACTGTACACAATTTTGTTTTGTCATAAATTATATAAAAGGACTAGTCTGGTAAATTAATTGCAACAAATAGGTAAACAGTAGCACTTAACATAATAAATAGAGCATTGTGATAGGATGATTGCCGGTTAATGATTTGATATATTTATAGATTAAAGACAAGGTAAGGTCTGATCCTACGCATTTTCTTTTATCATTGTAATGAGTAATTTTTGGCGGAATGAAAAATATCGACATTTACAAAATTATGAAATATAAGGGGCTACCGGTAACGCTTCGGTGTATAGGGCCAATACTATTTATTTTTTTAAAATATGTTTTCACAATTTAAAAATAATTACAATTATACAGGATTCTCTTAATTCTCCACGAAATGGGACACCCTGTAATTTTATATTTGATTTTCATTAGGTTTTCCCATTACATACATAATATATACCAAATCATGATTCTAGTACGAACAGATAAGCTCACTTGGGGTACGAATTTTGAATCGAGCCGCGCATGACGTCATCGCGTGACAAAAGGGTTGGCGATATACGGGGACGCTATAGCTTTTAATTGTATTTTGTTTGAAAATTGCTGAAATATTCGTTATGAATGTTTTATATTATATTATTTAAAAAGGTAAAATAAAAACAAGTCTATGTTCACAATATATAATTAATTTATTCAATAGAAAAAACAAAAGCATATAATATTTGCTTTTAATTTATTTACATTGACATTCAAAGTCAATGCTAACTTGGATAATGAAACAAAAACAAAATAGATCAACGAAACAAAAAATGAAAGTACGTACAAATAACTTGAAAATAATTTATTAACAAAAAATAGGGCGAGCAACAAAGCTGTCAAGTTTTCCACTCGACGAGCGACAAAGCTGTCACATAATGTCAGTTCGCGGAGAACGTCAACATTACGGTTGTATTTCGAGGTGCAAAAGCCTACTTTGGATAGTGAACGTAGAAAAATAGCTATTTATTACAAATTTTTTAATATTATTCGGAAAAGTCGACTGATCCGAATCCAAATAAATTTTCGGAATGGTGGAGGAATGTTTTCCAATAGGTTTTTTTCCCATTCCAGTAAATTGACTTATTGTATCGCATCCTGTTAAAATATGGAAAGCTGGTAGGGTTTTCGTAAGACTTTCGTTAAGGACTATTTTACGAACTGCCACACGTATAACGAGTAAAATTTCGCTCGGAAGAAGGTTTTTAAAATACACCAAAAGAATAAGCATATCGTTATCGTTAGAGTCAATAACGCATGTAGAAAAACCTTCAGTTTTAGCAGAGAACATGCATGAAATAGAATTCTGGTGTTTGTTTCTTCATGGTTTTCTTCACAATAATTGTTTGTTAATATTGGATTAAAAGCCTATAATGTTATTAAATCCGCAACTCGTTACAAATCATGGAATCCGTGACGAACAATTCGTTAGATAAAAAGTTTTTATTAAATATTCAGTGAGTTAATGAATAAAGACAAGTGCAGAGTCTAAAAAAAAATATATATAATAAAAAAAGGTCGAGTAAAAAACAAGTAAAGATATGTTTTAAAAAAAGGTAATTTGTACATTCAAAAAGAAAATTTTTGGAGAATCATAGAAATTTAAGAAATTATATGCAATGATTTCGCTAAAATCATCGAAATCGTATAAACTTATGGGTTATTTCGTCGTAATCACCGAAATCATGTGAATTTTAGGTGATTTCCGAAATACAAGTACGTTTTAAACTGAGTTGTTTACCCCTCAAATCTAACTAAACATAGAAAAATTAAACATCAATACTAGGATTGTACGACAAAGTCAGATATACACTTAGAACAACATGTTTAACAGCAATGAAAAAGCAACAAGCGATTTCGACGGTAGATCGTGGCTGTCGTTCTAATTGATTTGTTTTATATTAATAACCATAGGTTGTTTATTATAAGACATAAAAATATAATCTATACACATTTTAGAAACTTTTACAAAGAGTAACTTTTTTGTTTTAAAAGTTTGTTTAGCAAATTTCATAGAGTAATCATTAAATGTACAACATTTTTCGAAGTTTTTTCCAAAGATAAAAACGAGAAAATCGCCGTAAGCCCCAATGGTTTTTTAAATGTTTGAAATAATAAATTTACGTATCTTGTAAAGAAATTTTTTGAATTTTGCGGTCCTATTGTAGTACACGTTACGCTCTATTCAATGGTACCAATATTACGTGTTCTTTTATTATAAATAATGCCTCAGTCCAATTTTGGATTACATCCAGTTTTAGAATCTCCGAAATCAGTTTTCAATAAATTAACATTTTAGCTGGTGACAGTCAGCCCCCACAGAATTCTGTGACATACTGAGACCCTGTAGTACATCAGAGTATACTCAAGATAAACTCCAGGCGGTCACTGCTAACGAGGTAGCTACCAAATCAAGATTAAAGACACTTATCTCCCTTAGACCTCGTACCCTACGGTACCCTGAAATAAAACAGTTGAGAGCCGGTGGTAAAAGAAACAAAGGGATTAATAACAAAATATATTTACAAAAAAATAACACCTCGAGCACGGTATGGTACTACCTGTATACAAAAACAAATTTTAAATGGCCAAATGTTTATTAAATATCACGAGCTAACAAGCCAGGTAAACAACTGAAACGGGAACTTACAATCCTCCCGATATATGGAAAATAAATTCGATATAAAATAAAATTTAATAAAAGACAACGGTTGAGTTATACAAGAAAAATAATTAAACGGACATTTAAAATTCTCCCTGTATCAGAAAATTAATGTATCAATAAGTAGAATTAATTTTCCACTAAATAAAATTAATTAGGGAACCTTTTCCTATAGGAATTTGTGACACTTTCCTATATGTAGGAAAATGTCATAAATTTTCGATGTATATAAAAATGTCAAAAATTCCTATAGGAAAATATTCCTACGAGTCGAGAATCGACCCCCTGGGGGTCAATTCTCGACTTTTATTCCCATGGGACAATAAAATTTTCCCATGGGAATTCTGTTTTCGTAATCTCGACATAAGCGGTGGAATATTTTCCAATAGAAGTATGGGAAAATATTCCCCTGCTTACGAGCATTGGAAATTGTGTTTTCCAATGGAAATTGTACTAGAGTTTGCGCATTAAAAGTAGAAAATTTGACGAAAGACCACGCGAAAGTCTAAGACATAACCAAAGATTATTGGATATCTTGGATTTTTAGTGAAATTGTAGTTAAAACATTTTTTTGGCGTATTTATAGATTGATATTATTTTATTTATGTAGGTATATTATTTTTAATTCTCTTTCACTAAGAAATTGTATAAACTGATTTTCCTAAATCATTTAAAAATTGTGGGAGCTGCTAAGGGACTGGCAAATAACACAAATTGAGTGTAGAAAATTTAATAAGAAATGAAAGAATTTCTTGGTTTCTCAAAACTTTCGTTGCTCTTCCATACAAAAGCTACCTTTTCTTTTTTAAACATGAGAAAAGAAAAACTAAGAATAACTCGACAAGTTTTAATTATTATACGTAATCGAATATTTTCACTTATTCTCGATCATGATAGCGATTGCTCGGCACGGCACCTGCTCCACTTCTGTGACCTGCTCCAGCGCGGAGGCTCGGCTCGGCAGGTAATCGGATACCCAAAAACCACAACAAATACAAATATTGCCAACAGTAAATTTTAAAATATCTTTAATGTTATTGGTTGTTTCGAAATATTCGTGAACTTAATATCAGACATACATGAAACTACGATTTCCATGGGAATGTCTATTCGCTCCGTGCGAAGTCATGGAAAGGGAAGCAAAAGCGATACTAGCGCTAGCTGCGGATAATTCCTGCATTTTAGGGGGATATTTTGTAATTTTGGCATATCAAATACACGTATACATTTTACTTTTTTTCAAAAAAGTAGGTAAAAACAACACAATAAGCAACCGGAGTTGCTGTGTTGAAAATTGTACAAATACTAGCAAAAAAAAACAGTGAAACTTATATAACAAATTTCACTAACAAAGTGGAAATTAAATCAAAGAAATAAATGGATAGGTGTACAATAAGAAGAAAAATTACCTTTATTTTTGTGATAATAACAGTAATGCTGGAAATAGTAGACATCAGAAACTAGAAAGTTTTTAAATAAACAATAAATTATCATTTTACGATGTTCTTTAATATCCCTTTATTCTTAAATGTTCATTCAGCAAGGACTAGATTTCAAGATTTCTGCCGTTGATTATAATATTTGGCTGGTATGCAATTTTGTGACTTACTGATCGGAAACCAGTTTTAATCATTCATTCTATGTTTTCTTTAGAACAAAAATGAAAATATAAGTAGCGATCCTTTTTATACATTTTAACTTCACGCTATTATAAATGGTTTCTTCAATGACAACTTATTAGACTTAGGCAACTTCTCATACATTTTCCAGTAAATACTGTTGCCTGCCTATATTTTATTATTGAATTTTAATGATTATACATAATTTTCTTCAATTTAAGCGTGAAAAATATATAATAATAATAATAAATTAATGTTTTAATTGTTTTATAAATCCATATACTTTTATTAAAACTAACATATATACTTTTTATTTACGAATTCTATTAAAAATTGTATTTGTCAGTATAGGCAGAAATACTCCTTTAATACCAAAACAAATTGGCGCTGCTGTCGCGCACGGAGCGAATTCCGACACGTTCGAGAATTGCATAACCTATTACTATGGGAATATAAGTAGTGGAATATTTTCTCATGGGAAAATTTTCCAAGGATCTCGAGAATCGAGCCCCAGGGCTGCCGCGAAGATATTTAGAAATGTACTAGAAAATTTGAGGAAAATGTAAATTTTAGGTGGACTGTCATTTGTCATAACTGTCACGTATGTTGTCAGTTGTCATGTCAAATCTTGTCGAATGTCAACTGTAGGATGGATTGGCGTTGTTTGTTTTTGTTGCTTATGTACTTTGAAAAATTGGAATTGGAATATACCACTGGAATATACCGATACGTTAATATGAATATAGTTTTGTTTTAAATTTTATTATTTTAATCAAGTTTAAAGGCGTTTTTATATGTTTATCAAGGTAGATAAAAATAAATTGTACGATCATAAACCAGTCACTTACACCAGGATTCTGCTTAATAGATAATTTGGAGGTCCCAATAATCTACTGCGCAGAATCCTGGAGTCGGTGACGGGTTTCTGATCGTTATTGGAATAGACCTTATGTAAAATCCCTTTTCTTTAACAAAAATACTGCTAATATTTACAATACTTACCTTTATAGCGGGAAACTTAAGCTTTCCATCACATATGGTGCCACAAAGACGATCAGTATTACAAATTGTACTAAATTGTCCCTGATTTGACTTAAAATGTACTTTTGTACTTTGCCGTGAGAAATGCGAAGAAATGTACTAAATTTAGTACAATTGTACTGAAACGACAGCCCTGTCCGACACCGTGCTCAGCAGTTTGGCATGTCCCCCATGTCCATGTGGCAGTTGTTACGGGTGGATTTGCGCGCCTTTCCTTGCAGACAGCTCAACAATTATTGCCAATTGATAGGCCGCGTCACATCCAATACGGTCACAATATGCAGGACATGCTTGCCGGTCAACCTGATTTTTGGAGCTGTTTAATCATGACCGATGAAGCACATTTCACGCTGTGTGGCGTTGTTGATACGCAAAATACCCATTTTGGGGCATTAAAAATCCTCAAATGATCTTCGAAGAGCCGTTGCATTCCCCCAAAGTCTCTGTTTGATGCGGTGTTTGTGTTGAAAGGGTCATCGGCCCGTACTTTTTCGAAGACGATAATGACAATGGCGAGCGATATCGAGCCATGTTACGCGATTTTGTGGCAAATGAGGTGGACGAACATGACATGAGCGACTATTAGTTCCAGCAAGACGGCGCAACATGCCATACAACAATGGATTTATTGCGTACCATGTTCCCGAATCGATTGATATCGAAATACGGCGATTTCGACTGGCCGGCTCATTCACCAGATTTGACCGCACCTGACTTTTTTCTGTGGGAATACCTGAAAGGAAAGGTTTATGCCGATAAACTAGCCACTCTCCAACAACATAAGGCCAACATACGCCGAGAAACCCTGCCATTCAACCCGAAACACTGCAAAAAGTGATGGAAAATGCCGAAAAACGGGCTGATTTGTATATGGCGTCCGGAGGTGGCCCCTTGGCTGATGTCATCTTCAAAAAGTGACCACTAAATAATTGATTTTTGATTTTGCTTCGGTCGCCTGTGCAAATTCAAAAAACTGCACAGATCTATTCCAATACACGCTCCAGTCTACCTGTGCAGGCAGACCTCTTCGGTAGACCGTAGACAAAGTCGATACTTCCAGTTTTAAATCAGGAGTGTAGAGACATGTGGTGTGAGAAATGAAGAGGAAAAAAGGATTTGACTGCCGTACAAAACAATTTTGTCAATGAATATATGTGTAAGTCGTAATATGCCAACTTAACATTAACTAGGTTTTGGAATTTATTGAAAATTATTACATCTAATTTAGTGAAATTACATCTAATTTAGTTAAATTTGATATAACTAATGATTCAAAATTTTTTGGGTTCAGTTGCAATAAAATAGGTTAAAATATTTTAGCTATTTTAAGATATGTAAATAATTGTGTAAACAAAACAAGAATAATGAAATAAGCATTACCACAGCGGATATTATACCCTCCTGTCTCCCTTAGAATGTCTTATTCTCGACAGCACCATATTTGTTTGTAATTATATCTCCTGTTTTCTTTGAAGATAACCAACAGACCCCGTGCATCAATTTACAATAAATAATTTTTATACGACAATAATTTTTCGTGTCGCTACTGCTTATACCCCGAGATATAAGCAGAAATTACAGAACCGTCAAAATATTTTAGATGAAAAGGTTATAACCTGCTCATTATTCTTACCAATTTTTAACAGCATCCGTCCATTAATTTTCAGATATAAGTGTTCCTTCCCGTCAGAATTTTAAACAAACGAACTTAGATTGAAATTACGCTTTGGCGAAAAGACCATAATTTGAACATATTATAGATATTATTTGAATTTGAGCAAAATTAAACCCACTAGAGAGATTATGAAGATCAGAAGGTAGGCATATTTAAAATGAAATATAATTTGATAGTTTTAGTTTTTAAAAACAATTTTGCGTGAATAATGAATAAAGGAATTTCAACTTAATTATTTGTAGATACTTGTGTAATTATCAAATCGTTAAATGTTTAGAATAATAAATAAACTGTCTCTGTTGTTGTTTTATTATTAAGACTAGCTCTATATTAGGCAGAAGTTGAGACGTTAATCTTCAGCAGTAGAATCTACGGTAAACAACATATAATTTGATCATCATCTCTCATTTTCGGCGGCTGAACGTTTGCCTCAGTAATCTCTGGTAGCGCTATAATACGTTTTTAAAATAATAGACAGTGGAAAAATTTCAGGAATGTAAAGTGGAATGTTGACATCTGTCGGCGCTCCAAAATTTATAGAGATTTTCCGAGCTTATGGCATAGACATCGTATATCTAAGATAGACTCGCCCTTTACACTGTTTAACCAATACACTTTTTCTCTCCATCATAAATATACCAGATGGGGAAAGGGGTATCGTACGTTCCACATAGACGTAGTTTTTCGGGAGGGTTTATATACATAAAATAAATAAAATCTGCATAGTTAATATAAAATTTAAAAGGTAGGCAGGATGGTAGGTAGGACGATAGGAAGTATAATATCACTGGAACGTCTACATTGTATCACAAAAGTAAACGTTTCTACGCTGGACATAAGCGGTTAAGTGCTCGTCCCATAGCTGAAAACAAGAGGATAAACAACAATATAATTTTTATAAATTTTAAATAATTGTTATATTTATTATAATTAGGTTTATTATAATTAAATAATAAAACTGTTTTCGTGTCGAAAGGAAGACTAAAATAAAATGACTATATACTATAGCTGTTCGGCAGGTAGGTCTTCCGGTAGAACATCAAAGGCATAATCTAAATGATCTTAGGAACAAATGCCAAATATATCACCGTTCTGCCATTTAGAGAGAATTGTAGATCAGCATTGTACTCTCTCGTATCTCCCATAGAAGCCACTTGTTTCCTCATATTTTGGGCCAAGTGAAAAAACAACCATTTATAGTAACGCCTGTTCGAAATAGCAATATATTACTCTGGGTTGAAAATTTGGAACAATTTCTTTACTTCACTATTATTATACTAATGTTCATAAAAAATATTAATTACAATATTAATTACACTACTATTATAATTCTGATAGGTACTTGAAAAACAGATTAAAACATTTATCCCATTCCTATGCAATACTTCACTTATTTCAATACTTTACTTATTTCATAATAAAACTTACAGCGGTTTTACCATGCATACTAAAAAATAGTATTCTCGACGCCGAAATGGCCAACGGCGAAATGGCCTGACGTCCAAATGGCCACGCCGAAATGGCCACGCCGAAACGGCCACGTCCAAATGTCCTAAACCCACATTATAACATTAATTAAATGTTCTTATGCTCGTATATTACCTTGTAAAATTATTATAATTTTTTAGGAAATCAGGGCTTACCTCAGCAAGTTAGAAAAAACCGTGCCCCTACCAAATCCTTCATACATGAAAAAACAAACAGAAATCAACTGGGAATCTAGAAGTATTTTAGTAGATTGGTTAGCTAATGTCAGCGAGAATTTCAGTTTTTGCCATGAATCCTTCCATTTAGGCGTTGGTTACATCGATCGGTTTTTGGAAAAAATTTGTGTTGTAAGTAAAATTTGAATTATTGTTTTTATTTATTTAGTAATTTACTTAGTTAATACCTAAGGTTAATAATAATTAAAATAATTGGAATTCTTACAATAAAAATTATAAAATAATGCATAGGTTTATGTATTTTTTAGGCCAGAAACAAATTTCAGTTAGTTGGAGCAGCTGCAATGATGCTAGCTACTAAAATGGAGGAATACTATCCGATTGATGCCAAGGAATGGGCAAGTCTAACTGAAAATACTTTTTCGTCAAAACAGGTACTTTTAATGGAGCAGGTTATCTTAAAAGTATTGAAGTTTAGAATGCAGGTACCAACCATTAACAATTATATTCAGATGTTCTCAACTGAGCACAAGATGGATGACACGACAATGAATTTGGCTATGGTAATGAACTTATTTAATTATGTCTTTTTTAGTCGAGTACTAGAGTTTAAAGGATGACCTCTGAATAACAAAAGACAAATCTGGTGAATTTATGTTTCCATCAATCGTAAAAAAATAATAATTATAGTTTTATTTTCCGGATTTCAATTATGATTTTTGAATTTATTATCTCGTGGAATTGAAACAGAGTAATAAACTTGTTTGGTACCGAGGGGGAGTGTTCTTGAATTTTATTTTCCGAGCGCTGATATTTTATTTAAACTAGAACTATTAATTCCCCACTCGACCATTCACTGTTGGGTTATAATTAACAGTGCTGTCCCTAAAGTGACGCTGGGAAACAGTAACAAAGCCTACAGAGAACACGAGGCGAAATAACCTTAGCAGTTGAAGCCGATGACACACCAAAAAAAAACTTTTACTTTCGGGACTTTGTAGTTCAAGCATAAACATTTTAGTTTTTTACGTGGAGCTGGCTGTCTAAATTACTTTTTCTGAGTAGGGTTTTACCTTGAGAGTTTTCTTTTGTTTTTATATATTTTTTTTCTTTTCAACGTATTACATTAAATAGCATTTTTTCTTGAATGAGTTGGCAAGAACCGCATGCCGTTTCATATCAAGTACTTACATGTTAATTAGTTTTTTTTAGTCCAGTTTTATGATCATTAAATAAATAACCTCATGTGTTATTCTGGTATGTTTTATATGTCCCAGTGGGTTCCAGTTGTTGGAGATGTCCCGCCTATATGCACCCATTCTGGCCTCCCCCTTTATGACTAGGTCAAAGGGTGAGAGGTTTAGAATGATTTCCATATAGGCTGTCGGTGTACTTCTCAGTGCTCCTGTAATACAAAGGCATGCCAGCTTTTGTACTCCTGAGATAGTATTGAGGGCTATTTTTTGGTTTACTTTTAGCCACCAAACAACCGCTCCATAAGTTATCATGGGTCTTGTTATTGTCAAATATAGCCAGTGGGCCATTTTCGGTTTTAATCCCCATGTTTTTCCAAATGCCCGTCTCACTACAATGAGAGCCATTTTACATTTGTTGGTCCCTTTTTGTGATCCAACTAGGTTTGCTACCTCGGATTAGACCCAGATATTTTACTTGGTTCGTTCGTTTTTTATATTGGTGTCAAGTTGTCTTATTGACAACGGTTGTTAAACAATATGTTACAACCTTAGATTATACAAACCTTAGATGGAACATAAGACACTGCGCATAATCCCATTTCGAAATTATTCACACCCACCAATCACAGTTGATAACATCACATGTCAGAGCGTTGTCCATCCAAATTTAATGTGTCAACGAGAATTACTTTGGTATTTTAGTGACTTAAATTTTGGAAATTAACGTTGAAAATGCCAAGATGTGTTGTAAAAAGCTTTATTTATAATAAAAGTGGGAAATATGACGGAGATAAAAGAAACTTATATTTATTTCGGTGAGATATTTAATTTTAAAAGATTCTGTCAACGTCCATATTTGTTGATTTGAAAATAAACAGAATCGGACTTGGTCATTGGTACATGTTATAAGTAACAAATAAAGGTTATTTTTATAAACTGTTTACTATTTCTTGTTTCATGGGGAATCTGTTTTCAGGAAGTGGAAAGAGAAACATACAAATACAAAAATATCAATTTCATTGCCAATTTATTCGTTTCAAACTTCACAACTGGTTTCAATAGTTTTTTCAAAACTATTTATTTAGTATTTCTCTATAACAGTGTTACTCAAAGTGCTGGGGGCTCCGCAAAGCAAAAAACAGTACTATCGCCATAAAATGGAGGGACCTGGCTTGCGGACCTTTTTTTTTTGAGAAGTATTTTTTTTAAGTCACTAAGAGGAGGGAGGATATGATTTTGCTTTAGGACTTTTTTTTATTTTATTTTTTATGGGTGAAATGGATTTGGGATCATTCTTGCAAGGAATCTTTGGAATTAATCAAAAATAAATTAACAACAAATTATGTTCTTATGCATTTTCAGCCTGAGTTGCCGAATAAATTAATCGTAGATGCATCAAATGTGGGAATAAGGGCCATGATATGTCATGTTTTTGAAAAAAATATTGAGAAATCTATAGCTTCTGCTTCGCGTATCTTATCAAAGTCTGAACAAAAATATTCAAAAATTGAAAGAGAGGGCATTGCAAAAATGTTTAGCTTAAATAAATTTAATGAATATTTATATGGACATTTCTTTATCCTAGTTACAGATCACTTACCTCTGGTATCTATTTTTAACCCAGCTAAAGGTATACCCCAATTTTCAGCCAACAGAAATATTGTCAAATTACAATTACAAAATTGAATATATGAAATCGGAGCATAATATAAAGCCGATTTTTTTATCACGTCAAAATGAGACTCAAAATGAAGAAAAATTTGAAAAATATTTTTTAAATTATGTGTTTTATGTGTTGAGGGCCCCGTCAAATATTTCGCTTTTCAAAAAGGTTCCGTCGCCAAAAAAGTTTGAGAAACACTCTATCCATTTAATATACATTTTGTTATTTTCTTTTGACATATTAAGTAATATATTTTGTAATCGCAGCAAGTGCCAAAACGATCTACTTTATGCAACCAGTAGAACATTATGTAACTGATTACGAAAAGTTGATTATGTCACCAGTTACGAAATGAAAATAAGTCGAAAAATCGAAAATGGAGTAATCGAAAAATCGAAAATCGAGTAATCGAAAAATCGAAAAATAAAAAATCGAAAAATCCAAAAAATGAAAAATCGAAAAAATCAAATATCGAAAAAAGGCAATGATTAGTGACATTTCACATTTGAAAATATGACATTACGTTTAACAACAAAAAAATAAAAGCTGTAAATTGCGTTTTATTTTATAAATAATTGAACAGCATTATTGAAAACTGTCCAGAAATGTTGGGGGTACAATTTTGACGTACTCCTTTAAGGATAATGGGTAAAAATGTTTTTTTTTCAAATTTCTCGCGGGTAATGTCAAAAATCAGATCGGCAATACTGCACATGTCCCTTATTTTTATTATTACTATTGAAAAGAAAACGTCGTAGGGCAAACAAATACAACAATTTTCTGAAATATTTGATTGGAAGTACCTACAAAAGAATGATGGTGAATCATTTTTTAACACAATTTTATAAATAATCACGACAAAATTAGAAAAAATCTTGTATGTAAACACGTTACATAAATAGCTATTAATTGACTTCCTAATATTTTAAATCATTGAACGGTATTTTTCGTAAATAATTACCGGTATATAAGTACCAAAACATTTTTTCTCTTCGAAGAGTAGGCTTATGTCAAATAAACCTAAAATATTATAACGAACAAAAAGGTAACCAATTTCTAATAAAATTTAATTATTTATTTTATTTTGGTGTGACTTGGCTGTTTCGATAACTTTTTGTCTCAACAGCTATTTTGTTACAATAATTTTATAAACTTTTACTTAGGGTTGGTTTCATCGTTTTGTTAATCGAAGTTTAAAATACTAAACGAAGATTAAAATGACATTTTTACATTAACAATGTCATTTTAATCTTCATTTAGTAATTTAAACTTCGTTTGACACAACGATGGAATCGGAGCCCTTAGCTAGTTATATATTGATGAAGTGTTATGTTATTGCCCTCATCATAAATGAATCGTGCTAACAAATAAAGTCAAAAAAAAACGTCTCATAATTAGGTAACTACAATACAAATATTTAAGTCCGGCCCAGAACATCTCCCTACTCCTTCCACCCAGTTTTTCGGTTTTGGCAAAATTCGCGCAGTGACAAATGCTTCCTATGTTACCTCTACCCTTTCTAACCTCTTTGGTTACAACTGACCGTCATTTCTTTAATAGAAAATATACTGGACTGACAATATGATTAAAGGTAACGGTAGTCATATTTGAGTTGTAGGTATGGAGTAAGGATAATGCAAGAGACGTCCTTTACTTCAAATGAAGTAAGACTTACAATTATTGGCTTATGAGTAGCAAAAAATTGGAGAAATCCAAATATTTAGAATTTTTCTAAATATTCAATTCATTTGTTGAGCAGTGTATTTGCGACTAACGTTTAATGCCTAAAATAATGATAATAAATGGTTTCAAACTCGGGTCTCTATATTGGTGATGAAAGTTATGTAGTTTTTGACTTATTTAAAAAAAGCTGAAAATGTCCATTATTAAGACACTTTTGTAGATGTAGATTATTTTTGTGGAAAAGTTCTTTTTTTCATTGTTTGTTTCCGAGTTACCTACCCTAACTTTTTTATTTCTTAGGGCTGCCATCTTGGATTTTTACATAATACTATTACCCTTTAAATTACCTTTTAAACGATGTGCCATATAAAATCCAATTTTTACTTTCCTATCTGTATACAGATATAAGGAAAGTATAGGAATCATGATTTTTTTCGACCTCGAGTTTTCGACGGATTTTTACGTTTTGAGGTCCCCTGAATCCGTTTTGACTATTTTCGCGATGATGTGTGTGTGTGTGTGTGTGTGTGTGTGTGTGTGTGTGTGTGTGTGTGTGTGTCTGTGTCTGTGTCTGTGTCTGTGTCTGTGTCTGTGTCTGTGTCTGTGTCTGTGTCTGTGTCTGTGTCTGTGTCTGTGTCTGTGTCTGTGTCTGTGTCTGTGTCTGTGTCTGTGTCTGTGTCTGTGTCTGTGTCTGTGTCTGTGTCTGTGTCTGTGTCTGTGTCTGTGTCTGTGTCTGTGTCTGTGTCTGTGTCTGTGTCTGTATCTGTGTCTGTGTCTGTGTCTGTGTCTGTGTCTGTGTCTGTGTCTGTGTCTGTGTCTGTGTCGGTGTCTGTGTCTGTGTCTGTGTCTGTGTCTGTGTCTGTGTCTGTGTCTTGTGTCTGTGTCTGTGTCTGTGTCTGTGTCTGTGTCTGTGTCTGTGTCTGTGTCTGTGTCTGTGTCTGTGTCTGTGTCTGTGTCTGTGTCTGTGTCTGTGTCTGTGTCTGTGTCTGTGTCTGTGTCTGTGTCTGTGTCTGTGTCTGTGTCTGTGTCTGTGTCTGTGTCTGTGTCTGTGTCTGTGTCTGTGTCTGTGTCTGTGTCTGTGTCTGTGTCTGTGTCTGTGTCTGTGTCTGTGTCTGTGTCTGTGTCTGTGTCTGTGTCTGTGTCTGTGTCTGTGTCTGTGTCTGTGTCTGTGTCTGTGTCTGTGTCTGTGTCTGTGTCTGTGTCTGTGTCTGTGTCTGTGTCTGTGTCTGTGTCTGTGTCTGTGTCTGTGTCTGTGTCTGTGTCTGTGTCTGTGTCTGTGTCTGTGTCTGTGTCTGTGTCTGTGTCTGTGTCTGTGTCTGTGTCTGTGTCTGTGTCTGTGTCTGTGTCTGTGTCTGTGTCTGTGTCTGTGTCTGTGTCTGTGTCTGTGTCTGTGTCTGTGTCTGTGTCTGTGTCTGTGTCTGTGTCTGTGTCTGTGTCTGTGTCTGTGTCTGTGTCTGTGTCTGTGTCTGTGTCTGTGTCTGTGTCTGTGTCTGTGTCTGTGTCTGTGTCTGTGTCTGTGTCTGTGTCTGTGTCTGTGTCTGTGTCTGTGTCTGTGTCTGTGTCTGTGTCTGTGTCTGTGTCTGTGTCTGTGTCTGTGTCTGTGTCTGTGTCTGTGTCTGTGTCTGTGTCTGTGTCTGTGTCTGTGTCTGTGTCTGTGTCTGTGTCTGTGTCTGTGTCTGTGTCTGTGTCTGTGTCTGTGTCTGTGTCTGTGTCTGTGTCTGTGTCTGTGTCTGTGTCTGTGTCTGTGTCTGTGTCTGTGTCTGTGTCTGTGTCTGTGTCTGTGTCTGTGTCTGTGTCTGTGTCTGTGTCTGTGTCTGTGTCTGTGTCTGTGTCTGTGTCTGTGTCTGTGTCTGTGTCTGTGTCTGTGTCTGTGTCTGTGTCTGTGTCTGTGTCTGTGTCTGTGTCTGTGTCTGTGTCTGTGTCTGTGTCTGTGTCTGTGTCTGTGTCTGTGTCTGTGTCTGTGTCTGTGTCTGTGTCTGTGTCTGTGTCTGTGTCTGTGTCTGTGTCTGTGTCTGTGTCTGTGTCTGTGTCTGTGTCTGTGTCTGTGTCTGTGTCTGTGTCTGTGTCTGTGTCTGTGTGTGTGTCTGTGTCTGTGTCTGTGTCTGTGTCTGTGTCTGTGTCTGTGTCTGTGTCTGTGTCTGTGTCTGTGTCTGTGTCTGTGTCTGTGTCTGTGTCTGTGTCTGTGTCTGTGTCTGTGTCTGTGTCTGTGTCTGTGTCTGTGTCTGTGTCTGTGTCTGTGTCTGTGTCTGTGTCTGTGTCTGTGTCTGTGTCTGTGTCTGTGTCTGTGTCTGTGTCTGTGTCTGTGTCTGTGTCTGTGTCTGTGTCTGTGTCTGTGTCTGTGTCTGTGTCTGTGTCTGTGTCTGTGTCTGTGTCTGTGTCTGTGTCTGTGTCTGTGTCTGTGTCTGTGTCTGTGTCTGTGTCTGTGTCTGTGTCTGTGTCTGTGTCTGTGTCTGTGTCTGTGTCTGTGTCTGTGTCTGTGTCTGTGTCTGTGTCTGTGTCTGTGTCTGTGTCTGTGTCTGTGTCTGTGTCTGTGTCTGTGTCTGTGTCTGTGTCTGTGTCTGTGTCTGTGTCTGTGTCTGTGTCTGTGTCTGTGTCTGTGTCTGTGTCTGTGTCTGTGTCTGTGTCTGTGTCTGTGTCTGTGTCTGTGTCTGTGTCTGTGTCTGTGTCTGTGTCTGTGTCTGTGTCTGTGTCTGTGTCTGTGTCTGTGTCTGTGTCTGTGTCTGTGTCTGTGTCTGTGTCTGTGTCTGTGTCTGTGTCTGTGTCTGTGTCTGTGTCTGTGTCTGTGTCTGTGTCTGTGTCTGTGTCTGTGTCTGTGTCTGTGTCTGTGTCTGTGTCTGTGTCTGTGTCTGTGTCTGTGTCTGTGTCTGTGTCTGTGTCTGTGTCTGTGTCTGTGTCTGTGTCTGTGTCTGTGTCTGTGTCTGTGTCTGTGTCTGTGTCTGTGTCTGTGTCTGTGTCTGTGTCTGTGTCTGTGTCTGTGTCTGTGTCTGTGTCTGTGTCTGTGTCTGTGTCTGTGTCTGTGTCTGTGTCTGTGTCTGTGTCTGTGTCTGTGTCTGTGTCTGTGTCTGTGTCTGTGTCTGTGTCTGTGTCTGTGTCTGTGTCTGTGTCTGTGTCTGTGTCTGTGTCTGTGTCTGTGTCTGTGTCTGTGTCTGTGTCTGTGTCTGTGTCTGTGTCTGTGTCTGTGTCTGTGTCTGTGTCTGTGTCTGTGTCTGTGTCTGTGTCTGTGTCTGTGTCTGTGTCTGTGTCTGTGTCTGTGTCTGTGTCTGTGTCTGTGTCTGTGTCTGTGTCTGTGTCTGTGTCTGTGTCTGTGTCTGTGTCTGTGTCTGTGTCTGTGTCTGTGTCTGTGTCTGTGTCTGTGTCTGTGTCTGTGTCTGTGTCTGTGTCTGTGTCTGTGTCTGTGTCTGTGTCTGTGTCTGTGTCTGTGTCTGTGTCTGTGTCTGTGTCTGTGTCTGTGTCTGTGTCTGTGTCTGTGTCTGTGTCTGTGTCTGTGTCTGTGTCTGTGTCTGTGTCTGTGTCTGTGTCTGTGTCTGTGTCTGTGTCTGTGTCTGTGTCTGTGTCTGTGTCTGTGTCTGTGTCTGTGTCTGTGTCTGTGTCTGTGTCTGTGTCTGTGTCTGTGTCTGTGTCTGTGTCTGTGTCTGTGTCTGTGTCTGTGTCTGTGTCTGTGTCTGTGTCTGTGTCTGTGTCTGTGTCTGTGTCTGTATAACGCATAACTCATGAACCGATACACGGAAAAACACCAAATTTCAAACTTAAGCTTTGTTCTAGCGTCTAATGAGCTGATTAGATTTTGGGTAGAGTCCGAACATCTGGGGGGGTACTTTATAGGTGGTCATTTTTATATTTTATGGAATATATCTGTTATTTACGTTTGGGGAAGAAAATTCTTCAAATGAAAGTTACTTCTAATATAATTATCTATAATTTTTGTTTTATGCAAAATTTTCCTAAAATGGTCCGTATTCGAGAAATTTGACAAAATGTAAAAAAAATAATTTTTTATAAAAATTGTTTAAATAAAAGTTGTTTGTAATATAATTCTCTATAATTTTTGTTCTATACATAATTTCTCTAAAATGGACCGTATTCAAGATATTTGAGAAAATGTGTAAATTTCGAATTTTGAAGAAAACTCAAAAACGGATAAAGAAAAAAACATTAAATTTTAAACTTAAGGTTTATTTCGGCCTGACGTGAAATGATTAGATTTTTGACATATTCGGAACAAATGGGGGGGGGGGGGGGGGGGGTACTTTATGGGAGGCCACTTTTATATTTTATGGAATATATCTGTTATTAATGTTTGGAGAAAAAAATTGTTCAAATAAAAGTTACTTTTAATATTATTATCTATAATTTTTGTTTCATGTAAAAATTTCCTGAAATGGTCCGTATTCGAGAAATTTGACAAAATGTGCAAAATTCTGATTTTTATGAAAGTTTTTGAAATAAAAGTTGTTTGCGATATCGATCTCTATAATTTTTGTTTATACATGATTTTTCTAAAATGGACCGTAATGAAAAAATTGTAGGAAATTTAAATTTTTCAGTATTTTCGTTTTCCATGAATATCTATAGAAAAATGTTTTGAGGTAGATGTATGTGAACAATGTATATATTTAGTTTATCCTCTAAACATTTATAGAGATGTTGCAATAGGCTGTACAAAATAACCGGAAAAAGCCTATAATAACTAGATAGGAAAGTCATGTGTTGGACACATCAGATTTTTTAAGAAATATCCTTAAATTATTAAAAAAATTATATTTTCGTTGATTTGGCTACACCACCGCGTCTATCTAAAATAGCATGTTGTACACCTGATAATATTTTTAATAAATCTGATTTGACATACTAGACTTTAAGGCATTCTTTAAACATTGATTTAAATAGATTTTCACAAAATTTGGTTAATAAATAAAATTCAAACTAATTTAGGAAAATTATTATTATTATTAACAAATAGTAAAATAATAGTATATTATTAAACGAGTAATTTATGGTAGCCATTATTCACGCAGGGTGACGTTTGCGTCCCGAGTCGTAGGCGAGGGGCGCAGCGCAAGTCACCCGAGTGAATAATGGCCATAAATTGCGAGTCTAATACTATACTTTGTCCACGACCATTATGGTTTCTTTATTAAATAAAAGTTAAGTGTAGAATGGAAAGTTTTTATTAAACATAGGATTTTCGATTTTTCGATTTTTCGATTTTCGATTTTCGATTTTCGATTTTCGATTTTCGATTTTCGATTTTCGATTTTCGATTTTCGATTTTCGATTTTCGATTTTCGATTTTCGATTTTCGATTTTCGATTTTCGATTTTCGATTTTCGATTTTCGATTTTCGATTTTTCGATTTTTCGATTTTTAAATTTTTCTAATTTCTAATTTTTCGATCTAGAAAATATCGTTATGAAAAGTATCGCCCATCTATCAGTTTAGACATACGTTCTGTCGTGACGTCATACTGTGAATAATGGATCATTATTCACTAGTGAATAATAGGTGTTATTATTCTTAAGGAAGTACAAGTATAATGAATGTTTTATAGAACAGTCGTGGACAAACACATTAATAAACGTTCTATGGAATATTATGTATTAAGCAGATGGTTAAAATATCTGTTATTAACACTGTGTCAGCTCTGGCAAATGTTTAAAGCTCCCACAACCCTATGAAGGGTGTTTGTATTTACAATTGCAAGTGCATTAATCTTGCAAGTGTATTTTTCCGCTTGCTTGCCTTTTATACTTCGCACAAAAAATAACGTGGGATTACACCTATTACGTCAAAATGTACTGCTTGCAAGGTCGGCTTTCACTTCGGAATATGTTGGATGTATTTCCAACAATATTTTTGTACATAACTTATAATAATTTTGAAAATGGATTCAAAATCAGTATTAATTCTTTAAAACATTCCCCATGTAACCGACCTTCTATCTCCTATATCGAATTTGGGACACAGTGTATGTCAATCTTACTATAAAATGTGGAAGATATTCGTTTCTCAGCCTCAATACATCTAATTATTTTTTAGTACATCAGTGAATTAGTTCTTTTGGAAGGCAACGATTATCTGAATCTACTTCCATCCAAATTGGCAGCCGCTTGTGTAGCGTTGGCTCGCTACACTTTGTGGAAGCGCATTACGTGGCCAAAGAGGTTGAAAAAAGTTAGTGGATACTCCTTGAAAGATCTCAGCCCTGTTATACAAAAACAAAATCAGACTTTGAATGATTCCCCAATGAAACAGCAACAAGCTATTCAATCCAAGTATAAGAAATCAATGTTTAACAAAGTCGCATTAATTAAACCAAGGAAACTGGTACTTGAAGAAAATGAATAGTGGAGAAAAAGTGAGTATCTGTATAAATATAGCTCTTATACGCGTAACATTCGTATTTCGTACTAACGTCTATCACCTTTTATATTGTGTACAGGATAAAGGATAATATATTCGATTCCGAACCAAATGTCAGTTTGGATTTAATTCAATGTAGTGCGTATTTATCACGAAAATGACTTACACAGTACTTAATATTTTATATTATGCGTAGCCATGCTTTCCCAGCGAACATGTGGCAACTACGATAACCCCGTTATCACTATGCTCTCTAGCTTTTGTGTCTCACATTCGGTTCGGCTAATATCCCACCACCATATCTTCTAATTCTAATCGACGACTGGCTGTTGCTCTGTTGCCATTTTATTAACTTGTATACTAGTCGTATACCTAATACGAAAAAAATAGACACTGTATTTATTTTTGTCGGTTTTATATAGGTATATCGGATTTATTTTCTATGCCTATAAATACATTTCTTCCTAACCCTACGAGTTCAGCTTGTATGGGAGGTCCTTGTTTCCAGGATTCTCGGACTGGAATTTGAATTTTTTTTCAAATTTGTATGTGGTTATGGCTTTATTAGATGGCATTATCAGAATCTTTTCCAATTAGATCTTAAACTATATAAAACGAGCTAAATTATTGTAATTTATAGTAGATAAAATAAATACTTAAAGAATTTATATAATATGATATCTATATTTACATTTTTTTTTATTTTAGGTAACGCCTTGTGAAGGGTTTTATTTTATTGGATTAAACTCAAAAGACTGCTTTATACACCATTTTATATATTTTTGTATTTTATGTAGGTACTGTTTATTCGTAGTATCTATAATGACTATTGCCATTATTGGTTTTATTTTGTACAAAGTGATATACTTGTAACTAACTGAATAATTATTTTATTATTAAAAAGATGATCCCAGTAATAGTCTTTTATTTACAGTGATATATACGTACATAATAGTAATAAAATAATTAACAACATGATGTAAACAAAGCGTAGATATCTATCCTTCCGATATCTCTGAACAAACCTTAAGTTTAAGTCAATGAAAGTCAAAAGAAACATCAAAACAATATTGTCCAAATGGGAAATTATATAACTTCCGTTTTTAGAAGATTGCTAGATTATCCTTTAAAAGCAAGTCGTCCTTGTGCTTTTGAATCAGAAATTCCTCAACCAGGTTGGTAAATAAATGTTATTCACCAAAAGTAGAGGAGGCAGTTCTACTTACGTTTTCTTTCCCTTTTACAAAAACTATTTTATAAAAATGGATGTTTCAAAAATTCAAGTAAATTCACCAAATTTTGTTGGAATTACATAGTCGTAAACATTTTGAGATCCTTTTAGTGCCGATAGAAAAATCAGTTCCGGTGAAGAATCCAGATGCACGAATTTTGAAATTTTATCACCAGATTATTGAAGTAACTTACTTTTTATAATATTTTAGATACGGAAAAGTATGTTTCGTTTGCATTTTTAATTTATATTATTAAAAAGCCACTATTATCACTGTTTAATCCTTAGAACATATATAGTTAGGAATGAGCATACCATGTCCACGTTAATCTAATCGATCTGACGGAAGTGGTAGCCATGTTGTACTATGGATGACTCATCATCATATGATAGATGGTTTCTAAAATTAGTTTATAATTTTAGTGATTAAAATTTGTTAATTTGGATGTTTTATGTGTTAGTTTAAATTTTTATCAAGCGTATGTTTTGTAGACATTTTTAAAAAATGTTTAGTGTTTTAGTATTTATTTAGTATTACTGTTAATTTTAAATTTTTTGCGTTAAAAGACAAACAAGACAATATGGTCAGTTGTTCGTCTTGTGGATATAGAGCACAGCTAAAAGTAGAAAGAAATAATCTATATTTCATGAGCAAGTATTTTGTTTTCTCAATTTTCAACCACATTAAAGATTTTTTAAAGTTTTAATGTTTTAAATTTGTAAACAAACATGGTAAGTGCGTTTGCGATCAACTGTGCTCATAGGCTTAGTCTCGTGGTTTATAGGGTATACATACTTTTATTTAAACAATTCTTTTATGCAATTTTAAGATATTTATGTGGTTGTTAAAATAAAAAAAATATTATTTAATTTAGATTTATAAATTGATTGCAAGTAAACAATTTTCAGATTTCTTAAAGATTCTAGATTTACAAATTATATAATTTAATGCCAGGTTGACAATTTTCAGATTTCTTAAAGATTCTTATCATCGCGATTCCAAGGTCGTTTAGGATTCCTCCTTCCTGACTATATATATTCTAAGGTTTAACCTAACATTTAACATGTCTTTCTGCAACTAAACGTAAACTCATGAAATTATCTTTTTGTGGCGTAAACGGTCAATTAGTTTACAACGTTGCCATATTTACTGTAGTAGAGATGTCCAAGTCGAAATAAAAAATTGGGTTTTGAAGACAAAAAAAAATCAGTTGATGAAATAAGTTCAAATAACAAAAGTTCGAAATAGAAAATTACAAAACCAAAATAGTTCGAACAATATAAAAATTCAAATATTAAAACTTCGAAAATACAGAAGTTTGAATGACAAAACTTTAAAAATACAAACATTTAAATGACGAAACGTCTCATTTTATGTGTAATTTAATTTCAAAGCAACCGGCGATGGCTCCTGGTCACCAGGTTTGTTAAGTTTTTTTAATTTTTTCTCATTTAATATATAATTTTTCTGCGAAACAATCCACGATGGCTCTAAGCCGCACAGGTTAGGTAAATTATTTATTTTTTATTTTTCTTATTTTGTGTTTATTTTTTTTTTCAACAACCTGCAATGGCTTCAGGGCGCACAGGTTAGGTAAGTGTTTTTTTAAAAAATGTTTTTCTCATTGTATATGTAATTTTACTGCGAATAAACTCCCGATTGCTCTACGCTACCAGGTTTAGTAAGAGTCTTTATTTTCTAGTTAAATGTATAATTTGTCTGCAAAGTAACTCGCAGTGGCTCCAGGACGCACAAGATAGGTAAACTAGATAAGTTTTGTAATTTTTCTTATTTTATGTATAATTTCTCTGCAAAGTAACCCGCGATGGCTCCAGGCCGCACAAGTTAGGTAAATTATTTAAGTTTTTTTTTTGAATTAGGATATTAGGAAAATATCTCTTTTTTTAATATATTTTACATACTTTTTATAATATTCGCCTATTTTGTCATAACATTGATTAAATTAGTGTCAGATTTCTGTGATACTTGTAATTTAATTTATAATTTGGCAACGTTGTGCTTCTTAAGACAGAATTTGTCAATTATAACCTACAAAATCGAGATTACCAATTACAATTTTTTCGAAAAATAGTGGTTTTTCCGCAATTTTAATTTTTTTAATTTACTATAGATACTAGTTACTTTTTAATGTTTAAATTTCTTTTTGGGAAATTCGTGCATTTGGATTCTGCATCAGGATTTTATGAGTAACACGTTGAACACAAAGCTGAAAATTTGTAGATTTATAATTTAATACCAGTTTAATATGAAAATAATGACCTGCCAGAGATACCACGGTTGCGAAACCTACATTTATTTTTTCGATAATGTCAAAAAAAGTTGTTAAAATAATGTTTTACAAGTCTAAAACTTTTAGGAAATATTATTTTAAAGAAGTTCACTCGTAAAACGGTTTTTCTTAAGAATTCAATAAAATTGAAATATAAGGTTAATGAAAATGTGTTTTACGTAAGTAAAAAAAAAATGAATTTTTTGAACGTCTGTGAAACGAGATATTGGGGTCTATTCTGTAACAATTCCTTTATATTTAACGGCCTTTAAAAATATTGGCGGCCTATAAAAATATATTCGTATTCGTTAATTTACTTCTATCATTATTAAAACAGATTTCTTTAAGATAGTCCTCTAATGTATTTTAAAGATCCGTTTAAATAGTGACCGAATTAAAGAAGGAAATATTTTTAAAGGCCGTTAAATATAAAGGAATTTTTACAGAATAGACCCCATTAACATTCAAAATGTGCATAATTAACAGTCTTGAAGCCTGTCATGTACACAAGCAATGCATTTATTTCAAGATATCTTGAAAACGGTTATTACTCTATTTTTTTAAAACTAACGTAAATCAAGAATTTTTTGACCGTCTTGGTAAAAAGATATAGATTTTAAAATAAAAATATTTTTAAAGCAGTCGACGCGTAGTTGCGAACAATGATTACAACTTGGACGGTAACTGAATAACATTCGATCAGGGTATATTTTTGAATCTTAGGGAGTAGACATTTTGAGGAAAGAATGAAACAAAAATACTAATTTTGCGCGTTGCAGATAGAGGCAAAACCGATTTTCTAATCGCTCGAATTCAAAAATAGCTAACCAGCTAAGAGCATGGAGGTAGAAGGTAGGAAGACGCTGTCACGTGGTCCAAGACGGGTTCACTTCCGCCATATTGTGTTCACGAATCCTTCAAACAGCTAATTGTGGTTTCAATTAACGTTTTTTCTATTCTTATGTTGTTTGGAAACCAAATAATATTGTACATATTAAAAGTTAAACATTGGTTGCTTGTGCTCAACGTATTTTTAGCAACCTAATAGATATTTATATGAATAAATTATCTGAAATAACATTCCACAACTAAATATACAACATAGTAAATAATGTGCAGGGCCGTACTTGAGATATTAATTGTGCTTTGAGTGATAGTGTTGTAACCATATTAGGGTTTTATAAAGATTAATTAAAAATGAGAGAATTTGCTGCAGTTGGTGCAAAAATTAGATTTAAAATAATCATATATATTCTCTTAAATTCTAGAAATTTACTTCAGTTTCATTATAAAAAGTATTTGTCTTTAAAAAAATTATGAAGGAATAGAAACTTTTTTAAATAAATATATTAGTGCCTTAAAAACACGTAATTTACAACACCGACTCACATTTACAGTTTTTACCAATATGCCAAATATCTCAAGACCATTGTATTCGCTTACGTGGAGGCCACAATAACTCCTCCGGCCAGCAATTTCTGTGGGGCTATTTTCAAACTCGAGAGAAAGTGATTTCTCTCAAGATTTTCATGAGAAATGTCATACGTTATCTTAAAAACAGTCTTTTTAAAGCCAGTGAAAACTCGCAGACTGTTTCTTTTGGTTTATTTCGAGAAAATTCCCAAGAATTTGAATTTCCATTGGCTTTAAAAATACTGTATTCACGATGACATATGACATTTCACATGAAAATCTTGAGAGAAATGAGTACTTTAAGGTTTGAAAATAAGTCCGTAATTATTAGTAGGTACATGTTGAAGTTTTCGTGGAAATTGTATTCCTCTAGAAAGGCTTTGAATTTTAAAATGCCCTCTTCGTCAAATCAACGAATCGTCAAGAGACTATAGAGCTCTCGGCTTATCAGAGAGTTACGATAGTGTGCTAGACGTTACTGAGCACGATCAAATTATTTACTAAATCCCACGCCATCGGGATTTACAATAGTTATTTTCCTAACAAGTGCGGAAAGTGTTACTTTCCCGCACGCGACTGCAGTTGGCCCGAGTTCGGGCAAGCGGTCAAGTGCGGGAAAGACACTTTACGCATGAGTTAGGAACATTATTTTTTCTACGACCGTATATACAAAAAAGTAGGAAAAATTATTTTTGGAAAATTATTTTATTTCAACATATACAAATCTTTAAATAAAAACAACTAATTATTATGGATATTAATGTTAAATACACAATTTGTAGCATTTTGTAAATTATGTAAAATTGCCGGTACAGAGGAATTAGTTGGTGTTAATTGGCTGTTAATAGTCGTAACGCTCGTAGATTGAAAAGATGACGTGGACGGGAGTGACATCGGTTGCAGGTCGCATGAAGGTGAAAATGACGGTGGCAGCAAAGGTTGCAAGTCATTTCTATTTGAAAGAATTTTATTCGAAATGTTTTTCTTCTGTGTTTCGGAGTCCTCCAAATAGCCTTCAGCGATAGTAGTGGAATTTTATTAAATGGAATAGTTGGAAAATACTAAATTACCTATTGTAACAATAGTTATAACATCCGAGGTAAAAAAACTATACAATAGGTAAGGCCAAATATTCATAATTTTACTTTAGTGCAAGAAAGTGATTTTTTCCCGCACTAGTGCGGGAAAGTGACACTTTCAAAACTAAAATGCGTGCGGGAAAGTGGGTAAAAATACACGGTCGTAGAAAAAATATATTGTTATACATATATTTAAAGTGACCATATTTTGAAAAGTAGAAAGCGGGACAAATCGAAAACAAGGATATATTTCTACGAATTCTCTTTGCAGTAGTGACGGTTTGGTTCATTTAAGAGCAAAAAAATATATACAGGGTGGCTCACGGGACGGAGCTTTATGGGAAAACGACCAAAGATATAAAAAATTCGTTTGGGAGGAATACGTAGGTTACAGACGGCTACAATTTAAAATTTGTTAGATGTATACAGGATGTCCCACATAAGAGAAAATATACAAAGTTATATTATTTTTAATGGAACACCCTGTTTTTATTTTAGAATTAAAAACTACATCAAAAATAATGTCAGTTACTATTATTATTAGTTTTCGATTTATTTGAATTTTTAAGGAAAAAAGTCTGCCAGAAATTAATTGTTTACTCTTGTTTGAATAATTTTTAATGAACTAATTTTTTTTTTCTTATGTGGGACATCCTGTATACATCTAACAAATTTTAAATTGTAGCCGTCTGTAACCTACGTATTCCTCCCAAACGAATTTTTTATATCTTTGGTCGTTTTCCCATAAAGCTCCGTCCCGTTGAGCGTGAGCCACCCTGTATAAAAGAGTGAATGTCACTGCACCATAAAATTGAAATATTTATACTTTTTACGTTAGACGAAAGCGGGACACCTTAAATCTGGACTAGTGGTTTAAAATCGGGACAAATATTTTCGTTTATTGACAAAAAAATAAAAAAAGCCTATAGTATATCCCTATATGCTCTATAGACGTTAGACGTTTGTCTTTAATGTGAACAAATAATAAAAAACGGGCTCTAACTTCCCCATATTTTAGTAAAATGTGTAGTGTGTTTAGTGCTACAGGTCATTTATAAATTAAAATATATTTGCAAATTGTACAGTTTTGATCAGCATCCCTTGTATAACCTAACAAATATACAAACATTAGGATGTTTTGCCTTATTAAAAATTAAATAAAAAATGTGATACCATAATAAGAAGATATCATAATAAAATCTTTTTTTAATGGCCAATATAAACATAATTTTTATATTATTTGTTATTTTGCCATAATATATTTTCAATTAATACCTACCAATTGTTTGATTATTCTATGTTATATTAGTTTCGGTCTAAAATAAGAGTTATGTTAAACCATGATATATTAAATGAAATTTCTAGATTGTATTATTCTATAAAATACTATCTTCCACTTGCACATTTTTTATATCTTGAAACTTACTTTATCAATAAGTGGAATTCTCGGCGGAATTACTCAAAATTAGTTATTATTTATTTATTTATTTATTTAGTACACCACTCAACAGTTAAAAACCAATTACAGAGTGGGATGAACATAAATTAAAAACAAATACAATATACTAATGATATACATCACAAACGAGTTAAGAACATCAGATATGACTGAACATAAAACAAATAAGAAGTACAATAAAGCCTATTTTTAAGGAAAACTGAAGGTAAAATATTCAGTTACATTTAAGTTCTTAAAGGAACATAAAACAAATTTAAAAAAATTAAAAAATTAAATTACAATAAAATAAATACACACAAAAGATATATTATCAACTTACCAAGCAGGATAAACACCTACTCAGTTTCTATAGTAATAGCTCTAAAAATATTTATTTTCTTACAACTAAAAATATCCAAACTGTCTTGAAGGCTATGATAATTATTGATCATTTGAAAAATTGGACAACCGTTCAAAATATTTGTATTTGCAGCTGGCAAGTAAAAGCTTAAGTATATTCTAAGGCCAGGGCGGGGTACTTTAATGTTGATATCATCCTGAAACTCAATGCAGCTTAGCCCTTCATGTAAAATATCCCATAGGAATGAAACTAGCTGCATTTTACGGCGTATGTGCAGTTCCATTATACCAAAGCGCGACAACAGTTGATCATGAGGAAATCCTCTAGCAGGATAGATATTGTCTAAAAGATATGATGCGGACTTCATAAATTTTCTTTGCACATTTTCAATAGCGCTACTATAAATGTTAAGTGATCGATTCCATACAACTGACGCATACTCAAGTCTAGATCTAACAAAACTAATATATAATAACTTCATTGTATGTATATTTTTAAATTGTTTGTAATTTCGAATTACAAAACCAAGACTCCGTGAAGCACACATAGATTAGATTAGATTTAATTAGGACTATGGGCCATGTGGCCTCCCCCACCTCGACCTTTTCAGATCTATTGTGGATATCCTTTAATCATTGTTTAGAGTAACTTGTCTAATGCGGTCTTTTGTAGTAAACTCCATAGACTGGAAAGTAGTTCTCCGGTATAGCTAGTTGCCCTTGGTTTTTCTTCTCCAAGTGTAAGGAATCTCAGTCTTACTAGACCTTCGCAGTAGCACAATACGTGTTCTGCCGTTTCCTCTTCTTCTTGACAGAATCGGCACAAGGCCTCTTCTGTCAGACCGATATTGAACATATGTTTGTTAAGCCTACAATGCCCTGTTAATAGACCTACTAATATTCTAGTATTTTTCCTATTAAGGCTTAGTAGATGCTCGGTGAGTTTAGACGATGGTCCTTTTAAGAACTTTTTGGCCTGTCTCTGTCCTGGTGAGTTTTCCCACCACTCCTGAGATTTTTTAAACATCCACTGCTTTGTGCATGTTCTGATAGTTGTTTTTGTTACACCACAGAAGGGTTCTGGGCCAATAAGAGCATTTGATGCTCCTTCTCGGGCTAGTAAATCAGCCTCTTCATTGCCTTTGTGTCCCCTGTGGCCTGGTACCCACGCTAAGGTTAGTCTGTTTTGACTACCCAGCTCTGTTAGGGCTTCCAAACAGTCCCACACAAGCTTTGAGTGTACCTGCATGGAACTGAGTGCTTTTAACGTCGCTTGACTGTCTGAGTATATGACAATGGTTTTTCCATTTACCTTCTGTCTTAATACTTCTTTTGCGCAGTGATGTATTGCTGCTATTTCTGCCTGGAATACTGTCGCATGTTTACCTAAGCTCAGTGAGATTCCTGTCTGTGGCTTGGTACTATATATACCTACTCCTGAACCTTCATGGGTTTTGGAGCCGTCTGTATACCAGGTGAGATCTGCATGAATAGGACGTCCTCCCGTCCACGCTTCCCTGTCTGGTATACTTACTTTATATTGCTTTTGAAAGCTATACTTTGGAAGCATTTCGTCTGAAGGCATTCCCATTATTTGGTCGTTCTCGAACTCTTTAAATAGCTCGCTGTAGTCGCGTCCATGCAAACTGCACACATAACTGTCTGCTCAATATGCCTTACGAAAGTTAATTCCCTATCAAAATGGACTCCCAGATCCTTTATAAACTCCGGCCTACTTAACACAGTGCCATTGATCTGATAATCAAAGGTGAAATATGATTTTTTCCTAGTATATGTCATAACACTACATTTACCAGGATTCAAATGCAAATAATTTTTAGTACACCATAGCAATAATTCAGCTAAACAACTTTGTAAAGCAGGGCAATCATCATCATTATGACCTTATAATATGACCTTATAACAATTAATAAATATTGCTTACATTTTCTAAAAAAAAAAAAATGTAGATTTGGGTTTCATTCAGAAAAGTTCCTATCTGGCGGATCGGCCATATTGGGATGACAACATCCACGCCAAGTGATACTGTTTTGAATGTTTGAAAAAGATAATAATAGCGTCTCCCTACCTCATAACTCTATGCCTAAGAGGTTGATATAACCTCGCGACGTGAAGTTACAAGGAATCCAGTACCCTTTAATAGCTCCACTGTAGTTGGCTACCTCTTGCCAAGTAGGTCTGACTCCATTTTTGAGCCATTCTCAAAGAACCTTAAAGTCATTGTCTTTCTTTTGAGTCTTTCTTAGGCTATCATGGGTGATTTCTTCTTCGTCGCACACTAGCTTGATAGTGGTTGCCCGAAAAGTATCTTTATTAACCGGTTCCTCTCATTCTCCGAGCCCTTTACTGTACCGACATTCTCGTTCTAAACAAAGTCGCCTGGAGAGAATGTCTGCGTTGCTATGGAAACAGCTTCTTCGATGCTCTACTTCCTGGTTATTACTAGAAAGCTGGCTAGGTGTGGGTGATCGGCTTCTCCGGGACGTATAGCAGCTGTAATTATTTCTTGTTGGACTTCGTGACGGGCTTCGAGAGATTGATCTATGTAACTTTCTGGTCTCATTCCCTGATTCTTGATTTATAAAATGAGATCTGCGTCTGCAGGTTCTTCCGCAATTATAGCATCTTCTTCTTCTTCCATTTTGGCTGTTTCGTTGCATATTTTGCTGGTTATTTAAGATTTATGAGATGATAGGTTGGGGAATAGTATTAGTATTGGGATTTAATTTCTCTCGCTCTTGCGCGAGACGATCTGGATAGGAGTTTTACCGCTTTATATTCCTGGGCTGCAGTCAGTTCCTTCCTCAGCGTTTTGTGATGTGGACGGTAATATATTCAAACTTCAAATAAAGATTTATGACACTAGATAAACATTTTATTGAACTATATAGTTTGAACTTATTAACATCTAAAAATAGCACTGGAAACTTTAGCTATGTCATATTCTAAAATATATATAAGATAAATATAATACTCGGGCCAAAAATGTAAAATTAGCATTTATATGTAAATCAATTATCTCATCTCAAACAAAATACTTTAAAAATAAGTTAAAGATATTTACCCATAGTTCACAAAGCGCTGCACAAAATCTTTACTTTACACATTACTTTGTTTTGGGACTTAGGGTCCCAAAAACGAGAGTTCTGGACCTTAGTCCTCACTCGAGTCTTTTCTTTCTATCTAGTCTCTCTATTTAAAGTTTGAAGTGACAATAGTGCTTACACCGGCATTATTATAATTGCAGATCGCAGATACACATTTATTCATTGATAAAATAAAGTTGTATCTGCGTAAAATCCTTCTCTTTATCTCCTTTCGTCTCCTCGCTGCGGACCTACAAATAGAGCGTATTGATTGTCGAATTAATCTTGGCATCGTGAATATTATATTTTATCAATGAATGGTTATAACTCTGTTATCTCTGGTTAAAGCAATCCGTACATAAAATTAAGGTCTTTAGCGATTAAAATAGCACCATGTCTATTATTCCAGCAATCATTCTTTTTGAAATAGTAAAAGAGCATACTGATTATACATTTTTATCAAGTATATGTTTCAAATCAATTTCGTCCTGTTTAAATAACACAATTATCACGTATTAGATACTTAGGTACTTTTTAATAGATTGACCGCATGAATGTATTTTGTGTATTAATAAAATATTGTTTTCAATAGTTTATTATTCACAAACATAAAATCAATATTTAAAAACTTCACACATTTGTTCAGCAGCTCATATAGATCATTATAATAAACTACAAAGCCTTTACGCGACAGATCCTCAAAAACTGTACAAACCGAAGATTTTAAATTTATGTTACAAAAGATGGCTTGATCTTGAGAGGATAAACTTTCTTACAACGGATTTAATTCAGTGACGTCATGGCTTACTTCCGGTATTTTGTATTAAAATATTCACGGTCCTGATTCTCATTTAGGGGTTTTTACTTTTATTTTCACCAACTGCTATCAATGTCAATTGGTCACGGGGGATACGGATATTATTGAAGACTGCATAACTTGTAGATAGTAAAACATATCTTTATTTTAAGGAAATATTAACGTTGTATTGTCGAACTATGAAAAAGTTGTTTGTGAATTCGAAAAGAAACTTTTGGAGAAAAGAATTGAAAACTATTCTATAATCGACGGAAAAACTTGGGAAGAAAAGAAACTCCTAATAAATTTTCCCAATTGGAATGAATCAACAATATCCTATTTGCATAGCCTTTTCTTAACTTTCTGCATCGAACACAATAAAATGCTTGATTTTAGAGGATAGTAAGTTTCCATTTTTTTTCAGCTTTTTAAAATATAATAAGTGTCGGAAATGAACACTGAAAAAATGGGTTAGGAAATAGTTTAGAGGAAGATATTTTCTAAGTTTATATCGAAGACCAGTGATCCAGATTTTACCAAACGCTTGACGATAATCACGAAAACCGCAAAACAATATTTTTCTCCAATGCTTCGACTCAATACTAGCATGCTCTAGTCTGAATCCAAATTAATGAGTCTGTAATAATTTGTTCTAAAGACTAACAATGTATATCTGGGTTACACATTATATTCATTTTTTGAAAGTTTTTTAAGGATTTTAACAGTGATAGTTTTAATCGAATTAAATTACGGGTTTTGAGCTTACATTAAATTGTAATTAGATGAGACAAAATGGATTCTATGTATTTTGAGGTGATCTTTTCGAAAAAGGCAAAACAAAATGTAGCTGTTTTTCGAAAGTGCCGAAATTTTGGATTTTGTCAATTTTTCAAATTTGCGCAGGCGCATGTCGGAAATAAATCAATATTTTCAAAACGCAGTTTACGACATTTGAAAGCTTACGAAAAATGATAATTTTCATGTCTCTTGAGAAATTTTGATCCAATGCACCGTTCTCGCGGTATGGACGATTGAAATTTGTTTAGTATTTTGAGGCGGCGCTGGTCGAAAAATTGAATTTGTTAAATGTTCAAACACTAAATTCTTCATAACTTTGGTAAAAATTATGATATTTGCAAAATCAAAAATGTATTTTGAACTTAAGGGACGTGACTATTGATTCCCAGAAGGGGGCAAGAGAAATCCCAAAATTGGGCATATGGCGGAAGGGCAAAGTGTACCGCGGGCCTAATTTCATTGTTTGCCTATAACGGCCAAACTATTTGAATTTTAATGCCACTTACAGAGCTTACTATTGTGTTTGTAAATTTCACCGAAATCGGACTATAATTGGCCAAGATATCAAACAATTAAACACATTTTTTTCCCTAAAAAAACCAACTTTTTTTTCTAAAGTTTGAAGTGGCACAAAAATGCCAAAAATGCACCCAATGGCTCAAACCTTTTTTTTTTGAGTATTTTATTCTGCCTAGATTACATTACGGAAAATTCTGCAAAAATATTTTATCTACTTTTTTGACCACTGTTCATTGAGTGACGACCAAAAAACACGGTTTTTGAAAAAGTTGTCTAAAATTGACGATTTTAAGTTTTTTTAGTCTGAAAATTGAACAAACCCAAATCTCATGTCTTCTGAATGTGTATAGAAAGTTTAAAGTGTGTATGTTTCTTCTAAGTTGTAGAATTCTCCCAACAAAAGTCCCATTACACCCGCTCCGCGGGATCCAAAACTCGTGTATATGTTATTCACAATAGCCGAAATCGCTCATTGCCCGAATTTTTTGTCCACAACGCGTTATGGGTATAGTAGTTTACCCACGATGCGATTAGAAACGTTATTTCCGGACAATGGGTAAAGTTAATTAACCAGATCGCGTTGTGAGTAAACTGTGTTACCCACGACACGAAATAATGGTTCGTGAGCTTTTGTTTTGCATTGTAGAGCTTTCGTTTGCCCACGTCGCGTTGTGGCTATTGTGTTTTACTCATAACGCATTTTAAATAATATAAAGAATATAAATAAATAAAAAACATTTATTTAAACGCATACAACATAAATTTTTTAAAAAAACACACAAAGAAAACCAAGAACATTTAAACGACACAAAAACTAGAAATAATAAAGAAAGGAGCTTAAAAATAATTATTACTTATTTTTACAAGAATAACTTTTATGACATTTTGAATTACATTTTATATTTAATTTTACGCACCTACATGCCTTCGTTTGACATCCTTTCAGGCAATTACATCGGACAAACCCTTGCTTAGAACCAGAAGACAACTTTGCTTCTTCACGCACGTTTACAGAAGAGCCTAAAGGGATCTCAGATAGTGATAAAAATACTGAAGGCGATAATTGAAACTCATTTCGGCTGTATAATCGTTTTAATTTCCCATTTTTGGTGCCAAGAATGTACAAATCTTGATCAGTCTTATCCATAATAATTGCTAATATATTTCGAGGAGCTAGACGTCCACGATCTACCTCTGGTATGTTTATTAAAACATTGTCACCTATATTGACAACTGGTAATTTCCATTGCGATTGGGTAAGCATTTTATCAGCTTGTTTTTCAAGCCCCTGTTTGCAACCCCTCTCTCTGTATCAGCTGCTTTTTTATTGCAACAAAGTTTGCATAATGGCAAATCCAAATCAGCACCACATTCCGTATGAAATGGTTCATTGCATTCAATGCACACATTTTGTGGGACGTACATGCTATCACAAACAAAACATTTAGTCATACTGACATTTTCCTTCTCCAATCTTCTGTCGTTTCTATAATTTTCTGTTTCGGTATCTAGTTCCGTTTCAATTTCTAATTCGGTTTCGATTTCTAGTTCCGATTCACCAATTTCAGAATTATATTTCTCAGATACTGTATTTGCTTTTTCTAAAGAAAGTTTCATCAATTTCAGATGCTCTTCAAGTTGTTCTTCAGTTTCAATCCCATTTACGACAGAGGTATCTAAGCACGTATCCAATAGTCCATTTCTTTGTGGAGTTCCAAACATGGCTTCATAAGGTGTTCGCTTTATACCTGAATGGAAACTGCGATTCTTCGTACTCTGAATAATACGAAGTCCTTTTGCCCAGTTTTGACACTTGTTATCAGACATCCAGGCTACAAGGCTATCACGAACGTCCTGATTTGCTCGTTCAACGGAACCCTGGCTCTGGGAATGTCGAGGTTTTCCGTGGACTAATTTGATAGCGGACCAACTTGCTGCTAACTTTTCAATGACCTGAAAGTTACTCAGATGAAACACAGCCTTTTTTTTTCAAAGCACAGGATTGACACAGGTTTAAATATATGGAAATTACCTCTCTAGTAATATTGCAGTATTTCTTTTTTAATTCATTTTCCATTGCCTTTTCTCTTTTATGTCCTATTTGTAAATGTGCTGTATGTATTACGTCATACATTTCACTTGCTGCACAGTAAAAAATTAAACCTGATTGTTTTCCTAAAAATTCTTTGTTAACTAGTTTATCTTTTTCACCAACTGTTAATAAATCATATCGTTTTATTCTACGATACTGTTTTGATGATAATTCAAGTCCGTTCCGTTTTCTTTGTAGAGCCTCTTTGGTTTCGTGTACAATTTCTAAATAACGTTCATCTGAAAATAACAACGACCTGTCCTTCTTCTCTAACATTAATTCCCGTAATATTTGTTCAAATTTACCTTTCATCTTGAAGTATTTGCGAAAACCACAACGCACGACAATTTACTAGTGGTTACTGAGTATTATTTGACTACAAAACGTCAGATAGTCTGTTGACAAGCGTGCCTTTAATGCGTTCTGAGTAAATCGCAATACCCCGAACACGACGTGGACAAATGAAATTCTCTATAATGCAAAACAAAAGCGCGCGAATCATTATTTCGTGTCGTGGGTAGCATAGTTTACTCACAACGCGATCTGGTTAATTAACTTTACCCATTGTCCCGAAAGAATGCTTCTAATCGCATCGTGGGTGAACTAGTATACCCATAACGCGTTGTGGACGAAAAATTCGGGCAATGAACGATTTCGGCTATTGCGAATAACATATACACTGCATTTCTGTAATTTGATTTTTTGCAATTTTCAGTTTTAAATTTCTTACATACCTAAATTTATTAGGCTTAAAATTTATTAAATTGTATTTTACTGACTTGTTATTCGCTTCGTGCGAAGTCATGGAAAGGGAAGAAAAAGCGATACTGGCGCTAGCTGCGGATAATTCGTGCATTTTAGGGCGATATTTTGTAATTTTGGCATATCAAATACACGTATACATTTTACTTTTTTTTCAAAAAAGTAGGTGAAAACAATACAATAAGCAATCGGAGTTGCTGTGTTGAAAATTGTACAAATACTAGCAACAAAAAAAACAGTGAAACTTATATAAAAAATTTCAGTAGCAAAGTGGAAATTAAATCAAAGAAATAAATGGATAAGTGTACAATAAGAAGAAAAATTACCTTTATTTTTGTAATAATAACAGTAATGCTGGAAATAGTAGACATCAGAAACTCGAAAGGTTTTAAATAAACAATAAATTATCATTTTACGATGTTCTTTAATATCCCTTTATTCTTAAATGTTCATTCAGCAAGGACTAGATTTCAAGATTTCTGCTTTTGATTATTATTATATGTGGTTGAAATACAATTTTGTAACTTACTGATGGGAAACCAGTTTTAATTATTCATTCTATGTTTTCTTTTCCGACAAAAATGAAAATATAAATAACGATCCTTTTTTTATACATTTTAACTTCACGCTATTATTAAATGGTATTTTTTTATTTTGACAGAATAATTCTTCAATGACAACTTATTAGACCTAGGCAACTTCTCATACATTTTCCAGTAAATACTGTTGCCTGCCTATATTTTATTATTCATTTTTATTGATTATACATAATTTTCTTTAATTTAAGAGATAGAAATATATAATAATAATAAATTAATGTTTTACTTGTTTTACAAGTCCATATACTTTTATTAAAACTAACATATATACTTTTTAATTACGAATTCTATTAAAAATTGCATTTGTCAGTATACGCAGAAATAGTCCATTAATACCAAAACGAATGGGCGCTGCTGTCGCGCACGTAGCGAATAAGACGTTTCTTGAGTTTTGTGCAAAATATAGAATTACCGCAATATTAGCCGCACGTCGCATCAAGGATAGCCATGGTCTCGGCGTTCGCTATACGACAAGTTTAAACTTTAAACGGTCATATTATTACAAATTCAATCGCTTGATAGTGTTCATCGGCATAGATTTTTAATAACCGTGTTCAGCAAGCTCTGTGTACAGGGTTTTTCATTATATTTTGACCGCTACTTATTTTCATTATTATTGCAAACACAAAAAAAAGTTTTAAGTAAAAGCTATGTTGTTCTATCTGTACCGACTAAAAATGTAATAACAGGCTGAATTGTATATACAGGACGACTCCAACAAAATATAATTTAATTTTTTTAATGGGACACCCTATATATTTTTGCCATTTTAAGTAGACTTGCGTTTCCTGATAACAAATATATAATATATTATTTATATAGTGACTTATTGCACTATGAAAGCATAACACATAGATAGCTATGAAAACCATGTTTCCAAGTGAAACAGTTGTTTGTTTATTAAAAGTTGTCAATTGATTGCTTGTAATGGGTTTTACTGTGGTCTAAAAAGTTGAGGTAAAACAACAAAGCTTTTACTTGAAACTTTTTTTGAGTTCACAAGAATTATGAAAATACGTAGTGGTCAAAATATAATGAAAAACCCTGTACACGTGGGTTTTCGGACTTCTTCTGCAATTTATTGAGTAAGTACGTTCCTAAATTAAGAAAATTCTATCACAGTGCTATACTTTTTTTGTTTCCAGGTTGCAATAGCTGGCCTGTGTTTATTATGTCATCAGACACTTGCAGAGGGTGAACTTACCCCAATTAGTTTTTTCAAATATATTTTTTTGTTAGTTGTTTTCGGAAAACCCGAAGAAAATCATATGGGAAAAAAAATTAAAAAAAAACTACGCCTTTCGGTTTCCTGCGAATTCCCGAAAAATTATGACAGATTTCGCCACGGGGCTTATTTTATTTGAGAGCCAACAAAAAAATACGCAACTTCTCTCTTGGGCACATATGTCTAACATTTATAATTTCGCCACAAATTCATCGCAAATTTCATGTCCATGGTTCTGATCAAAGAAACGAAAAAACAACTTTTTGGTAAAAGCACTTCTGGCGGCGAGAAATTCGCTATTAAAACTACCTGTGCAATGAATTTCCGAACTAGTTTTGCCTCCTCTTTCGATTGGTGCATTTATTTTTACTATCGGAATGATACTTGCCCAGATAATTAGCATTTTTACCATGGAAAATTCCGGAAAACCCGGTTTTTCCTAATTTAAAAAAAATTGAACAACAGCTACATCTTTTTTTGCCTTTTTTTCAGATAGATCAAATCAAAATACATAAGGTCCACTTTGTTTCATCCAATTACAAATTAATGTAAGCTCGAAGGGGCTTTTTTCCGTTATTTATTTGGACTATTTACGTATTTTTAATTTTTTTTGTTAAAAACAGAAACATTCGATAAGAAACAAAATTACGAACACCGAACAAAAAATAATATTTTGTTAACTGGAATATATTTTAGAGATTTTGTGTGTACCAAATTTACCAGATATTAAAAAATTTTATGAATTGATTACAATTTTAACCGTACATTTTTCACCGGTAAATTCGTATATTAAAATCCTGATCCTAGTCGGATCCAAATTAATTGGAACCAATGACATATATAGATTAATAGACTGCTCATCCATATATAAACAAGACGACGAAAAGCGGGTCATATTGCTTGGCTTGCCGAGTGCTCACCAGGCAGAATCGGTCTGGCCCAAATGAGTTTAAAACATTTCATCAAAGTAGGAATTGAATTAAAAAAAAAAATATATATATCTGTATGTTTATTTCAAGACAGGAGCTTGCGTTAGGTATTTTAAAAAAGGATTTTGAGTCGTAACGTCTAGTTTCCCAATTTTCAAAACATTTTAAGAGATCTAACCAATTTTGAACATAGATGTAAACAATTTTACACTCATGTGTATATAACTAACTTTAGACCATGACTACTGTATAGTGGCACTATTCGGACACTTGATTATTCTTTTAAAATTAATTTCGCATTATAAAAGCAGATATTATGCAAAAATTGAATGAACTTTTTAAAGATTTAAAGTTAGTAGCTTTTTCACATTCTAAAGTTTGTCCCTTTAGACAATTAAGGATTATTTTGGCGGTGAATGTGAATGATTTGATGAATAATAATAAAATTCCACCAGTGGAAATCTGATCAACATCATAGTAAAATGGACTAGGTACAAAGTGCAATCTTAGTTGACGTCAAGATCCGTGTACCTTAGCATCGGTAAAAGGGAAATAAAGATTCTGACTTACAATCACAAAAAGAACGTACAACTAAGCTTAGTCGATGTAAGTTAGCTCAGATTAGTGGTAAAAGGAAAGCGAATATTAATAAAAAGAAAATTAATCCAGCTAAAACAAGAATTATGGCTACTGTCTTTAATAATGATATGTTGCCAGTACTAGTAGAATGTTAAGTGTTGAGTTATCTTCTTCAGGCAATGGATGTACGTATGCATAATTTAAAATGTTTGGTTCATTATTATTATTATTATTATTATGTTTAATGTGTTTTTGCAGTTAATGAACATATATCTACTACTGAAGCAGATAATGAAGATTTGTGTGCTGCTGAATAGCTTTGCTTAATTTACAAAACTTTGTGAGTGGTGATTTAGTTGATCCGTTTTCAAACAGAATTGTTAGTGCTAAAGAACTATCTACTTTAATAGGATTGCAATCCTTCCAGTTATTAGCCACCATTGTGGAATTAGTAGCAGAGTTGTTTCTAAATAATAGGAAAAAGGAGATCAGTTATGTCTGTAAAGGATCAAGTTATATTTACTTTTATGAAGTTGAAAACTGATATGCAAGATATAATGTCTTATTCATTTTATTTGGAGTGAATGAAACTTTTTATCGTTAAATTTTTTAAAAGTTTTTAATAAAACTGGTAGAAGTTCTTAGAAATATTAAATAATGTGCCTCTATGTAAGTAAGAGTACTACTACTTGATTGTACCCAAATCCCAATACAGCAAGCCAAATGTCTTTGTTGTAAGCTAAAAAATTACTCTCGACTACAAAAAGAGGCATACTATTAAAATATTGACTGGAGTGTCACCTACTGGTCTCATTACTTACAAAAGTGGTAAACTTCAGAAATAGACATTTTTTAACAAAGTTCAATACTTGAAGTGTGTGAATCATTTCTCGATAGTAAAATGTTTAACAAAGGTTTTCTTATTGGAAACATAACAGAAGCTGAAGGTATACAAATTATACAGCCTCCTTTCCTCAATAAAAAAAATCAGTTCAGCCATCAAGAGGCTTTACTTAATGCCAAAATTGCCAGAGCTAGAATTCACATGGAAAGAACCTATCAAAGAATAAAAGTGTTTGTCTCTCTGTATTGGTACTTATGTCCGTTTTTCTTCTATTTATATTGAGTTTTTATTATACGATACTTCTCTGTATCTAACTAACTTTTAAAATGTACTTGTAAAGCCCAGATAGCTCTAACTCGGGCTTTTGAATATAATAATATTTATGTAATTGTATTTACAATAAATACTTTATTATTATTAATATTATTATTATAATTAATTATAATTCGTAAAATTATTATAAACGTATTTACCTTGTACCTAATTGTATTGATACTTGCGTGAAAAATGAAATGTTACTTTTTATATTTCTGTAGCTGGTCTTACAAACCTTTATAGAGCAATTCACCATTTAAATTTAAAAACAAAACAATATTTTATACTCAAATAATTAAAAAACTTAAAACAGAACATAAGTATAATTAAAACTAAATAAAATAAACAATTCAACAAAATGTCCGACTGAGTAATGACAATGAGAACAAAATCTCAACTAGACTAAACTTTCTTTAAAACCGGTCCTGTGAAAGGTTTGTTTACCAGTGAGCACTCAAAATTGAGACAAAACACAAACATTGCATGCACTAGACAAAGAGAAAACATCTCCCAGTTCGACTCACTTTTCATCGTTTTATTTACGTATGGATAAGCAGTCTATTTAAACTATATATGTCATTGATTGGAACCCCACGGTTCAACGACACATGCTTTAGCTAAAGAGTAGAAAAACGAATTCTTATACAATTTTTGAACGTTTTTAGTTCCTGCATTTTAGTCTGCATTTTCTCTGATGCCGAGTCAAATAAACGACTGGAACAGTTTAATTTAACAGATTCAAACCAGGATGGATTTATAGATTACACTGAATTTTTGGAGGTAATTATTTTTAATTATTATAAGGAATAAATGAATTTAAAAAAAATGCGTAAATATAAAATAGATGAAACAAAAATATGACCAGGCATTGAGAAAATTGTACCGGGTCGGGTGTCCAAATAAGAAAGGTCGTTGGCCTTATCAAAAGAATAAAAAAAAAAAATAAAAAAACAACGTATAAATATCATTTTTATTTTCAGTTGATTTACAATTATGATAATCTTGGACTCCTTGCTAAGATGGTAGGAGAAAACATAGTCTTCATAAGCGATTTGTCCATAGGTCAACAACTGGAACATGGATTATTTTAAGTAAAAATATACCATATAAACATGACAAACTATTGTCTTTCTATTTAGGAATAATATTCACAATAACACAAAACACAGGAAGGAGATACTGACATATATGTTTGTATAGCATTAGCAATAGTTATACAAGGATATATTTATGTATTCTATAATTTTCAACTAACTCTATATATACAGTGTGTCCACAGATGGACGTAACTATTATTGTAAAAATATTTATTTTAAATTAAAAAAAAGTCGATCTTCATATCTTTTGCTAGTTAAAGAAATGCGATACACGTTGAGAAACTTAGATTTTGTCGAACAGGGTGAGCAATAAAATATACAATTGTAGATTTGTAATATTAAAAATTTTTTGATACAATTTTTTTCAAGTACTCTACTGAAGAGATTGTAATAGCCCAAGAGCCCACTGCAAATTTTTACCGTCATCTGATAACGAAATGAAATATACCCCAAAAGCATGGAAAAACAATGTACCTGTGCCAATCCCAATCATGAGCAAAGTGGCTTAAAAAAATTATTTTATATTAAAAAAATCACATAAGGCATAACAGCGCTAATTTTGTTTGCCCTTAAAGTTTTCCAGAAAATAACATTCAAATATATCTTGATATATATCGTTAAAGAGAAACATTTCTATCCACGATTAGTAGGTAAAAATCATTAAAAATATGAATCAATGTTTGCTGATTTAAAAATTTATTTGTATGCCTATTGTTGTGATTCATTTTTACAGGTTGCCATAGAAACGACAAAAAAACTACTATGATTATGGTTTAAAATAATTGTCTAACAAGAGTTTATAATTATTATTGACTATCTCTACAAATGGTTTATATAATGCCATCCTTCTTCCTTTAATACATAAACATGGTTTAAAAGGTAGGTAAAAATATTAATAATTTAGGTTTAAAAGCTAGATTCACAATGAATTAGGATTGTAATTTTCAGGGAAAACACAATTGTCACTGTCATTGTAATTTTTTTTAACCACTTTGCTCAGGATAGGGATTGGCACAGGTGCAATTTGGTAAAGTACAATGTTGTTACATGCCTTTGGAGCATATTTCATTTCGTTATCAGATGATGGTCGAAATTTGCAGTGGGCTCTCATACTATAAGGTTTATTCGAAAAGTCAAAGTTTTTAAAAATGTATTTAAAAAATTTTAATTTTTGTTTTTTTTATGCACACCATGTACAATAAAATCGAAAGTTTGTCAAAGTGAATCGTATTTATTTATTTTTTAATTTTTACAAGTATAGTTAAAGTCAATCCGTTAATACATTACTTATCTCATTTTGATAATAAATAATGATAGAATATTATTTGGAAAAAGTATACAATATACAAACAGTAACTGTGATTACTATACTAGTGTGTTATGAGGGCCCCTGCAAGATAAACTAAATATTTGCCTAATACCCCGATCTCACTTTATGTGATTTTGACTTATACTTGGCCCATAGTTTCTGTCGATTCCGCATAAACCATTAGAGTTATTGCAAATACAAATGTCTTGCTCTATTGGGCATTTCAACGACCTGCCAAAATGCTGCCCGTGGGTAGAACTTGATTATTATCCGTAGAGCACATTACTTTACAATGCGCAGAAACCAGATTAAATTTATAGGCAGTATGCGTGGTCACAGGCCTCCCAGCGTCTTATTTATAATATTGCACAGTTGAATTCAGTAGCGTAGAAAGCATTTTACTTATTGCATTTCCTTTCATTGTTATTTTCTTGTGTTTAGTGTTTCGATTTGATCCAAAGAAACGTTTATTTCTTAGTTTTTCGACTATTCAATTATGTGTGTATTTTGGTAAGTACAATTTATACCTAAATAAATCATTTAAAGAGTAAAAAAGTAAGTTTTATGAACGACTATTCTTAAAATTTAGTATTTTTATACTTATTTTGGTATGTAAAATCACACTTTATACAGAATAAATATTGAAAAAGGAACATAAGACCCCATCTAAAGGTCGAAAAATCGTGGTATCTTTTGTGCATATTAAAATAGAGGTACTTTTAGATAACCAGGGGTATGCAAATCAATGAATCGTTTACATATTACTCATATTTATACGTTCAAGATTAAAGTTTAATTATAATTCATTTAAGTGTGGTCTTAGATAAAATGTATGAACACGTGTGAAGTGCTTCACATCTTTAGAACTAATGTGACACAAGTTAGATATTATTCGTTTTAGTCATAACTTTTCTATATATTTCAAATATGCTATGGAAAAACAGCTACCTACGCCAATAAAGCAAGGTTAAATATCGAGGAGCTCTAATTTCAAACCATTCTTTTTTAGATATAATTTACTTTTTAAAGTAATAATTATCTTTTTTTTTTCGTTGTAAAAGGCTTATAAAGTTTGAATACTTACAGTTTTAAAGTTGAAGGTGGTAGCCATGTGTGAGTTATAAGTTCAAAAAGGTAAATCAAACAAAGGTGGTCCTTAGGATCTCACAAGAGTATTTTATTACGACCGGTTTCGAGGATCAAATCCTCATCATCAGGTAAGGTCTAAAAATAGAGAGGAAAAACGAATGAGCTCATAACTAATAAGTGGGTTTAAACATTTTTAATATGAAAGTTGTCAAATATCAAGAACTCACCCGTAATTACTCTATTCGTTTTTCCTCTCTATTTTTAGACCTTACCTGATGATGAGGATTTGATCCTCGAAACCGGTCGTAATAAAATACTCTTGTGAGATCCTAAGGACCACCTTTGTTTGATTTACCTTTTTGGACTTACAGTTTTAATTGAATAACTTTAAAAAAATAATAATTATTGTTTAAGTTCACTCAGATAACAGCAGCTATCAAGAATATATTATCTAGGCACTCTTACAGTTCACGGCCAGTTGGGTTATAAAGAATTTTTAATAAAATAATTTCAAACTTAATTTTTTAATTTCTTAAGCATATTCGAATAAAAAATAATGTATGAACTACGGACGAAACATTTGTTTTAGGACTCTTAGTAGTCGTCCTAAAAACTCAACTTTTCGTCCTTGGTACATAAACTACTATTATATACCTTTTATTCAAAACCAAATTTTTTCTTACATTTATTAGCTTGTTGAACGACATGAATCAAAAACATTTAATAGGACAAAAGGGCCAAGTTCTTCATGCCCAGACCAAAGAAGTAATTTCACGCCTGATTAAAATATTTTCAACACTCAAAATATTTTCAACACTCTGCCTTTGATTTTGCCCACTTACTAAGGAGAAAGTTATCCTTATTAGGACTATTCAGCAATAAATGGAAATTCTCCAGTCTCTAATGGAGTCTGATTGTGAAACAAATTTCGATCGAACTCAATTACGGCGGGTTGAGCATGAGTAGATGCGAAAGTAGTATCGCCATCTATACTTAGTAAGCAATATCACAAATTACATCTAGTGGATATCCACGATGGTTTGCGTTCGCGCCTAGACTTTGATATATTTAGTGGATGACCATGGGATATTGAATACACCTTAAAAAAAAATAATTTTAAATATCTAAACAATGGCGAGCACAATGGCGTATTTTTTTAATAATTTGCTATATAATTACTATTATTTATGGACATTTGCATGTCTATAAATTACAGCTCATGGATATAAAATAGATATCTACCATGGACTGGACATTCAGTGGATATTGGGATGTTCAGTAGATATCCAAAGGATTTGGTGTGCTGTCTGGGAACCCCCAAGGAATGGGCAAATGTGGTTGACCATTGCTCGAAATATGAGGTTGCGTATACACTTAATGGATGGATATACAGATTCCTTGATATTTAATGTAAATATGGAATCATCTGACGAGTGGGATTCAGAATTGTTGAATATTTAAAATTGAAATAATCACAAATATATTTATTAAGTAAAATTTTCAGTTGTTTTATTAATTTACAGTTTATTAAAAATTTGACAAACAATAGTCGAAATTCTGACTAATACTTTTCGTTTACGAGTATTTAAGATTTTAAATATTTTATAAATGTACACACGCCACTGCTAAAGAAAGCACTGGTTATCAGGTACAGTGTTGCCAACTGCAAGTAACGGAATTACCACCAAATCTAATTAAAATGCTCCATTTTTCCTCACAATAGCAATTCAATCCTCACAAATTCCTCACACGTTTAGAAACACAATTTAGATTTAAAAATTAGAAAAACTTTATAGTTTTGTTTGTTTTTTGTAGACATTAGAGAAACAATTTAGTTCATCAACAAAATATCACGCCATCTAATAGCGAAGAAATACATTTTGAAGTGGTTATTATTGAAGATAACTATATTTTCCTTCTAATGACAATAAAAAATGTTAAGTAATCTGTGAATCACTCGTTTCTTGTAATAATGTCAGCACACAAACAATAAGCAGATCATTTTTTAAAAATTCAGCACAGTCGGTAATTTTGCTAATGGTCTGACGCCATCTTTCAGATGTTGTCATCCCTATTTAAACTACTAATGATAATTTATAGAAACCGAAAATATTTCAGATGTGATTTTTTAAACGCTAATGCTAAAAAAAGTGGTGTTTTTACCAAAAAAATCAACTGAAATTTAAAGTTGTATGTGTCCTAATTCGCAAAATATACCTAATTTTGATGAATTAGCTTAAGAATACTGAATCCTCACAATTGGGTCAATGCTCCCACTTTTGCTCCACAAGTATCAAATCCTTACAAATGTAAGCATTTACCCTCATATTGGCAACACTGATCAGGTACCCCTACCGTAAGTGATTTTAGATCAACGTCGTCAAATAAACTCCTCCTGGCTGCGCGAAATTAGACATTTTGTTACGCAATATACTCATCGGATAGTAATCGAGCTCTAATGACAGCTCTTGGCACAGTTTAAAGAATATATACAGGGTGTTTCCGAACTTAGCGTCCAAATTTGTAGGGGTGGTAGTTCGCATAATTTGAGTGCGATTGGCAGATTTCATTTTTATAAAAAAATTATAATAAACAAAATAGAGCCATTATTAAAAAATCAAAGAGCAGGTCCTACCCTGAGCGCGTAGCGCAATAGTCCTCAAAAACAGATAAGCGTAGCGCGCGCGAGTCGAGACGATCCTATCGCTGTGCAGGACCGTACCTGTTTATAATTTTTAATTATTTTTATTTTAAATATTTTGGAAAAATGAAATCTGCGAGTGGGTCTCAAATTATGAGAACTGCCACCCCTACAAATTTGGACGTCAAGTTCGGAAACACCCTGTATATATTCTTTAAACTGTGCTCATGATATGGCAACCCATATATAGGTAGTTATATAAATTGCTCAAAACGGGTCAGTTTTGCGAGCGGCCATATTGCCTCGGAAGTGCTTATTAATCAGAATCGGTCTAGCAAAAATGTGTTTTAAAACGAATATTTAGCCTTTGAATATAGTAAAAAAATAATTACCTACATTTTTACATCAAGGCATAAGCTTATGTTTATTTTGAAGAACATGTATGATCAATTTATATAACTAGCTATATCATTGACCCACATATGGTTGCCATATCATAACTTGTCATCACCCACGGGCAGCCATTTTGTTTGGAATGCCTAATAGTAAGCATATTATTTCACGAACTTATTGAAGTTAACATGATAATTGTGAAGTTTGTTTTTTCATGGAAATTACAATTTTTCATTCAATTTCGGATCTTATATTTATTTTCATCTTCTTTAAACTGCTAAACATTTAACAAAAAATAATTATTTAATATTATGAAATTATATTTACTTGCAGAATGCTTTTTAACTCGTTTCTAATCTAAGCACTCTCAATTTCCCTGAATCGACCATTATACAAGCAGCATCGTTTCGACCACCGCAATATTTTGATGACGAAAATACTGTCAATAATTTACCCTTTTGAAGTACCTAAAAAAATATATACATGGTGTTTATTAATTGACTGCCGATACGATACTTAAGGGTGTGAATCCTTGGGCGATTTTAAGAAAAAAGTTAATATCAACATATGTCGTAAGCTTAATTTTTGAGCTACAGAGTGTTATAGTTTTACATAATTTTCATATAACTCCAGATATTTTTAGAAAATTTTGTACACATCTTATAATCATTAAGGAGAATTTTTTGATGCAAAATATGTTTGAACTGAATATTTTTGAAGAAAAAAATGGTAACCTACTGCTTTTTGAAAAACAAAATCTATTTTTGAAATCCTCCTTTGAAACAAATTGATTCATTATTTTGTAATTTTGTAATTAATAGTACATTATATACCTAGGCTGAGAAAGCTATTATTTACCTCGCACATTATATCCCTCGGCGCTACGCGCCTCAGGATATAAAAGTGCTCGGTAAATAATAGCTCACTTCTCACCCTAGGTATATAATGTACTATTAATTATAGGTGGGACACCTCAGAGAACAGAGGAATTTGGTACATTAACTAAAACCAATTTTGAAAAATGTTTTTCGGTGGATGGGTACCAGTGAGAACCCTATTGAAAAGCAAGAACAGCCTGTTCTTATTTCAAGATTATTAATTTCTTCAATAAAACTATCCTATAATTCAACCAAAATCAATATATTTATGTCAAAGTCAATATTAACATTTCTTGGAACAGTTCATATTATTATTGTAACAAATTTAGATGTATTGAATTTAAGAACAAGATATTATTGAATATAAATAAAGTATATTTAAAAAAAGTGTAAAACTATTTCATTTAAGATGTACATTTCTTGGAACAGTTCATATTATTATTATAACAAATTTAGTTGGATTGGATTTAAGAATATTTAAAAAAAGTGTAAGACTATTTCATTTAAAATGTACCTACATAATACTGCAATTGAGCAATAAATACTCTTCATTTAATTAGAGGTATTTTAGTTAGGGCAAGTTGATTTTATTCTTCAAGCAAGGCTTATTAGCTATTGTTAAACAAGTATTACAACAGTTTCAAATTGAGACGAGTTTTACTTGCGGATATACAAACACAACAAAGCATTGAAATAAGACCATTCATCTTGAAGTACACCTTTTTTTCTGTGTGTGGATTTTCTTCAGCCCATACCTACATGGTTATTGTGAAAATGCCTTATTGCATTTCTTGACATATTCGCTTCATCGGTAAAAAGAATAGGCGTAACTAATGTGTGCAAAAGCCATTGACAAAATGCAATACGTGGAGGAAAATCAGCAGCAAGAAGTACCTAAACGCGTTGTATGGTATAACAAATTGTCCCTAAGAATTTTCCAAACAGTCGAATAACTCTCAATCAAAGTATTTGTAATTTTTCGAATAGAAGTACTCGGATCTTCCTCGATCATATCCAGCACATTTTCTTTTACTTCCACCGTTCTCGCTGTATTTGGCCTTCCTGGCCCTCCACTTTTCGTCTCAATGCGCCTGTGTCATGAAGACGTTGATGAATATTTTGGAACAATTTTCTATCAGGAATATTACGGTCAGGAAATCGTCTAATGTACAACCTCCTAGTTTCTAATGAATTTCCATCAGCAAGACAATAAATGTAATGCATGTCAGTCATCTCGGCGTTTGTATAGTGATTCATGATAAAGTCAGTAACAACATTTTAACTAACAAATGATCAATCATTAGACAAATTCAAATGAAATCCAAATTTAATCTGTATTTCTTTACGATGTCTGAACTTTTGCCTGTTTTAAGTGGAAAAAAATAGCCGTTTTTAGTAATTGGAAAGTTGTTAAAAAATAACGAATTTTTAAAAAAGTTTTATGTTCTTGGTTAACATAGTGTAGTCCTATTTTTTTTTAGACTATTATTAATTTTAAAAATAATAAAAATAGTTTTCTCGAAAATGTTGTGCGTCCTAAACAAAACGGAATTTTAAAAATCATCATAGAACAAAATATTCTTATAATAGTCCAAGGAACAACCTCTTGAATTTTTCCCGCATTTTTAAAAAACACCCTGTATATTAATATTAACTTTTCTTCAGAATCATCCAAGGATTCACATCCTTAAGAATCGGCACTCAATTAATAAATACCCTGTATAAATGTGGGATCTTATCATCATAATAAAATATAATATGCGATATTTGGCAACCGAAGTTGCCAACAAGACGAGCTTAATCTTGTCATTAGGACTGCAACGTAATGGAAGGTGACGCATCTGGGTGTCTATTATTGAATCTCGGAGAATAGAAATTTTGAGGGAAGAATGAGACAAAAATAGAAATGTTGTACATTGCAGATAAAGAGGAAAAACCAGTTTTCTATTCCCTCAAATTCAAGAATAACTACCCAGATGCAATTCAAGTATATTCTTGAAACCTAGTTTTTGGTTTTAAGAGTTCAGATATGCGTTAAAAGTTACATTAAATTTTGTTGCATGTCCTCTAAAAGTTGACAATTGTGTTGTCTATTGCAGATTTGTATATCTATCTTTACTTAACTCTTTATAGGGTACTGGGAGCTATACTTCCCGCCCTGGTTTTAGCTCTTTGGTTACCATATTTCCCATGTGCGTTGTGATCTACTTGTCATCTATTGACTGATATGTTTTTTAAATTAAATTAATCTTTTTTTCTATTTTATTGTAAAAACAAAAAAATATTTCTAAAATTGTTAATACAATTAATAATGTAATTTTTCATTAAAATTGTAAGTGATTTGCGGAGTTTAATAATAATTGTGAATTTACCTTAGAGCACAGAATTTTTAAAAATTATAAGAAAATGCAACATCACTTTACTTCCCAAAACTATTTAAAGTTGTCAAATAGTGTTTAGACCTCAGATTACAAAAAGAAAACAGTATTAACTTACCTGAAATCCAGCAACCGCCACTTCGTGAGCTCGTATTAAATGAGTTAATTGATTGGCTTTCAAAAACCTTTCTAAAGCTTCAACACTAAAAATGTGAGCAGTCCCTCTTCTAGCATTAACAGCAAAACCTTCGTTAGCGAGCAATTCTACTGCTAGTTTTTCGTCCACTGCTTTTGGCCTGAAACAATTGAATAATTGGCGTGTACTAGTGATTGGTCAAAAGCCCTTGATTCTAATATTCCTGTGGACATTATATATCTGGATTTTGCGAAAGCGTTCGATAGGGTACCTCATTAAAGACTATTACTTAAACTAAAACACTTTGGTCTCCGAGGCAATCTGAACAAGTGGATCGAAAATTATCTTGCTAATAGATGTTTTAGTGTCAAAGTTAGACAGTCACATTCCTCCGATCGACAGGTCACCAGTGGAGTACCTCAGGGATCGGTGCTAGGCCCTCTATTATTTTTAGTATATGCCAGTGATCTTACCTTACATATTCACACCTGTAAGTCTTTTTATGCGGACGATACCAAAATGTATGCAAATCCACTGCTGGAACATAACTTACTACAAAATGTTTCAATGCTATTGGAAAATGGTGTAACGACTGGTTACTGCCGTTAAATGTTAGCAAATGTGTAGTTTTGTATATGGGAAAGAACAATCCTCGCCTACAATACACACTAAACGACTATGCACTGAATAGTGTTACGTCTCATTCGGATTTGGGTGAAACCATTACTTCTGATTTAATCTGGTCTGAGCATGTGCTAACTACCTGCAAACGTGCCAATTCACTTATATATCTCCTTAGGAAGACCTTCGTGAAAATATCATTTCAGATGTAAGTGAAATTATTTAAAACATACGTGTGACCCATATTGGAGTATGGTGACCCAGTGTGGTGTCCAGTGCTAGTGCGTGATCAAAATCTACTTGAAAATGTACAACGACGTGCCATACGTATAAGTTTTGGACTAAATCGACCGTATTACGCCGACCGGTTAACAATGGCGCATTTACAGACATTTTAACAGCGTCGCATGCGAGGTGATCTAATTTTAAGTTTTCGCGTAATAAAAATTAATTATGCTGACTTGTTTTATTTATATTCTTTAAATCATGATAACAGACTAAGAGGTCACCAATTCAAATTATAAAAAACACTATTCGCGATTCAAATTAAGTGATACGCCCTCTGGAGGAAATTTTTAGAAGGTGCCTATAAGAAGGATATCGTTCAGTGTTGCCAGAAGTAGCGAAATTTCGTTACGTCGTCGGATTTTTCATTCAACATTGCGCTAAGCTTTCATTCTCAATTCTTTATTATTCCTGGAGACGTCTCTGCAAGCCGCACTACCCTTTACTCCTGGAAACGTCTCTGCGACACTGCCTTGGCTGATAAGAACGGTCTCCCATCTAATAGCTACGTTACAGGCGTCATTCACTTATTCTTCACTTCTTATTGGTCATCCATACTCGGTAAACGCCCCTATTGTTTAAAAACACCGGCGTTAGGCACTTGGTCAACGTCAAGCGTCACTCTCAATCTAGCTAAAAAACTTCTCTTCCGACAAAGCTTTAGTACATCTCAAACATAAAACATCGTTCAGCGTTTTAAAAGATGGCTTGAGTGCTTAAGTATATAGTGTAAAACGTATGTAGTTTGTAAATAAACCATGAAATAAAATTAACATCGTATTAATAGAGTTTTAAAATAAAGTATGTAATTAGAAAGTGATATTTTTACCCAAGCACTAATCCTTCCATCCCTACGGATCGCACAGGTATTTCCAACATAATTTAATATGGTTCACAATTTGCCAAAGTCCGTATGTCGGTCTTAGTTGGTTTATTGGTCAATCTGCGACAGCTGATGTATTAGCTCGCGTGGCGCGTGTATTATAGAAACACCATTAGTCAGTGACTTATGGAGTTTCTTAAGTAAAGCAGATTTTGACGACTAATGAGATTTCTCGTTGGAATGTGCACCGAAGTCACGGCATAAAAAACAATCGGCAGGCCCACTCTCCGCTGATCGCATACAAATATTATACTAAGAAAATTTGACCTTGACGACGCCATTCAGGGGTCTTAGTCAGGGTCGGATAGAAGCGTATTTAAAGATTTTGTAATAAAATAAGGTATTGATAGGCAGGATCGTATTAAAAACAAAAGAGCTTTACAGATTGCGCTAAATAATTAGCTTGTTTTTATTGATGGTCTTAAAATTTCTATTAATATTTTTAAAGTAAAATATATGAGCAGCCTTAAATATAACTTAGGACCGATTCCACCGTTGTGTTAAACGAAGTTTAAAATTACATTTTTACGTTAACAATGTCATTTTAATCTCCGTTTAACACAACGGTGGAATCGACCCTTAATAACATATATTTATGGAAATCGGGGACAAGGAGCGTCAAATGTTATCTCGGAATTAATTAAATCTAAAAAAAATTACAAACGCCGGATTTAGTGATAAATAATTCAAAATTGTGATGAAAAATTATTTCAATTTTTGTTATTTAACATACAAAACTATTATTTGCCATTTTTAAATTGCCAAAAATATCTTTATTTGCTTTTTTTGTATGCTTTATAATAACAATACATGGAGCTTATATCCAAGTCTTCGTGCGTCAAGGCATATTGTGTACATACATCGCAACGTTGAATTTTAAGACATTTTTTTTTTATTAAAAATCCGCATATATAATAAAATTTTCTTAAAAAATATTAATATTTTGTGCATGCAATTCATTAATATGCTTGTTTATATTTACATTTTCGACAATATTGCCACCATTACACGCGATTTTGGAAAATGGCTCATCCTTACTAGTCCTACGAATTTCATATAGCCTTACAAGTAAAGCATCCCCACCTGTTTTGCAGTTTTCAGTTCCAGAATGTAATAAATTTAAACATTGCAATTTTTTGAAAGTCCTTTGAATTTGGACCGATGTAGGGTTTACACAGTTACCATCATGTAGGAAGGATAATTGTAAATGTAAAAACTACCAATCGCGAACACCACCACTTCACTAGAAATTACAATCTTCACACTTACCCAATAATAGTTAAAAAATCAATTTCTCAACGAGCATACTCTTATGTCGCTTTAAAATGTTACAATACTTTGCCTGAAACACTAAAAAGAATAAATAATAAAAATTTGTTTAAAACAAAGCTGAAGTTGTTTATAATGGAAAACCACAGACAATTCATATCTAATATTTTAGGATAAGTTTTACCTAAATTCCAAAATCTATTAACAAAAAAAAAAAAAAAAAAAAACTTATGAAATGTTATTAAAAAAAAAAAAAAAATTAGAATTTTGCTATTTCCAAAATAAGAAACACTTACCCGGATTATACATACTTACATGACTTGACAAAACTAGCCAGATTAGACATTAACATTATCTATTTTCTTCTATTATTAAATAAATATAATTATATATATATATATATATATATTTTTTTTTTTTTTTACCGTAATTAGAATAATTAATTCATGTAATTAGGATAATTAGATAATAGTGTATATTGTGTACAGCGAAACAAGTACTCACGTACTTATTGCTTCTTACTTTATTTTTGTAAATAATGTTTAATTGTTTATAAAATTATTTATATTATATTGTATTGTATACCTACATGAATAAAGTTATATTATTATTATATTATTATTATAATTAAGAGTTGCAGATTCCTCACAGAAATTTGGCAGCATGTTTACCTTCAGCGACATATGGAATAGTTTTGTGCAATTAATACTCAGTCGGTAATATAGAAAGATGTAATGCTATTTTAGCTTGAAAATTGGCGGGCTTTTGAATTTACTTCGACAAAATATAAGAATTTTACATTTTTAATAGCACTGCTTAAAACACATGATTTTGATTGTGACTTTTTCAGAAAAAAAAAATTATTCCATATAAAAAATTCTGCTTGTTGAAGAAAATTACAAGAAAAAGTTTCCTTTTAAAGTTATGAAGGAAAACCGAAAGGAAAACTGTGACTTTTCTTCGTAAAATCAATAAGGTAATACAGATTTTGTCCTTTTGTCAATTTTAAGTTTCTTCATTTATTAAGACCATGTACACCTGACCTAAAATATTAATATAGTAAACCTATTTTTTCGTCAAACAGAATTTTTTTATAATGACTTTTTCCTTAAAATAAAAATAAAGATTTTTCTATTTTGTCAACTCCATAAGGGAGATGTTTAAAATATAACGTTTTACTTTAAATCTTAATAATATACCTACAAAAGTAAAGTCTAGGTGTTCTTAATAATAATAAATGACTTTATTGCTTTCATAAATTCAAATTAACAATAATGTAATTACACAAAGAAAATATATGTATTAGGTACCTGAAAGCAAGAGGCGGCGTTCGCACTCAAACATTATTAGGGAATAATGATTGAACAGCGCTCTTCCACGCAATCTTATCCGAGAATTGGTAGACTATGCAATCACAAATGCACAGAGATATATTTCAGGCTGCCTAACAATTACTTTAAAGGGGGCGAGATTATGGTGAAGACGTAAGGGACGTGGATTTCGAGGTTATGTATGAAATTGATCGAGCTTTTAGGTACTCAAGTAATTAGGAATTTAATAATTATTATTTTATAATTATTTTTGTTATTATTATACATTTTAATAGTGTTTAATACTAGTTGCTAATAAATAAAATGTAAAAATTAATGTTTAAAAATAATAATAATAAAAAAAAAAGATTCTTGGCAAAGTGTGGTCTGATCAACGACGAAAAACTACTAGACCAATTTTTCGTTGCAACTATTATGGTTATAGTGTTTTTCAGGAAAGTACGCAATTAATTGAATCGGTCATTTGAGAAAGCTCATAAGTCACAAATTTGACATATTCCAAAAATGGCAGATTCTTATTGCTAACACTTCGGCACGGCATAATAAACAATCGGCAGACTAACTTGTCTTGGCGGCAACGCTACGCGCACATCTACGCGCACACCGCCATTTTGGGGTCCAACCTCTTAATCAAGCCAGTGGCGTCACTGTCGTCGTTTATATCGACAAAAACAAACAAGTTGCAGTAGCACGGAATCAGTAGCGTGTATCTTAAATTTATTTTGTTTGTGATGTTTGTATTATGTAGTTATTGTTATTTTTTTAGAATTATAGATATTTTTTGACACTTTTTATATAGTAGTTGTTTTCCAGTGTTAATTTGTTAACTTTTAAGTGTTTTACTATGTCTGGGCAAAGTTGTGCAGCAAAAAACTATATGAATAAACTGTATTAAAAGATTTTTTCGGTTTCTTAAAGATCTTATTAGGTATGTATGGTATACTTTTAAAAAAATCCTAGTTTATGAGTCAGTTTGTTAGTTATAAAGCTATTAGTAAGATGTACGTAGGTGCCTAGTTAACGTCACGTAAAGTTTAGCGTCAATTTATATTTACTTATGTAGGTATATTATTAGGATTTAAAGTAAAATGTTATATTTTAAACGTCTCCCGTATGGAGTTGACAAAATGGAAAAAATCTTTATTTTTATTTTAAGGAAAAAGTCATTATAAAAAAATTCTGTTTGACGAAAAAATAGGTATACTATATAGAAATGTGATAGAAACCCACCGTTCAATGCCCGGAGTGCCTCGTCAGCAAAGTCAGCGCTTTGCACCTTGGCGACAATGAACCCGAGATTATAAATACCATGTCAACGTGGGAATCAACGTTCTTTTTATTTTAATCACTTACGAATAACATTGTTAATTAAAGATCCATTTTTGTATATTTTAAATAAATAAAGTTTGCTTTTTTTGAAAAACTAAAGTGTTGTTAACTTAACTATATTAATATGTTAGGTCAGGTGTACATGGTCTTAATAAATTAAGAAACTTAAAATTGACAGAAGGAAAAAATCTGTATTACCTTATTGATTTTACGAAGAAAAGTCACAGTTTTCCTTTCGGTTTTCCTTCATAACTTTAAAAGGAAACTTTTTCTTGTAATTTTCTTCAATAAGCAGAATTTTTTGTATGGAATACTTTTTTTTTCTGAAAAAAAAAAATGAATATTAATCGTAATTGTGTTATTCCCAAATATTTCAATATGTAATTTTAAACTTCGTTTAACACAACGGTGGAATCGGTCCTAAGTTATATTTAAGGCTGCTCATATATTTCACTTTAAAAATATTAATAGAAATTTTAAGACCATCAATAAAAACAAGCAAATTATTTGGCGCAATCTGTGAAGCTTTTTTGTTTTAATACGATCCTGCCTATCAATACCTTATTTTATTACAAAATTTTTAAATACGCTTTAATCCGACCCTGACTAAGACCCCCGAATGGCGTCGTCAAGGTCAAATTTTCTTAGTATAATATTTGTATGCGATCAGCGGAGAGTGGGCCTGCCGATTGTTTTTTATGCCATGCAGGGGAACATACTGTATAATATACTTATTTATCTAAACTGTTGGTCCAGTTAAACATAACCTAACCTTACTTGTTAATTCTTCATGCATGCTATTGAATGCAAGGCAGATGTAATAAAATTACCTTAACCAGTAAAAAAAATACTTCTTTCTAATTAATTATAACAACCATTAGACAATAAAAACCAAACCGAATCACCAACAATAATAATCACACGAAATAAGTAGGTATATGAAGATATAGGTAAAATAACATCCATCTTAATTATAATAAAAGAAGGTACCTATCGTAAAAACGAAATAAATTTCTAGTTGTGAATTACCAAAAAAGAACACGGATTTTAACGTATATTGCATACAACCTACTTAACAATCTTAATTACGTGAATTTAACCATATAGTATTATTTAACTAAAGTCTATCAACCTTTTACATTAATAAATGTAGGTTTTAAAGCTTACTTACCTCATTTTAATCCAAAATTATCAATGAAACTCATACACACGACACGCACACACAAAACGAAAACAAACTACAAAATGGCCGATGGCACCTGTGAGGGCAGAAAATATCCGCGCCTGCGCTCGCATTCATTGCCAATATTATTTATCTAGCGGATATCTGTGGGATATTGAATACAACTCACCAATATTAAATTTCTCTAAACCATACCTACATGATTTCTTAGTTATCACATGGCGTAATATTTAAGTAATTTAATAATCATTAAATCAATTCACATATTTTCCGATATTTAGGTACATATTATCCATAAATTACATCTAGTGGATATCCACCATGGTTTGCGTTCGCGCCTAGACTTTGATATATTTAGTGGATATCCATGGGATATTGAATATACCTTGAAAAAAAATTAATTTTAAATATCTAAACGGTACTATTAGCCACAATAGCGTAATTTTTTTAATAATTTGTTATATAATTACTATTAATTATGGACATTTGCATGTCTCTAAATTACATCTCATGGATATGAAATAGATATCCATCATGGACTGGACATTCAGTGGATATTGGGATGTCCAGTAGTTATCCAAAGGATTTGGTGTGCTGTCTGGGTGGTAAGTATCTACCTATTTTATAGAAATTTTATGCGCACCCTATTTATCTTTCATGAAATTTGATAACTGTGAATTTTGTTTTTCGTAATAAAAACAAATTTCATTAGGAATAAATTTTTTGTAGAAATGTATTTTGAAAACTGAAAATATGTCTGTGGATTCACAAACTACCTGTAGAGACGGCGACACTGAACCTAAAAGCTGGAACTGAATTCAAAATTCGCCAACTGCACAATATTTATTGTTTGCCATTCTCCAATCTATTTTTAGATGAAAGAATTTCGAGTGATATTTATTGGTTTAGGCAACTGAACATACTTATCGCGACTGGTAGGCCATCGGGCGAGAAAATAAAAATCATGTATCCAAACGTAAAAGAGGACCGTTGGGGGCAGCACCTCCCGGTGTCCTCTGAGACTTTTAAGCAGGGGCTGTTAATTCAAATGGAAAAACCAATGAACTGGAGTGGGGTAGAAAGCCAATGTGCATATTGTATCAGTAGAACACAAGATGCGACTCTATGGGCGCAGCCATTTTTATTTCTCATCTCACTCGGGAGTATTTATAATAACCATTTTCTGTTTCACATTGTTATTGTTCAATCCACAAGTTGGTGGATCAGACAATAACAAAGTGAAATGGAAAATGGTTGTTATAAATACTCCCGAGTGAGATGAAAAATAACCTGTCTTCGCCCATAGAGTCGCATCTCAAGCCTATTGACAAGCATTCTACCCCACTCGAGTTCATTGGGAAAAACATGAGGAAGGTAATTTAGTACCACTGCAATTAACGGGATGGCGCTCGTATCGAAATGTCATGTCAGTTGTCAGCTCGTCAAAATTTCAAACTTAGAGAAATTAAAATGGCTATTGCATTTGAATGTGTATTGAATTTTGATTCATCTACAATCTAGATTTATTTTTCAACACCTTCCAATTTTAAGCATATTTTCAAAAGATGGGAAGAAGGATTTCAGCAACAAACAATAAAGCACTCCCAGATATTGGTAGTGATGCAATTTATATCAAATTAAATATGCAGTCGTCATATTAAGGATAACCAAATAATTTGTAATGTCTTAAGAAAAATGCACCATCACTGTTTGGCACCAACGGTAAGTAATATTTGCATACTTGTTCTTGATTCAGTGTTAAAATAATTGGTGTCTTATTTAAATTTCTTTTTGTTTTTAGTTTTTAAATGATCATTGTTGTAAAGAAAATGTTGGCCCTTCAAAATACCCAGTCGCTCGATGAAATACTTGAGCCTCAGCCATCAATATCAAAAATGCCATTGACATCAAACAAGAAAACACCCTAAAATCTTTAAGGGTCCAAACCTGTGTAAGTTTAATTTATGCTCAAAAGTTAAATTCATTTATCACAGTGCCCACATGATGAATAAAAATTTGATAACTACTAAATGAATCAAGAAAACAATTATCGGATGAAGAAATTCTCCTCAACCTAACTAGTCAACTCAATAACCGTATGGCAAATTTTATTCACACTCAAATTTGCCTCGATAGTAAAAAAGGACGATGCTTCAACTTCAATTTTTTCAAACTTATTTGCCACTCCAAGTCGCCAAACTTTTATAAAGGTCTTGAGCACTTATATATGCTGATTTTGTTACAGAAAACATTTTTGATAGGTTTGTTTTATAAATATTTAATTATTTAAATGGTGTAAATGCATATTTGTTTGAGTATTTCCATGTTTAAATACACAAATTATATGATGCGGCGTTAATTTACTGTAATAAAAAAAAAATAAAATAAATTGCATTTTATTTCAAGTTTGAAATTAATGCAAAAATATAATGAAGTAAAATCAAACAAAGATATAAATTGGCAAAATATTTGACTAGTTTCAAATCACAAAACAGTCAATATGGTTGTTTTATGATTTGAAACTAGTCAAATATTTTTCCAATTTTTTTGCTTTATTTGATTTTTTTCATTACATTTTTGCGCTACTACAAAGTTAAATTTCAAAAAGCCCGCTCGTTGCGGCCATATTGAATTTTAGTACCAATCCAATTTGATAGATGGCGGCACATCAACTCGGAATTTTACCATTGAGTTTCCCATCTATTCACATTAGTAATCTATGCTTTTAAGCAATGTTCAATTTTAGAAAAAACTACTTACTCTTTCAAAAATGGTAAACAGCAAGTTGATCAGTGGCAAATGAAGAATGGCGGGTGATAACATATATACGTGTACAACTTTTTTATATTTTTTTTTATTTTATTTTTTTATGTTTATAAAAAATAGTTATCATGCGCCAATCTAAGATACATAAGAAGCTCAGATACAAAAAAGATTTTTTTTTGGAGAGTATTAAGCCCACAATTTGAACATTAAAATTTCCAATATGGCGGACGAGTATAGAACCCTCTTAATTATTTAGAACTAACGAAGGGAATATTCAACAAATTTTGAATTTTTTCGGAATTTTTTCAAGGTAAGAATATCTACTTTTACGGGAACTTCAAATTTGTTCAGCTTGGAGAATATAATATGTATCTTTTTTTTTAAATCTTTTAGATGGTTTTAATATTTTCAATTTGCCTATTCAAGAATAATGTCACATTAGGATTGATAAATTAAAGAAATAATTTCTCTTTTATTCCTTCTTTTTACAATTTTTCAAACAAAATTATTTCTTATGGAATACCACAACACCTTCACAGACTGGTCGATATTAAAGCACCTTTGCTCTCACGCACATTTTTTGTACATTTCAACCACCTATTTCCAGCCAATTTTAACCCCCATAACTTTTTAGATTTAACTTGCATGCACTTAGCTTTTTTCAAATTCTAGAGACAATGAACTGTCGCTCGTATTTGTGACACTGGCTTTGAGATTTATTTCTATTTCATTTTACGTCTTGGTCGCATTTGAGTTGGAACTATTTCCTTATTTAAAAATAAAATTAATATTAATATATACCTGACTGGATCATTCCACATCAGTTCCCAAGCTAGAGAACTTTGAGCGTCTGGTTGGGTTAACGGCACTGGTATATCGTTTATGGCAGATATTACAGGACATAACCATGGTGGAGGAACGCCTCCATGACAACAGAAAATCTATAACAAAAACACTATTTAATTATACCATAAGGATCAGAAGCTTTCTCAAAAGTCTTTTTTTAAACATAAAATAAACTAGATATAATTACCTTTCCGTCAACAGTAGCAGCAATTGGCATATGATCAAAAGCATTGTTAAGTGTATTCCAAACTTCAACACCAATTTTCTCACCAAACTTAAGAATGCATTCTCTAAAATCAAAAACAAAATACTAGAAATAAAGTGTTCTATACATTTTTGTGGCATTCTTTGTAATTACTTTTGGAATGTGAACATTTTTTGAACTTCTCGTATTTCATGATTTCCTCTCAACAAGTTTACTTTTTTAGGACTTTGTAATTTGTAGGAGAGCAAGTAAGAAATTACTTCTATGCTGTACGCGCCTCTATCTACATAATCACCCAAAAAAAGTAGAGTACAAGGACTTAATCCAGGTCCAATATGCCAAAGAACTTTTTCAAAATATAGAAGATCTGCAATGTTTCCGTGAAAATCACCTAAAAAACAAGTTCAATTGTGCTATATGTTGTCCTACATTCCAATTTTACCTACATTTTTAATGATTGTTTTCTATGAGTTCCTAATTGGAAAGTTCTCAAGTCTTGTTTCTTACCCATAATATAAACCGGAGATCTAAGTTCTAGCAATCTAGGTTCAACTTTGAATATGTCTTTAACTTGGCCCGCAACATTCATTAGATTCCGAGAAAATTGTGCTGGGTCCAATTGACCCCATGTGTAACTACCACCTGGAACGTTTATTTTATTGATAGACGTGAGATATCTCAGACTTTTCAAAACTTCATTGGAAATAGATCTCTGACTAAAAATATCCATTGAGTTTCTGCGAGCTTGTTCATTAACTGGTTGCTTCAATGTTGTGGTAGAAACGGCATCTAAAAGTTATAATACACTTTAGATTATAGACACAACAGATGAAGCATTTCATTCATAACGTATCATTTGTTTGGTCCCAATCATTGGAAAAGATAAAGAAGATATTTTATGCGTATTGGAAGAAGACAGACTGTAATACTAGAACTCGTCTGGCAACGCTGCTGTTACATACAACTAGTGGCTTATCTTATTAAAGATAAAATCATAACTCTTCGATTTTTGTGCGAAAAAGATTATTAATTTGCAGTAAATACTAATTTTGTGTAAGTTAAAATAAATCACGAAATACTAACCTATATGGTGTGCAATAAACTTTAAAACCTGTTGGATTTGGAATGAGGGTATGCAGTTGAGTGGAATGTAGGTAAAAAACTTTTTGCAGCCGTCCCGAAAATAGAACTTTCGGTATGATTTATTAAATCGAAAGTGAAACTTTACACAAATCGTACCGAAAGTAGCTATTTTCGGAATGTTTTTTTTTTTTACTTTTGGGACGATTTTTTTACTTTCGAAATAATTTTCAAAATCTATGTAGGCGGCCTTAGTAATGACATTTACGGAATTTTTATTATAACATCGCTTGTCAAAATAAATTTGTTGATAGTTTCACTGTATTTCCAATTTTCCGATCCAGAAATGGAAATCGACAACGAAAGTGACGAGGTAATAATTATTTCACATGAAATCAGTGAAGCTGCTAAAGTCGCTACTTATGAGTTGTTGCCGGTAAAGTCAAGAGAGAGGTATGAAATGGTCTATAATTTGTTCCAAAAATGGCGAGATGATAAAAATGTGTGTATTATAAATGAAAAAGTCATTCTTGCGTGTTTATTAGAAAAATCTAAAATCTTAAAATCGTCAAGCCTCTGGAACAATTACTCGAAGCTTAAGTCCACTATTAATATTAAAAACAATATCGATATAAGCCGATACCCCAAAGTTATCGCTTCTCTTAAAAGGAAATCCGTTGGATACAAAGCAAAGAAATCAACAGTTTTAAATAAAGAAGAAATAGATAAATTTTTATCAGACGCTGATAATAATATTTACTTGGCGATAAAGGTAAAAATTAAGTCAAATTTTTTCTTCTTTCTCTTGATCAATTTGTGTCTACTTATATTTCAGGTTGCATTAATAATTGGGTTGGTAGGTGCTTGTCGGCGTGAGGAATTTTGCAAAATGAGCCTAGATGATATAGAGGATAAAGAAACAATGTTAGTCATAAAAATTCCTAATTCTTAAACAAATATTGAAAGAACCTTTATCGTCATTGGAGAAGATAATATTTCTTTATACAGAAGATATTTGTTATTACGTCAACCCAACACACCACATCGTAGATTATTTGTATTTTACAAAAACGGCAAATGTACTGTACAACCCATTGGTATTCACAGTTTTGAAAATATTGCCTCCAAAATTGCCGAATATCTTAAATTGCCACACCCCAAAGAATACACCGGCCACTGTTTACGAAGAAGTTTAGCCACTTTATTAGTTGATGGCGGTGACAGTATCACTAATTTAAAGAGACACGGAGGGTTCAAATCGACGAATGTGGCAGAAGGATACCTAGAAAATTCTTTAAGAAACAAACTTGACATAGCCTCCAAGATTCAAAATGGCCGTAACGAAATTAATATCTCTAAAGCTAGTACAAGTACTGCAACGTCTAATACTAATTTCAACACAGCCATTTCTGCTAATATTCCTAATACTATTAATATAAGTAATTGTTATAATTGTACATTTAATGTTCATAAGTAATATTTATAGTATCTATCCCTATTAATTTTTAATATTTTATCTAATAAACGGCTGCAGAAAAAATATTGTACGTAACAATCAAAATTCAGAGTTTTAAGACTAATAAATTTATAAAAGTTAATAAATCAATAAATTTACTATATATACAAGGCGGGAATTTTAAATGAAACGCTATTTATAGCGGATCTGCCGATAAGAATTTTGTAAAATCCGAAGAAACGAAGAACTGTACAACAATGAACCTGCTTTGTACTATTGTATTTATACATCTTATTCTATTTTTTTCTTGAAATATCTAACTTTTTTGTGGTCTCATAATGAATGCGAATATTGAAATAATGTTTCAATATCAGCTTCATCAAATCTAGTGCGTGATTTTCAAAAATAGTGCCATCAAAAAAGTGATCTCCAAAAAAATTGAATATGTTAGATTCTAAGGTTTTTACAGTATGTATTTAAAATTAATATATCCAAAACCCTCAAAAATGCTCCGAGCATAACACTATTTTTCGGTTACCTTCATTTTCTTCAAGTCCTACAAATGATAGCACTTGGCAATGCAAAGGCCATAAATTTTAAATAAAAAAAAAATGATAGCAAAATATTACTTGTATGCCTATCAGTTGGGAATCTAAAAAGCAAGCATAAGCATATTTATTTTACTACTAAAGTCCAGACTAAAGTGTTTCCATCAATAACTTTTTTAAATTAATAAAGTTGAAATATCAAAGGAAATAAATAATAGTAAAACAAAGGTAGATTTATGGTGCGTTTGAATACCCACATCGGATGCATCTCAGATGTAAATCTTTGATCACGATATTCAATATACGTAAATGTAGTAGGACAGATGTGTCCGATGTGGATAAACAAACGCTAGATATGTAAAAAATGCATAGGATATGGATGTTTAAACGCAGAAAATACATGTGATGTTTCGGCAAAAATCATTAAATCTATTTAGCAGGCGTGTTATATAATTCCTACATTTATAACATTCCTCATATTATTGACTGTATTTTTGTATATACCCTTGTATTAGTTATCTGTCAGTAGTTGTCAATTTAAATCTGTTACGTTTGAATTTAGTGAATAAAAACCTACAGTTTGAAAGGTTTTCATTACAAGGCGTATGTATGTAAAAACGATAGGTACAAAAATGCCTTGCATAATAATCTAAAAATAGGGGCTCCTAAAATATCAAGTCTGCTGAAAGTATTTAAAATAGCTCAATATACTTTGTACACATTTTATTTGGTTTTCGTTTTGTTAAAAGTCATTTTACTTAGAGACTCTACCCACAATGCGTCGGAGTGGTAAACACTGTACTAGGTACGAAAATGAATTGGTAGGAACGCTTGATGTGTTGCAATATAATATCTCGAAACTATTCTAATTAATAAAACTTGTTGCTATCAGTGAGTTATAGGTAAAAACTATTTTTAAATATGAAAGGAATAAACTACACAGCCTGGCAACAACGCACCATACAATGTCGATTCTATTACGAAATCGCTACGCGCTACGTTTCTTTGCAATGTATGACCGGGTTTAAAGGTAAATGTATCTGTTGTTTCTATAATCTAAGAACAAAATGCATATTATAAGTGTTCACCTATTACAGAACACAAACTAAAAATTAGTGTAGCCAATACCCAGACAACACACCAAATCCCAGAGATAACCACAGAATATCTTTTGTGGATATCCAATATAAATCTAATATGGATAGCCAAATGTCCGTCTATATTCAGAATATAGAAGATATCCTATGTATATCCAGCAAAATATCTAATGGGTATCTCCCAGACAATACAAGAAATCCCAGAGATATCCACAGAATATATTTTGTGGATATCCAATATATCCAGTGGATCTAATATGGATATCTAAATGTCCGTCTATATCCCAGGATATAGAAGATATTCTATGTATATTCAGCAAAATATTTTATGGGTATCTTCAGTAGAAGTAACCAATGATTATTGAATAACGTCGAAAGAAAATAGCAGAGATAAAAAATATTTTCAACACTCAAAATATTTTCAATACTCTGCCTTTGATTTTGCCTACTAAGGAGAAAGTCATCCTTATTAGGAATCTTCAGCAATAAATTAAAATTCTCGACTCCAGTCTCTAATGGAGTCTGTTTGCGATATACATTTCGATCGAACTCAATTACGGCGGGTTGAGCATGAGTAGATGCGAAAGTGGTATCGCCATCTATACTTAGTAAGCAAAATCAAAAATTACATCTAGTGGATATCCACGATGGTTTGCGTTCGCGCCTAGACTTTGATATATTTAGTGGATGTCCATGGGATATTGAATACACCTTAAAAATAGTATATTACACACCGATGTGGGAAGAGTTTTATTCCTGTCGTGAGATTAGTTAGATCACCGAGACGCGAAGCGTCGAGGTTAGCTATGATCTCGAGACAGGAATGAAACTTCTTACCGAGGTTTGTATACTATTTTATTTACAACCATCATATTTCGATCAAAGTTAATAAATCTCTGTTTTGTTCTGAACATACCTAAAATATTACATTTAACGACAAATTACCAAGCGCGCGGTTTTCTCAGAATAATCAAGTAGGTAAATATATTGTTACTGTGATTACGGGGTAAACAACTGTCACCAATATAAATAAATGTCAGATAAAGCCGGATATTAAATTCGCGAATAATAAATATCAATAAGTAGTTTGTTATATTTTAGATCAATGTTGTTTTTTATTGTTTGCCATTAAATAGGTATTATAAAATTTGTCAAACATGGGTTATTTTTTTTTTAAATATAAAACATATTCATCTAGAACAGATGAAATGAGGGCGGGAAGTAGAGGTGTGTAATGTGACACTTCCCAACCTTCAATGACGTTAGTAATGACAACATTACATATATGGTTGTAAATAAAATAAATTTTAAATATCTGAACGGTACTATTAGCCACAATGGCGAGCACAATGGCGTAATTTTTTAATAATTTGCTATATAATTACTATTATTTATGCACATTTGCATGTCTATAAATTACATCTCATGGATATAAAATAGATATCCACCATGGACTGGACATTCAGTGGAGATTGGGATCTCCAGTAGATATCCAAAGGATTTGGTGTGCTGTCTGGGTACATCACTTAGCATGGCGGCTAGGCATGTAGGGATTGTAGTGCTATCTAGACTTTCTGAGAGCTATGCCTATAATACATCAATATTATTATTTGTACGTAGTGACATGTTTTTTGTTATATTATCCAAGTTAACATGGACTTTGAATATCAACTACGTTTCTCATGATTAACCTAAGTAGTCAATACATTATACACTACTTACGCCAAATTTTTAGTTTTTATATATATTTATTAGAAAAGTGTGATCGTAGAAAAAATCTTGTTTGTATTTTGAGCGTAAAGTTCGTTACCACTTTCGACAGTTTGCCGCGCTTCGCTACGTGTCGCACGGGCCACTTGCTGTCTCAAGCGGTAAAGTATTACGTTTCGCTCTTAATACAATTATTCCGATTATTATCCTAATCTTAAAGTTGTTCGAAGTAGATTATGAAGAAATGAGAAAAAACACAAAAGTATGTCAACCACAGGATATTTAATTCGATTTTTTCAATGATGGTAAAGTTTGCAGGCAGTTTCGACAAATAAAATTATTGTAAGTGCAACAATATATTACCATACCTTTTTTTGCTATACAGTGTGTAGTTATTTATTTTATGTTTAATTACAATTCATTCTCAAAATTTTGCATTTAAATATATACGTGTAGATATATTAATAATACTGATATTGAATTGTGAAAAATGAGAAATTATCTCTGAGAGTATACAGTATTACAGTAAATTTCGGGAATAGTAAAACTTCAAAAATTAGTACAGCCTATATTACGAATACGTACCCTGAATTTGTCGTAATTCGTCAATGTTGAGAGCTTGGCCACTTCTTTGAATCTTCACTGAATGATTGGCTACTTCGTAATCTAATGGTTTGCCCACTTTTCGTTCTAAAATTAATTAAAAATATAAATATTAAGATGGCTCTCTATATGATTGGCATTGCAGAAATGCAGTAACCTCAAAATTTTTATCTAAACTGAGGGCGGGGCTTATGAATGCGAAAGAGATTAGGACAGACAAACTTTTCGTACCGCAAGTTCCAATTCGCAGGCGATATTTTTAATGCGAACGAACGGGCATGCCGTTTAATACTTTTTCGTGTTCAAGCGCATTTACTACGATACACAGATGGCACTCATGGTCGGAGGGAAGGGTTTTTATTTTATTTCATTATATTTTTTTTTATTTATTTTATCAAAACTAAAACAGGCCTTGCGTGATTTTTATATAAATAGTAAATTTTGCAATGTTTTTAAAGTCATAGGTATTAAATATAATATATTTTAATGTTGAACTACATGGTCAATTTTTGGAAATAAAAAAATTTGATTTTTCTCGAAAACGGTCGACTTTAGAGCGTATGACCAAGAGTACCTTTTTTGTGTAGAAAAGATTGGCGGTTCAAATGGGCGTCTCAAAACCGTACTTTTTCCAGTGGCGTAGAATTATTTTTTCAATTTCAATCTCAAAAATGGTGCATTTTAGAGGGTAAGTTAATAGAAACGTTTTTTCATATTTTTGGACGAGCTATCACGTCCTGAAGTCCTGCGCATATATTATGAAACACCCTGTATATTATGCTCAATATACTAATTCAATATTTCATAAGACATTGAATGAATTACCCTTTAGAAACGTCTATGGATATAGCTCCAACATCCGAAATAATTGTTTATTATTCTTACAATTACTAGTTGACCTGAAGAACCGAAAATAATTATATGCTCCCAAATTATACAATTATACGTATTTTTTTTGAAAACTAATGCAGATTTTTTTGTAAAACTTGGAAAAAATCAATACAAAACTCACCTTTTGAGTAATTAATTTTTTTGAGCTTTCTTTCAGCTACGTCTCTTTTCACTACAAAACAAACGTTTTCCTTTATCAACTCCCTTCGTTTGTTTTATTCTTCCCATAATTACATAAAAACACTGAAGTGCCGACAATGAACGGAATCAGTACGCGAAACCAAATTTATAATAGAATAAATAAATGTCTACCACAATCGATTCAAAATCCCAAAAACAAATAAAAATAAAATCTTTCCGTAGGCTGGAACGAACGACTATGATGTTACTGGCGGATGGTATAGCTTCGTAACCAACTCACTTATTATCTGTTATTTGGGAATCGGAGCGACACAATCGTTGTAAAATGCAATTTTTATTTTACGCCCCAAAAGTTCATTTATCATTATTTGCAAATGAAACTCATACCAAAGATTTAAAAAAAAGCTACACTTTCGGGAAACATATTAATAAAAATATTGATAAAAATATTAATATGTTGTTCACAATAAAAAAACAAATACTTTCCCGTAAAATATATTTTTTTCTAAATAGGCTATTAAAAATTTCATTAAAGTCGGATATGTAAGATAGAAACAGAAGGTAAAATCATTTCAAGTGAGTATGAAGCCCTCTTAAAGAAATTTTTAAGGAGGTCCTTTCGCCACACCTCTCGCCTCAAATGTTATAAAAAAAAAGTTATTAGATTATGACTAAAATTAATTTTTTTCTAATAGTTGAAGTCCTTATTTATCTAATACTGAACTTTTAACTATACCTTACCTTGTAAATTTTTGAGATTTTTTTTTAAAATGTGAGTATTTGTACAGTGCCTCACGAGAAAGTAAGTCCTCAACAACAATTCTCGAATTATACTATTATTTATTGATTACATGGAGTAGAAAAAAACTAAAAATAAGGTTTTTGAAATATTTGGATTTTGTTTTATACAATAAAATACATATAGTAAACCATGGAACTTATTGAGAAATTAATATTAAAAAATCACAAAAAATTTTCAAGTAACCTAGTTGAAAATTTTTTGTGATTTTTTAATAATAATTTCTCAATACATTCCACGGTAACCTATATATTTTATTGTAAAAAACAAAACCTAAATATTTCAAAAACCTTATTTTTAGTTTTTTTCTACTCCATCTAATCAATAAATAATAGTAAAATTAATTATAATTCGAAAATTGTTGTTGAAGTCTTACTTTCTCATAAGACACTGTACAAACACACATTTTTAAAAAAAAAATTCTCAAAAATTTGCACGGTAAGGTATAGTTAAAAGTTCACTATTAGATAAATAAGAACATCTACTATTAGAAAAAAATTAATTTTAGTCATAATCTAATATTTTTTATTTAACATTGGTGGCGAAAGGACCTCCTTAAAGAAGACAATACAATAATTGCTTGATATGATTAACTACAAAAAGTTATAATCACATTTTATACGGGGGTTGTTTACAAATTTTTCTTTGGCCTTCGGCTAGTAACGTTTACAAATATTTTATATAAGTTTTGCACCTAATATAATTCCTTAATTATTCTTAAATGGAGCTATTAATTTGAGCTATACTTTAAAGTAAATTACCCTATACTCTGTGTCTGTAACGTGAGTTAACCCACGGCACTTAGGCCTTACTATGCCCATTGTGCATCCTACTAAGTAGATAGGCACTTCCTAGCTCATGAGCCAGCATACATATTAAATGCAGTTAACAATGTCGCCAATACCCTATACTCGTGCAAGTTTCATTAATTTCCTGTCTTGTTTTATAAATATAAACATTGAAAGTTGAAATGCTAGAAAATATTTTATAATCTTATTTCTTGATGAATTTATTATAATCTTGCTACACAAAGCAATATTTGTAAACACCTCCCGTATAAAAAAGTGATTATAACTTTTGTAATTAATCAGTTGTCGCAATTCTCGACCCACCCTGTATAATAGGCGGCTTCTTTTGTCATAACGACTGAATGACATGACATCTGTCTTCCTTTAAACCAGCAATGCTATTTTGTGTTACTAATCATCTAAAAAGTAATACTTTTTGATGAGCGAACCTCATAGAAAAAACGGCCATTTTTATGATTTTCAAAAATTCGTATATTCCAAAAAAAAATCAAAATTGGGTGAGAGTCATTTTCACATGTGTTTGGTGCGGGGTTCTTTCTGTATTATGTCATTACTGACATATTCTTTATTAATTTGAATAAGGCATCTCGAAATTCAGGAACAAAAGATAGCAATTACATCAACTGAACTTTCATTCTTTTTAATTTTCATAGTTCACAACTAATCATCACTTACCTCACCTTGTTTTGGGCAATAAAATAGAAGGTGCTTACGTTCTGTTTGAGATGGGAGTCTTGCTGGAGGGCCCGGTGCAGCTGCAGAAGTAGGTGCTGGTTTTTCGCTACAATAATATATTTAATAAGAACCTACCTAATATATTTCAAAAGTTCTTAATTAGACAAGGTGTTAGGGATATCACCCACATCAGTTTAACTGGTGATTAATGGAGCAAAATGGAGCAGAAAAATACATATAGTTTAGTTTAAAACTCGAATAATATAGCCCTAAACGTATCTGAACTCTGCCTAATTGCCAGTATATTTTCTCGTCAAGAACTGTGATACATTAATTACAAATTATAATATTTAATTCCTAAAATAAAGATATTAATAGTTTATAGAATTCCATAACATAAACAAATTTTTTGAGTATTTTTTTTTGGTTCTTTCAAGGTTTCCTTTTTGATTTTCGTATAATTTTCTCCTGAAACCCAATTTATTGTTTCGCTTGTGGTAAATGGGACGCCTATGGATAACGCCCATGAACAGTCTAGAACTCTTAACGATGTTGCCATATTGTAATATATGGTCGAAGAATTTTGTGAAAACATCGAGAGCCTTAACCTTTTTATTTAAATAGGCTGTACTGCTGTGACGAAGTGAATTGATAGAAATATATTATAAATTAATTAATAAAATGTTTAAAATATATAAACGTTACAATACTGATTTATTATGATTTATTTTTTTCTATTATAATTTGTTAGTTTTTACTACTAATATTTTTTTGTTTGGGTTTTTAAGAGCACCCTTTAGCAAACGTTTGTCTTGTTCTAAGTACAATGTATTTTATTACCCTGCTGAAAAACTTAGGATTCAAAGGTTAATTTGCTTTTAAGTATAATAATGAAATGAAATTACCTGGATTCTTTTATCAATTTCAGGATTCCAACAGTTGATCTAAATAATGTAGCGGTACCACGTATTTTTAAATCACATATGGCTTTGAGGAAATCAGATTCTGTAATCGGGTTGCCTTCGGGCATTCCCATCGATCTAAAATCAGCAAATTCAATAACAATCAGATTTATAATTGAAAAGTTATTTATATGTAATAATTATCAACATTAATATTGTTATTATTTCGAATCCCCCCGAGGACAAATTTTTTTTCAATCTTTCAATACATTTGTCTTCACCTTGGGAGTTAAAAAATAATTTTCATTATTTCGGAGGTGTAATTTTGGGATTTGTTTGGGGATTTCCTGCGAATTTATCATCCTATTTTTCGAATTTTCAACCGATAAGTTTCCGAAGCTTTTAAGACAGATTGTCTCACTATTCTATTAGTTATATAAAATTGTATTATAGTATGTTATGGCAGAACTTACTTATAAGTTTCTGAGGCTTCTTTAGCAACAGCTGGAGGATCTAAAGGACTTTTTTTCACTTTTCTTAGATCAGTTATAATACTTTTAAAGTCGTCTCCTTTTATTAAGCCATCACGATCTTGATCATAAAACCTAAATAAAAAACTGAATATAGAAACTGAATATAAAACAAAATTAACGAATTAAAGTATGTATGTCCATAGATATATTGTCTCACTTCAGACTTGTTTAAATAATATAAATGTGTATCTTATACATTATCTATTACTTCCAGGTTCAAGGGCAATTAGCAATAACAAAAAAAGAAAAATGCTACTTGGTTATATGGAGTCCAAAAGGTTGCTTAATTTAAGAGGTAACTAGCTAATAATTAACTTTTTTTTTAACTTTATTAATGTCTTTTTTTTAGATTTAAAAAGATGAGAACTTCTGCTTAAACGAAATGGTTCCCAAATTAAAAATATTTTTTTTCAATTGTCTTCTTCCGGAGCTAGTTGAGCAACAAGGAACTTGAACATAAGAGAAAACTGTAGAAAAGAATTAACAAATGTAAATTTATAAAAAAACAAATAAATATTTCATATAGATAATTTTTTTTATATCGCATGTCCATCCATGTCAACATTTATTCTTCCCTAAATATTTTTTCCTTGAAAAATTATCACAACTCGAAAATAAATTTCTGAAAACTGTTTCGAATAATTCCGAAACGACATTTTTGCTGTCCTCCTATAATCTTCAAAACCGATAAATGAGATGCAATGTTTATTATAAAAAATACTAGTTATTTCCAAAAAATACGTAGTTCAAAATATTAATTAAATAGAAAATATGTTACTAGTATTTTAAAATTATAAAAATTCTACTACAGTTATATTCCAGGAATAGTGAAGAATACAATAGACGCTTAGAAACATGATACGATTAACCATAGTTTATAAATAGTGTAAAAACATAAATTTCTAGTTAGTTCTCATCTTGCAGCATTCGAAATAAAGTCAATTTTTAAAAATTCGTTTTTGGTTTTGAAACCTTTAACTGGCGCAGTTAGCAGTAGGATTTTACCAAGATTGTACGAAACGTGTCGAATTTTCGTACAGTTCTCCGTTTTAACGGTTAGTTGATGCGAATCTACGGACATTTTTCGAGTGCTAAAAAAAGGACTCAGTGACCAGGGGACTGGAACTAAATCGTCCGCAACCCTATTGGTGAGGGCAGAGGAACAAAATCGTCCAAAGTCCATAGTTAAGAGTGACCAGGGGATTGGAACAGCATCGTCCGCAACCCTATTGGCGAGGACAAAGGAACAAAAATCGTCCCAAGTCCATACTTAAGAATTTTGAAGTAAATGAAGAAAATATTAATACTGTAAGTGCCTCCTTTTAAATACACATATCCTTTTATTTTTTTTTTTTTGAAAACGGTGTTATTTTCTGATTCTCACTGTGGATAATATAATAGATAGATTTTTAAATTTAAATATTAACGAAATGGCTCAACCAAATTTTCAAGCAATTACATACCAAGCAAATAATATTCCAAATTTTGATGGAAATCCAAAACAAATTAGTAGATTTATTAAAGCTTGTGAAAATTTTCTTGCAAATCATCAAAATCGGGCTGATCCCAATGCTGCAATTAATATTAGTTTGTTTGATACTATAATTGGGAAACTAACGGGTAGAGCTGCTGATTTAATAGCTTCTAGAACGGAACTAGATAGTTGGGCAAGGGTTAAAGATGCACTTTTAGTTACTTTTTCTGATCAAAGATCAATTGATTGTATTATTCAGGACATAATTTCAATGCAACCTGAAAGAAATGAAGATGTACAAAATTTTGGCTTAAGAATTCAAGATGCACGTAGTATCTTATTTTCAAAGATTAACATGTCTAATGAATCAAATAATGTTAAATTATTGAAAATTGAACAATATGATGATTTGTGTTTGAAAACTTTCATAAATGGTCTAAATTATCATATGCAACTTGTTCGCTTAAAAAATCCCGATTCAGTTGAACAAGCTATGGCTTTCGCCAGAGAGGAAGGAAATTTTCTAGATTATAAAAATCGTAGTAGTTTAAATTCAAAAAATAATGGTAACTTTCAAAATAGACAAAAACCTCAGGGACGTTATCCAATGAACGCTCAAGCATATCCATATCAAAATTTTAATAATCCAAGACCTAATTTCTAAAATTACTATCAAAATCAAAATTTTTACAATCCAAGACCTAATTTTCAAAATTATCAAAATCAAAATTTTAATAATCCAAGACCTAATTTTCAACAAGTTGGTAATCAAAATTATTTTAATCCAAAACCTTACTTCCCAGGTGCAAACATTTTTCAAAGATTTCCCCTAGGCCATTCAATTCAAATTTTAATCCGCAATTTCCACGAAATTTGATTCAAAATCGTTCAATTCAATCAAGAAATAATTTTCCAAAACCGGAACCAATGGATACTTCATCAAATAATATGAGCAGGGTGACTAATAAAAATTCAAATTATTTTAAAAATAATTCACAACCACGAAATTTTAATTCTGAAGAATTGTTCAATCAAACTGTAGAACCACTACCGTATGCGGATAATCCTTCTAGTTCCGCGCAATAGAGGACTTCTATACAAGGGAAGTGCAACCAACTTAACAAAATAAAAATGACACTAATGACATAAGAAATCGGGTCACATAAAGAGGCTGTTTTTAAGTTTACTTTTTCGTTTTTCTTATATACTTTTATGCCATTTACATACCATGTTGTACCCGTAAGGTAAAAAAGACTTTTAAGTTTAGGGTATTTTACATCTAAAGGTTGAAAAAATTTGTCAGTGTCAGCTGTCAATTATGTTGTTGGTAGAACACAGGCGTAACCATAGATGGGCATAACGGAACTAGTATTGTATATGGTTGTATAGTGTATGGAACTTGTATTTGTAGCAGCAGCATTTTTGCATTTGACATAAATATATAAAACCAAATGAAAAAAATGTTTAAGGAAACCGGGTGAAACACAAATAGACTATTAACAATAAAAAAAATAAATTGCAATGCTACGCTTATGTTTTGACATTATCGACAGCTGATATTGATAGATGTCTTCAACCTTTAAATGTAAAATACCCTAAAATAAAAAGTCTTTTTTACGTTATGGGTACAACATGGTATGTAAATGGCATAAAAGTGTATAAGAAAAACCAAAAATTGAACAAAAAAACAGCCTCTTTATGTGACCCGATTTCTTATGTCATTAGTGTCAATTTTATTTTGTCAAGTTGGTTGCACTTCCCTTGTATAGAAGTCCTCTATTCGAACATGATACAAATTTACAAGAAAATAATTATGAAAGTTATTATGATGAAAATTTTTATCTAACGGCCTCGAAAGACAAGATAAAATGATAAATATTAATATTGTTTATTCTGCTTTACCTAAGGTTATTATACCGGAGTTAAATGCTACTTTTCTTTTAGATACAGGGTCGGCCAAAAGTTTCCTTAGACCCGAACTCGCTCACAAAATTTATAAAGATTTTAATAGACCGGAGAAATTTTCAGTACGTACACCTCATGCTATTTCTTTTCATGACGAAACAATGGTAATTCCGATTTTCCCTTCTTTTAATGTTAACGGTACACACAAATTTTACTTGTTCGATTTTTCTCCAAATTTTGACGGACTATTAGGCTTCGATTTGCTACACCAAATCGACGCAAATGTAAATTTTAAAGATTTCAGTTTAGAAACACCTTACGCTACACTCCCTTTGTATAATTTTCAACAAGAACCTTTTAATCCGCTACAAGTTATTATTCCCCCGCGAGTATCTCAAAAAGTAAAAATCCCAGTAAATAAACCTTCATGTATAGGTATATTAAATTACGTAGATTTTGGAAAAGCTGAAATGCCCCAGTGTCTGGTAAAGATTGTAGATTCATTTGCTGTAAGTGTAATTACAAATAGTTGCGAAAATCCTATTAGAATAACTTTTATTGAACCGTTTGAAATAGAATTGATTGAAGAAGATGAATTACATCTTATTATTGATTCAAATTTTATAGAGAACATGGATATTGATGAGGACGAGCTTGATAAATTACAGAGAGATAATTTGAAAAGAATTAGGTTAGACCATTGTAATAATGAAGAATATGAGGCTATTAAAAACCTTTGTTTTGAGTTTAGAGATATATTCTATGTCGAAGGCGTACCTCTTATGTTTTCAAATCAAATTAAGCATAAAATTAACCTTACTGATGATAGTCCAGTTTATACAAAAAATTATAAATATCCCGAAATACATAGGAAAGAAGTAGATACACAAATAAGTAAAATGTTGTCAGATGGTATAATAAGACATTCAGATTCGCCATTTAATTCACCTATTTGGATTGTAGAGAAAAAACGTTCAAATTTAAGTAATAAAAAATCATATAGAATTGTAATAGATTATCGTAAGCTAAACGAGAAAACAATTGATGATAAATTCCCACTTCCAGTTATAACAGATATTTTGGATAACTTAGGGCATGCTCAGTATTTTACGACATTAGATTTGGCCAATGGTTATCACCAAATTGAAATGGACCCTGAAGATGTCCCAAAAACTGCATTTTCGACAGAAACAGGTCATTATGAATTTCTTCGACTCCCTTTTGGTTTAAAAAATGCCCCAGCTTCTTTTCAGAGAGTAATGAATAATGTTTTGAGGGGTTTTCAAAATGAAACCTGCTATGTATACCTTGATGATATAATTATTTTTTCTTCTTCACTTCAAGAACATTTAGAGAGACTAAGGTCAGTTTTTGAACGGTTAAGACAATCCAATTTAAAAGTACAATTAGAAAAATCTGAATTTTTGCACACAGAAGTAATGTATTTAGGTCATAAAATTACTAGAGAGGGTGTTTTACCAAACCCAGACAAAATTAATGCAGTAAAAATGTTTCCATTACCCAATACGCAGAGAGAAATTAAGTCTTTCTTAGGGCTAGCCGGTTATTATAGGCGCTTTATAAATAATTTCGCGAAAATAGCAAAGCCACTCACTGCATGTCTCAAAAAGAATTCAAAAGTAATTCATTCGCCCGAATTTATAAAATCTTTTAATCACCTTATGGAACTTTTAATAAACGCTCCAATATTAGCATATCCAGATTTTTCAAAAACATTTACCCTAACCACAGACGCTTCAAACGTGGCTGTTCTTTCACAAGGCGAATCTCCTAATGATCATCCTATAGCTTACGCTTCGCGAACCCTAAATCAAACAGAGCAAAAATATTCAACTATAGAAAAAGAATTATTGGCAATAGTTTGGGCCTGTAAAATGTATCGACACTATTTATACGGTCGAAAATTCAAACTGATCATCGCCCTCTTGTGTGGTTATTTAACCTTAAGGAACCAAATTCTAAACTCTTGAGATGGCGTCTCAAATTAGAGGAATTTAACTATACTATTAAATATAAACCAGGAAAAAATAATATTGCTGATCCATTATCTAGAATTACCCTTAACGCTTTAGAGACCCAATCTAATTTTAATAATCCCGGAGATATTGATCTCGAGATAAGAAATTTTTTGGAAGAATTTAACCCTGATAATATAGATCCCATAGATCTTGATAATACCTTAAAAGAACTTGAAAATATCGGAGTAAATAATAACCCACAACAATTAATAAATAATCACGGAAATTCTGAAAATAATGAAATTCAACCTTAAGAAAATAATTCTGACACAGATACGGCCCATAGTGGAGAATCCTCTCCAGAAACATGTTTTACATTGTTAGATGATATAACAAGTGTAAATTAAAAATTAAAAAAAACCGACTTCAAAAACGTGCAGATGCCATCACAACATCTTAACCAAATTTATATGGGATCACCCCTGAGGTAACCCCTTTCTAACAAAAAAAGAATCATATAAATCGGACAAGGTAGTAAAGCATTATCGCTAAACATACATAAAAAATGAAGAGTTTGAGGATTTTCTCATGGACACAATTTTTAGATTTTGACCAAATTTATATGGGACCACCCCTGAAGTAGCCCCTTTCTAACAAAAAAAGAATTATTGAAATCGGACACCGTGTTAAAGAATTATCGCTGAACATACACAAAAAAAAAATATCGCGACGAATTGATTACCTCCTCCTTTTTTAAAGTCGGTTAATAAATAACAAAGCATATCAACTAATAGTAGAAAAAGTCTCCGTACGTGCCTTATCTTAAACGCGACTTCGAAACATTTGACGGCCACAAAATCATTCGTGCTACAATCCCAGCTGATGAAAAGGTCATTGTCGATTTTCTTAGAGAAAATGCTTGTAAAAATACTGTGTATATATATTTTTTATCTAAAGAACTTCGACCGATTTTCCAAAAAGTTTGGTCTAAATATTTTATATAATTAAAATTAATAGAATGTACTAAAATAGTTAATAATGTACTTCCAGAGGAACGCAATACCATTATTAAATATAAACATGAGGGTAAAACGAATCATAGAGGAATTGAGGAAACTTTAAAATTTCTGAAACTTAATTATTATTGGAAATCAATGAAAAAAGATATCACTGACTATATAAATAGTTCTGAAATTTGTCATAGGACTAAATATAATAGAAAACCTCCTGATGAACCTTTAGTTTTAACAGATACACCTTCAAAACCTTTCGAAATCATTCACATCGATACATACAAAGTAGGATCTTATAGATTTTTGACAATTCTGGATAAGTTTTCAAAATTTGGACAAGCTTTACCATATTTTGGTACTTCAATTTCAGCCTGTCAGCAATTAGTACATTTCTTTTCCTTTTTTGGTATCCCAAAACAAATTGTATCGGACGAGGGTACGGAATTTAAAAATGATACTGTAAAAGAACTGTTAAAATCCCATAATATCAAAATACATTTCACTACGCCATATCATCATGAATCAAATTCACCGGTAGAAAGATTTAATTCCACTATAACCGAACATCTTCGACTTCTAAAAGAAAAAGATAAAGATGCAGATATACTTTCTTTAATGCCTTATGCAATTGTGGCTTACAATAGCACTATTCATTCTAGTACAGGGTATTCCCCTTATGAATTAATATTAGGACATACAAATAGTCGTGATCCAATGGTACTCATACCAGCACAAGCTTATACACAATATATAAATTCCCATCAAAATAATACAACGGCCTTATATAATAAAATACGAGAAGAATCTCAAATTGCCAAAGAAAAAATATAACACATGCCAATATCAATAAAAAGACCTTAGATCCAAAAGTTGGTTCTCAAGTTTATAGGAAAATCGAAAATAGGGCTGGTAAATTAACCCGGATGTTTAATGGACCCTATATACTAACAAAAATTTTAGAAAACGGAAAAATAGAAATAAAAAATCCTAAAAATAAAAAGAAAATAATAGTTCATATCAATGAGACTAAAATATTACCTAAAATTTCAGATGGCTCGCCGCCCTCGCCGGACTCGCCGGCATGGTCGCAGTCCAGTTTCACAATTTAAACGATTATCCTGGACTCCTTCCTTACAAATTGGGTACAACTAAAATAGTAAATAGTCGTTGGTCTTTTGTTCAAATTTATAACCTAACTTCACTTGTATCGGAATTTTCGATAATTAAAAGCCAATCAAAAGAGTTGAATAAACATTTCAAAATTCATCATGGATATTATTCCGAATTTGAAAATTCTTTTATTCCTCTTTTAACTTTAGAAAATAAAATAGAAAGTCAAATTAGCCAAATTTATCCTCTTTTTAAACTTGGAAATAGGATTAAACGAGGTTTGCTGAATCCTTTAGGTTCTCTTATTAAATGCATAACTGGTAATCTAGACCAAGAAGATGCGGAGCGATATCAAAGACAAATCACCGAGTTACAAGAAAATCAACATAAATTAAAAATCAATTCAATAATTGATCAAATTTCACTTTTGCAAAGTTCGATTAAAAATTTTAACAACCTAATCTCAAATATTTCTCACAATCAATTGAACTTGAAATCAAGAATAGAGAACATTGAATATAAAATTAAGGAACAAATTTTATTAGATAATTATTACTACGATTATTTTCAATCTTTTATAGTAATAAATCAAATCAATATGTTATATCAAACAATTTATGATATTTTAGAGAAAATAGAAATTGCAATTTCGTTTGCTAAAATGAATACGTTACATAATTCAATAGTAAATCCTTTAGATTTATTAAAAGAAATGAACACATCTGAATTTAAATCAAATATAGATTTATTACCATTTGAACCAATATTAGAAAATATTCTTAAATATTAAAAATTAATTGAAGTTAAAAGTTATTCAAAAGATTTAATTATTACTTTTATATTAGAAATGCCTCTAGTGGAATCAGAAAAATATCATTATTATCAACTATTTCCTGTACCCATCCTTGGAAATAATTCCGAATTTTATTTTCACCTCCCGTATAAACCATTCCTAGCACTTACTGACAAAGCTCATTTATATATGGACCAAGCCTGTATTCATATTCAGTCTAAGGAGTACATATGCAGAGAAACTCATAAATCCTCTACCTCAGAGGACTCACCATGTGCCGTCCAGCTACTTACTTACAAATCAAAGGTCACCACGTGTCAACCAGTTCATATTCTCCTACATACTATCCAATCAATCAAAATCACCGATGGAAAATGGCTAATAACTGCACCTAATAAAGAAATTGCCATAATTCACTGCCAGGACTCAAAGGACAACGTACCAATCCATGGAACCCTACTACTGGAATCAACTCCTGATTGTACAGTTCATATAAAATCATTTACATTTGTGACAACAAAAATCAATCAACTAAATTTTATTGACGTTCACCTTCCAGTAATGAATTTGGCTGTAAATTTCAAAAATTCTCAAATTCAAGAAATTGATCCACCCTCACTGGATCTTAGAACAATTAGTTTAAAGGAAACCCAAGAAATACAAACTAAACTCGAAATTCAAAAAGAAAATTTAAAAACCATCAACACTCCAATTTATTTTAACAGGACCAGTATATGGACAATTCTTTTATACATTTCAATTGGTTCTATAATAGGATTTTGGATTTTAAGAAAAGTTTGCATCATTAATCGTCAAAGAAGAATCCAACCACCAAACGAAGTAGAAATTATCGTCTGATGTCCTGAACCACATCCATAAGGGCTGTGCTTCCATCCAGGGATGGAGGAGTTATATTCCAGGAATAGTGAAGAATACAATAGACGCTTAGAAACATGATACGATTAACCATAGTTTATAAATAGTGTAAAAACATAAATTTCTAGTTAGTTCTCATCTTGCAGCATTCGAAATAAAGTCAATTTTTAAAAATTCGTTTTTGGTTTTGAAACCTTTAACTCTACTGAAAGTAATATACCAAATCATGCAGAGCGAAATAATCGATATCGCTCGGTGCAGCGGTGCCACATCGAGCTTCGCCCGTTATAGCAGCACGTGGCGGCCAATTTTAATTAAAAAGCGCAATTTTAATCCCATTTAAAAAGTATTTACTTTTTTAAAAAATAAAGACCGTCAAAATTTTTTAAATTTATTATACTTTGGGGCAGAAACATTAAAAATTTCCAAAAATTAACTTAATTAATAAAAAAAAAAAATAAAAAAAAAGAAAATTAAAAAAATATATTGTTTCTGCCCCAAGCAATAAATATTGATTAATAACTGAAAAACAGTTCATGAAAATCAGATGAAAAATAGAGTGTATGGCTTTAAACTAAACTTACGAGATATACTGGTTGCTCTTAAGAAATTTCCAGTAGTTTTCCTCACTGAACTTATATATTAAACTGGAAGCTCAAAGCCGATCAACACCAAAATTAAATTTAACACTTATTACATTCAACTACAACACCTTTTTGTAATATATTGGAATAAATATGTGATGCCACCCTGTATTAATATCAATGTTTGACGATAGCCGTTTTTTGTAGTAATATTGAGTTTACCTTCTTGTGGAATATACCAAAATAAAGTCAGTTATAGTACAACATTTATTTGTTTTATTTCTCATTATAAATTCGCTCCGATAAAATAAATAACTGAAAATATTAATTAGTAATTAATTGAAGATATTACACTTTTAATTTAAGAAACTCCTTTAAACATTATTATCATTAATAAATACGCAACTAAAACAAATGTTCCAATAACAATATTAATTAAAATACTACCATATTGTTACCCTGCACCTTACAGTAGCCTGCGGCTGTTATGTGAAACATACGATTAAAAAAAAAGTGCAATATCACTCATCACCCTACAGTGTGCTGCGGTCGTCATAATTAAAAGTACGAGTAAAAGAAGAACAGAATAGTCCAGAAATTACTGGAAATGTTATTTCTTGTCAAGAAAAATCTGTGCAGTTAGAGAATGTTCGAGAAGGGTCATACGTATTTAAAAGAACTAATTAATAAAATCCATCACTGCCCTTCGTTTTATAAAATTAACATCATACCATTATTCCTAATTTGAAAATTATTTAAACTTCTTAAGATCTTCAAATGCTTTGCTTTATAGGTACTTATAATAGTTTAAATCCATCCCCGACTTCTACCCACAGTATGAGAGAGATAGCTATAGCAAATCCTACGAGATGAAAGGTGCCGCCGCGGAGTCTCGCAGCTGGTAAGCTGTGGTCGCACCTAGTTCTGTTGATACAAAATCACATTGGCATTCTACCCCACTCCAGTTTTTTGAATAAAATGGAGAATTTGTATTTATTTTAAGAATTTCTAGCAAAATATAGTTATTGGATTTAATAAGTATGTTTGAATAAATAAGCTATTCGATCAAGTAGTATTCACGATAATTTAGTGTTTTTTAAAAAACTTTGGTAAAGTTCAAACTTTGCTTTATTTAGGTCTCCTTTTAAAATCTCAGGAAATCGTTTTACTTTTTTTCAATAACTGTCTTCGCGGTGGTTGATATTTTTGAATGCATTATTTTGCTGCCATTATTGTGGTAATCGCAGCCTTAAAACCTTTTAAATACATTATTGTTCCTTGTGACGAAGTCACTAAATTTTGCTCTCAATTATTTTAAAAATGTATATTTCAATTAATTCCCGCCTGAGAACATGTAGAAGTTTCCCCGTATTTCTGTTGCCCAGGAATTACCGTTTTTGCAACAATTGCGAGTACCCTCGTAGATTAAAATATTCTTATATTTGCCGAAATCTGAATGGGCATTTTTATAGTCGATTTCGTATGAATTATCTACTTTTAATTGTCAAAGTACTAGAAGGACATTTTTTATATTTCTAAATTCTAAGCAACCAGCTGTAGTAGTGGTATCCCCACTCGGGCTTACTGGTCTTCCATCTTGCTTTACCGAAAAGCATAAATTAAATCCCATCTAGGAATTACCTCTCTTCTCGCTTGCCAGCCGCCGTAAGCTCTTCTCTCTTGATTGCCGACAGCCGAAAACTATTCACCCTTAGTTAGTACCTAGTGCCGTGAGTACCGTGATTTAGTTCATCAATTAACCCCGTTTATCTGCTAAGGTAGGAACCGTATATTATTTTTTTTAATTGGCTTTTATATAATTAGTTGGGACACCCGTGTGACAAGTGAAAAATTTTGATTCATATCCAGGATATATTATTTCATCCCTCAGTGGGAAACCGTTGGCAATTTTTTATTTGAGGTTGGACCTAGACTAGACACCGAGTGCTCTCTTTGTCAGCGACTATATCCAATTTCTTTTAAAAACCGCCCAGTTAACATCGAAGTGAGAGGTTCGACCTGTTTTCAATTTCCTTCTTTCATTTTATTGTTTTATTTTCTTTTTTTTTTCGGACGTTCGATCCGTTCCCGACTTAGAGTGCTCTCTCTCCTGATGACTTATCTAATTTCCCAAAAGACGTTTAAATTAATTTCCGCGCCTCACTTCGTGTAAAAATTTCTTTTCTTTTAATTTTTTATTCAGCCGTATTTGAATCATTCCGTTCCCCCGTTCAACAATTAATTATTGAACGAAGTCCGACGTTTTCTGTAAAATCAATTCACCCGTCTTGATCGCCTTTTGGGCAAATCTCAAAATAATTTTTACGCTAACCATCGCATTCTGGTTCCAAACACCGCGCTGAAAATTATCATTCTCGTTCAATATATTGCCAAGCGCCGCCGATCGTATCGTCTAAGATACAGGGACGTTCCGAAAACTTTGATTTCATTTATTTGCTTGCATTTGATTGCCTTCATATTTAAATTGTTTTCAAGTGTATTAATTTATTTTCATACATTTTTCGTATGCTGGGCGTTTCACGATCCCCAGTCCGATTAGCCTCCTGTGCTAATAAACCATAAATATTTCCCTATGTTTAAATAATTTTCAATAATAATAATTTATTTTTCAATTTTCAATAGTTTATTTTTCATAAATTTTCCGAATATAGGGATCCGTCAATATTTAAATAGTTTTCAACTTTAATAATTTATTTTTAATAAATTTTCCGAATACGGGGATCCGTCAATATTTAAATAGTTTTCAACTTGAATAATTTATTTTTAATAAATTTTCAAATATAGGGAATTTCATAATCCCCAGACCGATTAGCCTCCTGCGCTAATGAACCATGAACATTTCCCTATATTTCAATAATTTTCAATAATTTATTTTTCATAATTTTTTCGGATATTAGAATCCGTCAATATTTAAATAATTTCCAATTGTAATTATTTATTTTCATAAATTTTCCGGACATAGGGATCCATCAATATTTAAATACTTTTCAATTTTATTAATTTATTTTTAAAGAATAGATTTTCCGAATGCAGGGAGCCGTTCATATATAATTACCGTTGTATTTATTTTTTGTAAATATATATTTTATTACCTGTTCCTGTGTTTCTCTTATTGCTGGTTCTTAACCGTTCTCTTTCAGGGTACCGTAGGATACGAGGTGTAAAGGAGATAAGTGTTTTATTTTTTTTATTTATTCTATACTCTGTTTTTAAACTAGGAGGAGCGAATTGAAAAGACGCATTTACACAGGGAAAAGTAACTAGATTTGTTACTAAGAGCGAGTTTCGAAATATATTTGTGTTCAAAATTTATGAAATAATTATCTTTATCGGCCTTAGTCGGTGAACGGCCAATGAGCGGTTGAGAAACGAATAAATGTCATAGAAGTAATTTTTTAATTGGTCCCAGACAACGGTATCAAATTTCACATTATTGTGATCTGAAATGTGTGTCTAAAACGAAATGTCACTGTCAAATTAAAGTCAATATGGTTGGAGTGCGTTTAGAAACCTCGTACGGCGCGTCTGACCACATACATTAGAATAGGGTCCAGACGCGCCGCGCGTGGTTTCTAAACGCACTCCTGTTGATTGATGTCAGAAATACTTTTTTCTTGCTTTTGAAATCGACTTTTTGAGAATAACTATGATCTTTTTAAAATGGATATTAAATATTTGAGAAAATTGTTAATGGGATATCCAGATGTAGCCAGGTTAGTATAAAATATAAAGATCTGTTTACATTTTTAAGGATATATTTGTTATAGGTATAAAAAGTAAAAGTTAATCAGTGAATGACAAGTGGATCACACAGTAACTGGTATCTCTTCTATGAGTAATGTGGATATTATGGCTTATTTAGTGTTAACCCATGGTTAATGCGCTAGAGGGCAACTAAAGGCATTCAAAAGTTTACAGGCCTATGAGTCAGAATTTCTTTTGAAAACTGGAACCAACATTTTCATAACACTACATGTCAACATATATTTTTTAAAGTGAACTATTCACACATACCTATGTATTAATTTTAAGTATTTTTAAAATATTTTTTGTCAAAGTAATGTTAACTCATTGTGCCAAATTAAGATTGTCCCTAAAGTAGTAGATGGTGTTTTAAATGTTATAACAATTTTGTAAATAGTTTTATTCTATTCTAATAAATAAAATTTGCTTGAATATTTAGTTACATTTTAATCATTTTGGTTAGAAATTTATCAATTTTTACTTTTAAAAAATCAGTAATAAAATTATTTTTTTCTAAAATACTTCGGAATTTATCTCTTCATGGTAATCTCCCATCTTTTTACCTTCGAAAAACAATAATGCATTTTCTACAAAACCTTCAGAATCAGCATGTAAAATAATAAGGTGTCTTCCCTTTCTTGTAAGGCTTTTCAGGAATTGCTACCTTTAATAGTACTCAGTGTAGAAGGATCCATAATTGTAGATTTTCAATAAGAACTATTATTTACGAAATAAAGTAAAAAACTAATAGTGGATTCGACTGGAATCGCTCTAGATCGGTGTAAGATCGCTTCGAAATTTGACTACTCTGCCCTGATTCGAAATTTGAATTGATATATTTTAAGAGCGTAAGCAATAAGTGCGTACCAGTTGCTGTCATTATTTATCTGTTAACTGTCACCGGTTTTAATTTTATGTCACTTTGAAAGTAAATTTTTTTATGACTTGTGATTGCGAATAAATATAGTAATAATTAATCCTATATCCACAAAGTCTTTGGTGAAATGTCCATTATATTTAAGGATTTTATTTATGATGAAAACAAATGCCCATTAGCGGTAGAAACGGGAAAGATTTTATGTTCGGTAATCGATTGTGATGGTAAGTCTAGAATGAGTTAAGGGTTGGTAGGTAATTAAATTCTCAGCTCTAAAAAGATATGACAAAATTTTCTTATAGAAACTCTTTAAAGGTATTTATTTAAAGGTGAAGAAAAAATGAAGGCTTTAGATCGAAAACTCCTTGTGGAAAGTAATATTTTACCCAATGAGAAACCTGAATTGAGCGAAGAACAGACTGAAGAAAAGAACTCCAATGAATGGTCTGAAAGCATGACACGTACGGTTTTGGATAAGTATGATGAGTATATTGGGGATGTTGGGCCCATGAAGAAGTTTCGTACGAAGAAAAGAATGTGGGAATTCATGGCAGAAGAGTTAAATAATATGTTTGAAAATAATAAAACAGCTCAGCAAGTGGAAAATAGATTTAAAACGGTATTAAAACGGAAAAAGAATGCCACTGTTAATAATCATCAAAGTGGCAGTAAAAGAACAAAAATTGAATTTGAGGAAGAGCTCAACAAAATTGCCAGCAAGGATGACAGTATTGAACCTGAAATTTTGAAGGATCAAAACAGTACTATTCAAGTACATAAAGACATTATAAAAGCTGAGAATAAAAAGTCTGTGTCACTAACTGATGTCTTTAATAAAGCCCAAGAAGCTAAACTTAAACAACGGGATCAACAGCATAAAGAACGTGAAGATAATAAAGAACGGAGACACCAGGAGAAATTGCAATTACTAAAAGACTTGTTTAAAAATTCGTAGGAATCATAACTAATTTGTGTTTCCAAGATTACTTTTATTTTTTTTGTTTTTCTTAAGTTCTAAAGAGAATTTTTTGTTTTGTTTTCCATAAGTTCTAGAATTTTTTTGTTTCGTAGATTTTATTTTTCTAAATATAAGGTTCTGTATGTTTTAATAAAAAATTTATAATAATGTTTTATTTTATTTATTTAAATCATATTCAGTAGTAAAAAGAGCTATATTATGTACAATTTTGTAGGTGACACCCTTATGTTAGATTTAAATATTTTCTTGTGGCAATCTTCTAGAAACATTACTACGTTTCTCTTCGCCTTGTCTTTTTAGTTCCCTTTCATTTTCATGATCATTTTCTTGATGAATATCAATGTCATTATCAGAAGGTACAACATCTTGCCAATCATCGTTGTTGAGAATGCATAAGTTGTGAAGAACACAGCAACTTATTATAAAATCAGCAGTACGTAACACAGTAGAAAAATCAGTTCGAGTAAGTTGTCTCCACCTCGACTTCAACATTCCAAAAGCATTTTCTATTTTTACTCTTGTACTTGCATGTCTTTTATTATAATTTTTCTGTATATTGGTTAAGTCCCCATAATCTCTAAAAGGTGTTAGCAACCAATTTCTTATGGGATATGCAGAATCACCAATAATATGCCAGGTATTTTCACAAATATCTGGCATTTTTTTTGAAATAAAAGACAACTTATACACGCGAGAGTCATGTATTTTACTAGGCACACCTGTGAAAACATCCAAAAAAAGTTTATTGTAACTACAGATGGCTTGTAAAGTTAATGCAGGTGAATCATGTCGGTTGACATAGGTACTTTTAATTTTATGATAAGGTGTTGAAATTGGAATATAACTACCATCAATACAACCCAACACATTAGGAAATCCGCTGAGCTAAAAATAAATTTGTTAAAAAATATATATAATATAAATATATATAAACGGTATGAGCCACTGAATTTCTTCCAATACGCGATGTACAAGTGCGTGTGAAAACGAAAGAGAGTTGGCATTGGGGCGAGTAGGAAGGCAATGATATCAGCAGTGCAAGTTTGTATGGCTCGACCGCATTGTAGCATTGTCCAGATCGTATGAACTGGCATCGCTGATATTATTCGTTTCCTTCTTGCTCTAATGCAGACTCTCTGTAGTTTTCACACGCACTTTTGTTAAGTGGTATTGAAAGGTGTTCGATAGCCGATATTTTATAAAAAGGTTTACAAGACAACTATCTAAAAATAAAGGTTATTTACCTTTTCAAATTCTATTGCCATATGAACCTTTTCCTCAAGAGTTATTGGAAATTTTATAAGGCTAGGTGCCATATCATTTAAAAACTTTAAAATTTTGGTAGTTACTAAATGGAACGTGGACTCTGCAATTCCAAAGCGTCCTGCTACATCCCTTATAACGCATTTATTTCCTGCAAACCTGGAAAATTAACATATATAATTTTCTGTTAAAAGCTCTCAATGTGACATACCATAAAAATGATAATACAGCTACTTCTGCTGAAGTGGGGGTGCTACCTCCATGGTTTTTTTCCTTCAAATAATGATTCGAGTTTTCAAATTTCACCTTTAACATTATATAAGTACTCCGGTTCACTCTAAAATTTCTTTTGAACTGTGAAGAACGTCGTATTAATTATTATTAATTATATTACCATGATTTACCATATATTTACCTCTTTTTCAGAATATGATGCTACGATATCCACATATCCAATAATTTTGGGTTTTAATAATTTATTCTCTTTGCATTTAATAAGATATAATATATCGTCCTCGTTATCTGAAATATCTGAGCTGCTGTCACTGCTGCTTGATATTAAATAATCTATGGCTAATAATTTATTTGCAGAAATCATCTTTTCCGAAATATGGTTCACAAATTACTACAAAAATAATCTGAAAACATTTAAGAGGTCTGACAGCTGAGCTGACAGCTAGAAGTCGCACTTAGTTGCACTATGAAAAAGCACGGTTCTAAAATATTCGAATTCTGAACGAATACATTCACCAGTAAAATACAAATTTAACTTTACACTCGTTTTGTGCAAGTCAGTCGAATTCAAAGACGTATGTCGCTTGTTCACAGGACAACCAGTCGAATACGCTGCACCAACAAAATTCGAGATAAATGCGCATTAATGCTGCCAGTCGAATCCACTATAATAGCGGATTCGACTCAAATGCTCTTGCTCGATGACAAAGCGCTTTCGGTTCTGAATTGATTTTGGGCAGCATTTTTATAATTCAAATTTATATCTAGCAGTGCACACAGCAATGAAGAGCTACAGTTCGACATTGGTGTAGCGCGTCTCTATCGTTATTCGACTGGCAGAGTTAGCACTTGAAATTTCAGATTTCTAACAAATTTTTAACGATATTTATTTATAGTTGCCAAACCAAAAATTATATCTCTATTAATTTCAAAGATTTTCCATTATCACTAATAATAAAGAGAAACATGGTAATATATTTAAAAATATTAAATAATTCCTAACCTCCAAAATGACACTGGCACTGAAAAAAAGTACAGTTCCAAAAAATTCGAACTTTGAGCAAGAGCGACTGCCAGTCGAACAAAAATTTCACTATGCCTTGGTACCGAGTAATTTCAGTCGAATGCAATAATTGGCATTTAATTAATTAGGTTCTGTCAGTCGAACAAACGCCACTTAAAAAAGTCGAATTAAATGCGCATTAATGCAGCCAGTCGAATCCGCTATAAGTAATGGATGAGATATCAAATTATAAAATGTCAGAACTGTCAACAATATCAATTATTAGCTGATGTTCATGCTAAAAAGTAATGTGTGAAACTGACTGTAATCTGACCAATCAGAAGGCTACAGAATTGCCAACTTATATTCAAATTGCTCCTCTTAGTTTAAAAACAGAGTATAGTATAGTGGCTACCTGGCAGTGACCGTCTGGAATTATTTTTTTACCTCCACTGAGTTTACTTTGAGTACACTCTGGTGTACTTCAGGGTCGCAGAGCAAACTGCGATACTAAAACTGGCGCCTGAGTAACCCCTATTCGGGTATCACCACCATGTCATATGAAATAAGTTCTGACTTGGGGTGTCCTTTAATTTGAATACCTTGTTGCCAGACTTTTTCGCTCCCTATATTTAATAAACCTTACTTGAATAAATATCTGCTTCGAATTTCTGCTGCTGCTCCACCATGCGTTGTAGCTGGATCTATAGCTGCTAACAGGAACAGATACTCTTTAAAGGATATTCCAAATCGTTTATGTAGATCTGCAGCGCTGAAAAATGTTTTTGTAGTTTTAGTTAATTTTAATACTTGTACTTTTATTCAACATAATTTAAACAACTACTTAAAAAATAAATTTTTAAAATTAACTCAACTATACAGGGTGTCTCAAATTATCGTTTACAGGCAATACTTATCACCATTACTTAACACGTTGAGCGCCACACTGAAAACAGTATATGCACCCTGTGGACCGCACCTAACTGCGAATGAAGCGCATCCAGGATCACTCAGCTTGCCTTCAACATCTAGGCGCAGACATACGTTAGTGCAAGCTGAAGGACCAAGAAAATTGTCACGTGAAAGATGTGACATTTGTTATAAAACTATGAGCTGGGAACATGGGGCACCATATGCCAGAAAAAATGCAAAGAAAATGAACACAATCTGCGATGTATGCCAACTTCCAATGTGTTTGGAGTGTTTCCAAAAAAACATTGCTAAATTTATTTACTCATGAATTTTTCAGCTTAGAATTAGGTTCTATTTTTGAATATTTTATTTTTTTTATAATGATTTTTTAGTTTATCTAATAACTAATAATGTCCTTTTAGTTTATCTAATATTGTCATTTTAGTTTGCAAATAAATGCGTTATTTTATTTGACACAATTTTGTCGACCCAAGTATAGCACTATGTTCCCTGTGGCCCACAGATTACGAACATCCATGTAAAACTCATAGAACGAGTGCTGCCAGTCGGGCATGCGGCGCTAAATAAGAAAACACATAATGTCCGCCGGCGCACAGTGGCGCGGAGCGCCACTGTGCCACCCAAATTACTCTACGACTCACAGGATTGATCCGTTTTAGACGTACGTCACCTTAAAATGTTCGTCTTGAGTTTGCCTATCGACCCTTGTTCCTGGATTTTTTATTTCGAATTTTATTTTTCTGTAATTTGTGTCCAAAAATTTACTTTCATGGAAAAGGGGCGATTTTGGGTGCAAAAGTCATCCTAGCGAACGCAACATTGAGTTTTTACAAAACTTTTTTGAAGGAAACTCTTCCTCTTGACAACCCCTACAACCCTGTGTACGTCAAATTGCGAGAGAAATTGAACGAAAAGTGTTCAGTATCACTTAAGGAATATGTCCGAATTTTTACAGAATTTTTGGAAATTTTCCGAGATTCTGGAATTTGGCGATTTCCTGGCCAAATTAAATGGCCAAAAATATCCTCAAACATTCTGAGAAAATTTTTACGTATTGCTGGATTGATTACAAACACTTTTTATTGAAACAAATTTAGATTTTTGTTCCAATAGATTTTTGAGGAACAATTTCCTTTCGCATCAATAGTTTTGGATCACTATGGTCGTTTTTAGGCATGACGGCCAATTTCTCTACAGAAAAATAAAATTCGAAATCAAAAATCCCGGAACAAGGGTCGATAGGCAAACTCAAGACGAACATTTTAAGGTGACGCACGTCTAAAACGGATCAATTCTGTGAGTCGTAGAGTAATTTGGGTGGCACAGTGGCGCTCCGCGCCACTGTGCGGCGGGCACTCGGTCCCAGGAGTGTATAACCAAATGTCCGCCGATGGGCACTCTCGGCGCTCAACGTGTTAAAAAGATAAAATAAAAACTCTTTCCAATGATGTTACAATACCCTTCTAAAGACATTTTGGTTTAATTTTTACAACCCTTAAGAAAACCATCCCTTTTTTTTTAAATAACTTAATGGACATATAGTTTAAGAACTAAGTGGTACATTCGTACCTTTGGTTGGAATGTCGTGAGGTGGTTGACGAAACCATCAGAAAGTGTCATCTGCAAAAAAATTAATTAAAGAAAATAAAATGGTACTTACAAAAACAAGCTCTGAAAACTTTCTTTAGCCCAACCCAAATCTAAGGCTACTTTAGATAATTGACGTATATTCAAATAGTAGGCTGGAAATGTTTTAACTACAAAGTCTTTTAACAAAACTTCTTGACCTAGAATAAAATTACACGTTACTGAAAATTGAAATGTTCCAAGGACATTTTCGCTATTTATTTAGCACGTTCATTGTCACTATTTGATTACAGGTGCATCAACTGTATTGAATGGTTATAAAATCTGGCAACCAAGCAAACGTTTTCTGAGAATATTGAACATTTGAATTATTAGAAGTGCATCTAATCATCCTCTATCGCCGACTTAGTTAATTAAAAGTTTCTGTTATGAATATTATGGCGTGCAAATTCCGTCTTAAGTCAGAGACCACCCGAATCCCATATTAATGGATTCAGAAACAAAAGATCTATCTGAAATAATATATATACATGATGATTCATTTAAAATTTCATGCGATGACGTCATATCTTGATAAATATAATAGATGATGAAAATCCCCAAGCGTCATTAAATAGTGTATAAAATATACGAAAAAATTTATTCCCGTCAGTTTTAAGTACAATCCATAATTGAGCCACAAATCGGGTGTTCGGCCAAATTTGTCCAACCCTATATATTTGGGAATCTATTTTGCAGAAATAGACGCATGGTAATGTCATAAAATGCATCTATATTTTCGGGAAATTATATCTCATTTGAAGCATACATTCAAAAGTTTTACGGTAGCGTACGAGGAACATTGATTAAACCGGCCTGCCGTTTGAACTATGCTTGTAACCCTTTCATATAAAGGATTTAATAATTGCTCTATTGTCTAATGGTGTCGCAATCTTCTATTTATTCATGTAACCAGTCAAGGCTTGCTTAATAATAATACAACCTCGTACAAAGCAGTGAAAAACTTAAAAAGTATTAAATTTATCCTGATCACTGCTTACCCAACCTGTCTATCCCAGCTGCTTCCACCAATTGATCAAAGTGTCCTTTTCCAACAGCAAAATTTTCATCAGTTGTTTCTACCAAGTTTTCAATGTAAGTTACCTCTTCAGGAAGAATGTAAGTAGGAGGTAATTGTTCCTTTTTACCAACGAAAAATATTTCTACTATTTCTGGACTTCTCAAGCTATGACCTAGTTGTAGTTTTATCAGATCAGATTGCGTTACCCAACGGCATTTTCCTCTATACTAAAATGTGTAGTTAATATGTAATATTTTAGTGATTCAAATAATAAGGATGAACTTACTTTGCCCATAGTATTTTTGGATTTGTTCTTTGTTGTTGCGTCTACATTCATTTGAAAAACCACGTGCAGTAAATGTGGAACAGTATGTCTCGAAATTAATATCTTTGAAATCCTCAAAATTTTAAGCTCAGTCGGTGTTGCCCCAAATATCTAAATCAAAATATTTTTATTTTTATTAGAAGTGAGGGTATCCATATGTGAGTGGTTAGGATTGAGTACGAAGGTTGTAAAGAAAAGTCGTTTATTTCTCACAAAGTCAATTTATTGGCGACCGTTCGAAGTCATTACTTCATCATCAGGCATACCTACTCAGAAAGTCATGGAGGCAAAGGTGAAAATTATTTAATACAAAATGGATAATTGAAAAATTAAAAAAATCTGAAAAGAAACAAATGGGGAAGTGAGTAATAATTTGACTTACCATGACACATCCATCATAAATAAGCTACGTAATTTAACCATATAAAGGTAAAAGGTCACTCTGAAGATACAGAACAGCTGCGTGTTGGGCACTCCAAAATATGATGATTTAATGCAATTCACCTGTATACCAAGTTGTACTCCTAAGGATTTACGGAAGCCTAAAGTAGAGTCACAAATTTCGAAAAGATTTAATATCTCTGCAACCGTTTAACTTAAAAAAACAATATTTGCTAAATTATTTAAGCACTTCATAAATCTTAATTTGGGGTTGAGTAAGAATTAATTAAAATTTTTTAAGGGGTGGTTTTGGGGTAACCCACCCTTATAACTATTCAGAACTTTTTTGTACACCGGCCGATTTTTAAAATTTTTATTTCATTTTATGCAAAATTTTATGTAAAACTTTTTTTACTGTTTTCATTTTTTAACAAAGTTTCGAGAAAAACGAGAAAAATTAAATCAATGCATTATGATAATGTTAATAAATTTAACAAATAGCAAATTACTTTTAATAAAATCTAATGAAAACTAATATAATAATATTATCTACATAATAAAAATTAAGTAAACTTGACTCAACTTTAGGCTTCAGTAACTCCATAGGGGTACAAATTGGTATAGAGGTAAATTGCGTAAAATCATCATACGCACCTATTGTGTCTCGGTACTTATGTGAAACACCTTGTATTTAAAAATAATATCCGAGAGATTTTATTATATTTCAATGGTTAAAAAACTCAATCTAAACTAGAAGTACCTACTTCAAGTTGGTGGAACCAGAGTTTAAATTATGTGCCAAACCAGTAAAATTTCTTTTTGGAGAAACGAAACACGTTGGCAAAAGTATTGAGACAAGAATATAGGAAATAAAGTTATTAAAATATGGGATTGAACCAGAAGAATTAAACTAATAATAAGTAATGATTAATGAGAAAATTAATGAAAATTATTTTTAAATTTTAAATAAGAGCTGAAAAAGTTGAGAATTCAGCGAGCATGCGGGACAAGTTTTAATGTTTTTAAAATTTCCAGGTTCTCGAAGTCGCGCGGCAACTTTCTGTCTTAACTGCCAAAGTGCTACTACTTTCTGCTCTTAATTCACAAATAGCTACTTGCAGTGCTCTACCTATCCTAGCAACGGGTCCACCTTATTTTAAAACACAGTGCATAACTAATTTTAGCTAAACGAAAGTTGAACCACAAAGTTTGAATGTAAAAAGGTCAACATTCTGAAACAAAACTCGCCTCGGTCGAGACGTCTAATTGCAAAAATATGAAACCTATTTCAACATAGTGAATCACAAAAGTTGCAGTATGCAAAGCAAACGAGAGCAAAACACTGGTCAGTGCCCCCTCCCACATATTATAATTTATTTTTTTTTAATGCTGTTTACCCCCCATGGGCACGGGCCCCGGTGATTTCGCCATCCCTGCTCCTTCCTCTCGTCGGGCCTGGCAGTATGTTGCCTCAATGCAGATGCGTCTTTAGGTTTAAAAAAATCTACCACGAAGAATTGTGAAAGTTTAGGTACTTATTTTAAATATTAAATTATAAAAAAGTAATGTAAATAAACAATATACTTCCGTAATTTCTTTTGTAGCCTGTTTCTCCCAAGAACTTCCAACTTCTTTAGTGCAAGGAAACCAGTGGTCGTTAGTATCAGCCATTAACAACATTGTGTTGTCTGCGTTGCAATATACTGCCACTGAAATTACATTGCAAAGGTCGTTTTCGGACTTAAACATTATTGATTTTTAGGACGCTTCAAATTGGTGTTATAAAAAAATATTTCTTAGGTGTAAGTCACCTACATCTTATAATTAAAAAATATGTCAATGCTTGAAATATGAAATTCTGTCAAGAAAAACAAGCACAAAACACAAATACGAAAAGAGTTTTGTGTTATGGTGGTGAATAGAAAAAGTATAGATTCCCCAACCAACGAAGTAGAACGCTACATCCATGGAGGCTGCAGGGAGAGGAGTCGCTACTCGTGTACCGAAGTGGTATCGGTATCATTTGCGCCATTTGGTTTTCGAGCATATATATTTCAAAGAGTCCGCATTCAACAGAGTTTGTTTGGGTTAAGAGGGGAAATAGGTAGACACTATTTCCAGTGTCGCATCATTTTTACGTATTTTGCAATTAATATAAATAATAAATTTGATACATACCTTTAAAATTCTTTAAATTATGCACAAATTTTATAAACTTGCATTGTTTAAGTATGTATCTAGTAATAGTAAATTATTATTTATTATTATTATTATTATTATTATTATTATTATTATTATTATTATTATTATTATGTGTGTTGGACCAATCAGAATTTTTTAATTCAAACATCATAAAGTGTATAACGGAAAAATGAAGGTTGAAATAAAAGACAATAAAAAAGATAAAAAGCTTATATTTAAAAATCAAAAATGTAAATAAATAGTAGGTATATTATACAAATATTTATGATATCTATTAACACAAGTGTACGAGAATTATTATAAAAGAATTTTTTTCAATAATTTATTAAATATAAAAATATTGTTCATAAACAATGTTCAATAGATATATTACAAACAGAAATCAAGCTAATACTTAGGTACTTAGGTACATTTGCACTATCAGTCGTTAAAAAATAAGTGAAGCTTAATTTTGATTGGAAAACTGTTTTAAGCTTCGATTATTTCTTAATGACTAGGAGTACAAAAAAAAAATGGTAAAATTACTTATTTATTGAAAAACTTACCTTAGGCTTTGCTTATTTCTTAACGATTAACAGTCTACTTAATTAAAGAACATAGGTATATTTAATAAAAAATAATTATTGTCAATTTTTGTGGTTTATAAAAAATATAGGTAGTAATAGGTAAGTATTTGAAAATAAAATTTGTTGTATTAAAAAGTACTTAGTTACTTACATGTTTTCTAATTATGAATTTTCTTTTTCTTCCTCCGCATCCAGTTTTTGACATATACATATATCCAGAAAAATGATTGGAATAAAAAACATCACTATTTGAAATGTTTTCTGGAGTAAGTTTCAATATGTTTCACCAAATGCGTTTTTCGGCAGGATTAGTTGGAAACCTACAAAAAAACAAAAATTATTGATTTAACATCTTCAACATTATCACAATAAAATGACTTAAAAACGAAAAGCTTGTTTATATTGAAAAATTATAATTAACTTTTTAGTAGAGTCCAAAATCTAAAACAATATTCCTCATACATAATACAAGTTCTAAATTCACTAAATTTACCATTTATTTTAAATTCATGTTTAACGGCCTTTTGCATAAAATATAGGTTTCTTTTAAAAAAATGGTAGAGGCGCTAATTGTTACTTACTTGTGAAATGACATTGACGATGCTTTTTCGTATTTCTATTTAAAACTCTCACCATTGTTAAAATTTGTATCACTAAAGTAATGAAATACAAAAAATAACTTATAAACTACAAAAATAAGCTAGAAATTAATAAAAATTCAAAATCAAATGACAGTTCTGACAATTTCGAACGATTTGACACGCTAAGCAAAACGAAACAGACTAATGAAAATGCTGGACACTATTTTTTCCCCCTGTACCAAAATAAAGTCCATTTGGACGATGGCTCTAGTAATATATGCTCTTAGAGCATATAAGACCATAGATAAATTAACATGTAAGATAAATCTGTTACATGCACGGCACTGGTAAGAAGTTTTAGTTCCCCAGCATACTATTTGGAGCTACCATCGCACATTACACAATTGGCTGACTGTCTTGACAGTTAAAGGCAGCAGAGAAGGAGAAGAAAATAAAAAGAAGAGTGTAGTTTTCCCGCGGTTCATTCAAATGTATTTTATTATTTATTTGCATTTTTTGGAATTCATTACTCAAAAAAAACTAATATTTAAATTAAAATATTGTATTTAACATAAATATTAGTTTTTTTAAAGTAATAAAACAAAAAAAAAATATAAATAAAGAAATATTTATACTAAAATACTTGAAACACAGGTATAGTTTAATCATTTAATACAAGTAAGGTGCATTTAAACGTTTTTCTACACCCGTATTATAATAATGCACTTATATGCCCATAATCCGTTTCATAATGATACCCATTATGATACAGATTTTTCATTACGATACAGATTTTTAATCAATAGAAACCTACAATTTTTCAATCAAGCATGCTGTTTGACGTTTGTCCTAGGTTCCTATGTAATTATTTTAGTTGTCAAAACGTATTAAATTTTCGTAGGTAGCTAAACTTCGATAATTATAATATTAAAATGTCTGATATTAGCGATATAGAAGACTCCTCCACACATATCGGAGAAAGCAGAAAATACAGTACAAAATATTTTACCGCAAAAATCTAGGGAAATACCAATACCTGAAGTAATACCATTAATTACAATTTTGTAGAATTTTTTATAGAAATACGAGTAATTACTGTTATTGTGTTCAATACCAATATAAATATAATATTTATAGGTCTTGATTATTTATCGGGTGTAGAAAAAATAGCGTATGCAACTCTCATGTAATGGTTATTAAAACACTCGCATAAACCATACGAAACTCGCCTTTGGCTCGTTTCGTATCCCGGTTAATGCTCGTGTATTAATAACCATCATTACATGATCGTTGCATAATATACTATTATTACATACATAACATGTTCTCAACATTAAATAACAATAATTGTAAGAGAAATTAATAGTAGTCTCCTCCCATTCTTGGAAAATGGACCAGGGCGTTTTCTATAAAAACAAAAAAAAGTGTATTGAACAATTTGTCTTATCAAAATGTTGCCAATTCTTAAAAGTACAAGTTAATTTTAATTAGTCTAAAATTAGTATATAAAAAGTTATTTCTGATAGTGCAATAGTTAATTTGAATTTTATTTTAACTTTTTATTTTTGACAGACATCAAAAGGATATCCTTTAAATTCTGTAATTCAATCCAAGAGGAGGAAAAATTGAAACTTCTTAACTATTAATTATATTGAAATTTATAAAAATAGAAGTTAATTCAATCAAATTATTTAGTATAGGTTTATGGCAATTTAGAAAAATATAGCTTAATTTAATTGATTTCTTTAACAAGCAAAATGGTTATAAATAAAAAATTAAGAATTTGTTAGTACTTGCCAACTTTATCCAGTAAATGAAGAGCAGCAACACCGAGGTTTGAAAAAAATCTTTTCGAGAATTTGCTTTTCTTTACTGTTGCCCGCATCCCACCACAAGGAGGTAAAGTAGTGGACTAACACACTGAGGATTCTTTTTTATTTTATTTTTTCTGAAAAAGATCACAGCTGACAAACAGTACGATCTCTATATAATATACATATAAAATTGGTACAGCATTTACAATTAGTCGTTTACGTTTTATGGCAATTTTGCTAAAAGACTCTGGCAAAAAATAATCTCCACAAAGATAGCCATTTTTATTATCAAAAGTTAAATTTAAATTCTTAAACCAGTACGCTCGAATTTTAACATCAGAAGGAAAATAAAAAAAGGTTTTATTTGAATAACCAGCTTGCTGAATATTAGAATACTTATTTAAACAATTAGGAGCTGAACAAGCATACTTAGCTTTACCATTCGATACTTTATCCGGGTCAGACATGTTTTGATATTGTTACAAATATATTAAAAATCTGATGTGTCCAACACATGACTTTCCTATCTAGTTATTATAGGCTTTTTCCGGTTATTTTGTACAACCTATTGCAGCAACTCTATAAATATTTAGAGGATAAACTAAAACTAAATATATACATTTTCCCATACATCTACCTCGAAACATTTTTCTATAGATGTTCATTGAAAACGAAAATACTGAAAAATTTAAATTTAGCACTCTTCCTCCAATTTTTCCATTACGGTCCATTTTAGAAAAATCATATATAAACAAAACTTATAGAGATCGATATCGCACCCAACTTTTAGTTTAACAATTTTCATAAAAATCAGAATTTTGCACATTTTGTCAAATTTCTCGAATACGTACCATTTCAGGAAATTTTGACATAAAACAAAAATTATAGATAATAATATTAGAAGTAACTTTTATTTGAACAATTTTCTTCTCCAAACATAAATAAGAGACATATATTTCATAAAATATAAAAACGGCCTCCCATAAAGTACCCCCCAAATGTTCCGACTTTGTCCAAAATTTAATAATTTTATCCGTTTTTGAGTTTTCTTCAAAATTCGAAATTTACACATTTTCTCAAATATCTCGAATACGGTCAATTTTAGAGAAATTATGTATAAAATAAAAATTATAGAGAATTATATTACAAACAACTTTTATTTAAACAATTTTTATAAAAAAAATATTTTTTTTTCATTTTGTTAAATTTCTCGAATACGGACCATTTTAGGAAAATTTTGTATAAAACAATAATTATAGATAATAACATTCGAAGTAACTTTTATTTGAAGTATTTTCTTCTCCAAACGTAAATAACAGATATATTCCATAAAATATAAAAATGACCACCCATAAAGTACCCCATTAGATGTTCCGACTCTGCCCAAAATCTAATATGTTCAGTGGACGCAGAAATAAAGCCTAAGTTTAAAATTTAGTGTTTTTATGTGTATCGGTTCATGAGTTATGGTGGATACAGACACACATACATCATCCCGAAAATAGTCAAAACGGATTCAGGGGCCCCCAAAACGTAAAAATCCGTCGAAAACTCGAGGTCGAAAAAAATCATGATTCCTATACTTTCCTTATCTGTATACAGTTAGGAAAGTAAAAATTAAAAATACGCTTCAAAAGTTTATAAAAGAGACACCTCGTCCAAATTGTCTTTGGAAGCCACAAAAAAGATCTTTTTAAAAACGAAAACAAGACGCCAAATGAAATGTCATTTATCACAAATAGGCGCGTTATTTAAATTCGCCAATCATAAATCGTCGTGTTCCCAACTCGCCAATCATATAGCGTCGTATATCTAACACCGAAAGGGTTACCCCATCAGTACATAACAAATTCATTTGAGTAACACCTCTAGTCTTATATGCTCTAAGGTTGCCTATATCAATTATCAGGACTGGATCGCCTCCTCTGCTCGCCTAGTTTTTATTACGATATTTTCCTATTTTGAACTTGCTTACTTCAAAATTAATTTTAGTAAAGCTGTAGCGGATATATTTTGTGATTTAACTAAGGCGTTAAATTATGCAAATCATACAATTGCAATAATTTCGAATTTACAGAATCGAAGACGAAGAGCTGATAAAATCTATTCAGAACGTAAGCAAATGGTAAAAGCTACTAAGGGCTCCCAAGTTTTAAATATAAGTTGTGGAGACCCTCAGGGTTCTGTCTTGAGTCCCATTTTATGAATACTTTATATAAATGACTTAAGTCAACTTAACATTGCAAGTACTTACTTTCACTCTATTTGCAGGCGAAACTACGATTTTATGACACATCAATTCCACCTGCGTTCTTTATAACACCATATTTTGTGACATTGGGTATATCAAAGCCGACGTCAACTATTTAGTATCTAAGTTTATAAAAACAAAAATACTAACCCTTATAGAAAGTCATAACAAAATTTTCTAAGCTCATTCTTTTCCATCGCCAATAATGAACTTAAAAGTTATAGTAAGAATAAGAATAATATTACACCTACATGTAGGTATGTAATGTGTACAAATTATTTCAGTTAAAATGCATACATTGACAAGCAAATGAAACAGTTACTCAGTGTAGTTGCGCCACTTATTTTGCACCCGTCTTATACCTATTATGAAACAACAGTAATTAGCAAGTCGTGTCCCAGGTATATATTAAAAAGCGTAGGTATAGTTATACAGATTCTGAATTCGTATTTTTAAGTGGGTAAGCCTCTGCACATCTATCAAAAACGGCTAATAAGTAGGTAATAGCGTCTACAAGACACTACATTAAAATCGACTACAACAAATAATGCTGTCTTATATTCAGCAAAAGGTAAGGTAAAGAGGCATCATAATAGTAACTTTAAGACTTAGAAAGAATGTATATAAATAGAAATATTTTGTAACAATTTAATATAATAGTAGTGTCTAGGTAAAATATCGATAATTGGAATAATATCACTGATAGTTAACCTAGGTCTATCTCATTATATATGAATTTTTTATTGATATCCAGCAAAACACCTCCACCGTAATTTAAGTTAACCTGATAAGTAGATATACTATATAGTTTAAAAAAACAGCTCTTTAAAACCACAACGCAATACCTACACGCAAACGATATTCACCTACATACTAAAAATAATTTATCCATTGGTATAAATATTTATTCATACTAGAAAAATGACATACTTTTTATATTAACTTGATAAACATCAAACTTCCTTCTTTTAATATGCAACTCATGAACTTTGTAAATAAAATAGTTATAATGTAATTCGAAAATAACTGTTTGCTTTACAAGTAACTTCAATAAAAGGCCGGATTTTAGGAACTTTTACGGTAGAATGAATGAATTATTTGAAGAAATTTTTTGTCTATGGAAAGAATAATATGTAAGTAATGTATTTGTAATTTTTCATTTAATTTTAAGAAGTTATTTCTTAGAGATTTAGTCGGGCCATTTGGATATTAGGTACATTCCATTTAGGATCTAAAAGAAAATATACAAAGGTAGTAATTTTTTCTATTTTTTTATTTTCTGTAGAAACTTGGCAGAAACTAGAAAATTATAGAAGGAAGCTTTGGAGTACCATATTGCATAATATATTGCATTTTTCTTTCCTTTTTAAGGAGAAATTAAATTAAAATAAAAGGTTACTTTAATTTAAAAAAACAATATTTCTTAAAAGCAAACCGGACATCTCGCGAAACGCAAAAATGTGAGGATTTTTAAATATAAAACTTTATTTATAAGAGCGCCACTGGTAATACTTCGCGATGTTATGTGTCTCGAGACTATTGAGAGTTTTAAATTTGTGCAACGATAAGGCAGCACCTCAGATAAACAAATTAAATATATACTCGTATAAGTAACGGGCGCCGTTTAACAGAGGCTTTGTTTATTTTAGGCCATTATATACAAACATTTGACAGATGTAATCTCCATGGGTGTACCAAGAAGTTTTTTCAACAGAATCCAAAGGATTGTTTTGTAAATATTTTGTCAATGTTATTTATAGTTAATTTGTTATATGTGCATCGTAATTTGTATGTGGTGGGGAAAAATTGCCAATCTTATTGTAGGTGACCAAAACTGAAAATCGACTACAGAGCATCTCCACTTGACAAATTAGATTGCGGCGATAATTAAATTTGTTGTTTAATTTGCAAATAAAGGTAATTAATCTGTTCAAACACTATCTTACTGTCATTAAGCTTGTTTACCAAGCTAATATACCCGATGTATTACTAATATTTAATAAATAAACAATAAAATGTTACTAAACAATGCTATAAAATAAATAAGTTAAGTAAAAAACTATTTTAACGGACAATCCATTTCATACAAAATAATCAAATTACAGTAGTTAGTTTAAGTAGAAGGTAAAAGTAAATTTTCCCTAAAAAGAATTATAAAATATTTACAATATATAATCTACTCAAGCCGATTTCAATATTTTGAAAAAAGAAAAACAATCTATTTGTATTTTGTAAAAAATTATTTTTACTAAATTTTCAAAAGATACAAGAAACTCTTTTGAGTAATTTATATTTTCATAAAATGTTTTCTTTCTAGGGAGCACCAAAATTAATTTTATTTTGTCAAGGAGGATACAATATAGCATAATTTTTTTTATTATCATAACTTATTTGTAAAACTTACTTGAAGGCGGACCAAGTTGCAAATTTAATAAAATAGGAATTGCTTCAAGTTTTAAATTCATCTTTTTCGGCGGAATTCATAACAATATCATAATTTATAAAATGTTTTCAATATATTTTATTATTTTTGTTAATTTTATCAACTTCAACCGTTTCTAATTCTAGGTTTTGAATCTAAATTTCCATTACTTCAAGGTTTGTTGAAAACCTGCATAAAAATTACAAATAATATTTTACAATATATTTGTACCGCCTCTGTTTTTTATTTACTAACCTTTGAAACAACGTGGAATTTTTCCAAATGTATGCTTTGGGACAAGCAAAACATTGAATAGCAATTTTTAGACCTAAACCTAATAAAATTCGTTAAAAACATACTAGGAAACTCTAAAAACTTTAAAAATGTGACTTGGGAATATAAAATCATACAAAATCGACGCAAATTTTCATACATTTAATACAGAATGGCGCGTAAATCTTTTTTTATTTCTTTTAAAATTATTAAAATAAATCCATTTCGAAGGTTAAAAAAAATAAGGTTTGTGTTTAGTGGTATTTCCTGAAAATTTCACAGACATCGGACTAAAAATAAAGGTTCAGAAGGAATTAGAAATTTTCAAGGTATTCGGTTCGTTCTAATATAATTAATTTTTTTCCTGAAATAAAAAATATGTCTGTAAGTGAATTAAAGCGTAAACAAATATTTTTTTTTATTATAAGGTAATATAACAGTATCATTTATAATTGAAAAAATATCAAAAATATCTTTATTGTTGTTTCAAAATAATTAATTTTCTTCTATATTCCAATTAAGAAAATTTTGTCAATTCATAGACATGGGGTTTGTGTTTGTTCATTTCTAAACAGGGTGATATAGGATATAAAAAAGATTAATTGTAAAATTACAGCGAAATGCTAGTATCCTAAAAATGATACCAGTTTTTAAAATGTTTTCATTGATCAACGTAGTTAAAAAGCTCGTAATTTCAGCCCTAACTTTAATATTAGAACTAAACAATAATTTATTTACTCTCAAATTGGATGATTTACCTATAAATTTCTTTTGAAATCATCTCCGAAAATATTCAATTTAAATACGGATAAGTCACTTGATAAATTTGTTATTTATTAAATTAAAATACGATAAACATTTGTTCAGTTGTTTTATAAATAATAGGTAAAACCACACACAAACAGACATCTTGCGGAAATGTAACATTCAATCGATATCGAAATTTAAACCAATACCAATACTTTTTCATAATATATTTTCTAGATATTACCTATTGTGTAAATATTATAAAGGAAATTAAGTTTTGTTTGCTTATAGCTAAGAACTAAAAAAATTACCAATAAGTATTTTATATTATTTATTCCTAACCATTTATCAACAAAATAATAAAAATGTGAGTAATGAAGAATTCTAATTTTTAAATTGTTCAAAATTTATTTTTATCTTCAAATAATTTTAAATTAACTAAGTAATAATCTTTTCTTTTTACAATTTATGTACCTATTTGGAAAAGTAATATGACTATTTTTACCACGCTTTTATTAGCTTCACCTGTATGTATGTATGTATGTATGTATGTATGTATGTATGTATGTATGTATGTATGTATGTATGTATGTATGTATGTATGTATGTATAATAATAATAATAAATAAGTTTATTCATTCACATTACAAATGGGGGTATAACATTATAAAATAATATAGAAAATTGAACAAACTATAAAACTGCATAAGCATAAGCTTGTTTGCAGATAAATACGAGAATAAATTGTTATATACATAATATACAATATGAACATTTAAAATAAAGTAAAATAAAAATTAACAATTGAAAAATAAAGTTTATGATTTAAAGTTTGGATTAAAGATTTAAGATTTTAAATATTTTTTTTTCTTTTTTCTTCTTTTTTTTTCTTTTTTTTTCTTTTTTTTTTTGTAGACAAAAGTAGATTAGAATAAAATATTGAATTCAGTTGAGTACAAAGTATAAAGAGGTACATAATTTTAGGATATTTGTTAATGTTTAGATAGCTATTATTTTTAATTTTTTCTTCCTAAAGTAATTATTCCAACAGATTTGTAATGAACTTTATACCACTCTCTGAGATATATTTGTTTAATTTTTTTTTAAATTTGTAGTTGTTGTTTATTTCTTTTATATCTTCAGGTAGTCTATTATAAAATTTGGGACCGACAAATGCATAAGAACGCTGTCCAATAGCTTTTTGCATGAGAGGTAGTATTTGAAACTGCTTTTGTCTGGTATATTGTGGTCGTGTATTGGAAATATATATATATATATATATATATATATATATATATTTTGTAATGATAATGCGTAACAATTTTTTTGTAATAAAGTTGCCTCACTTCAAGAACCTTGGAAATATTAAACAGTTCATCTGAAGGAAATCTTCGATTTTTTTTATAGATAATTTTTAAGTGATATTTTTGCAAAACTTGAAGAGGGTGAATGTAGGTTTTTAATGCTCCTCCCCAAGCTGCAAGTCCATATCTAATATGGCTCTCAATTAGGGAGTAATAAAGAATTGTTAGCTGATTAAGGGTTAATACATTTGTTAAGAATCTAAATTTAGATAAAAGACTTCTTAATTTTTTGCAAACATATTTTATATGTATATCCCATTTCATATTCGAGTCCAGGAAGACTCCTAGATATTTAACTGCATTCACTGCATTTATTTCATAGGAATTGTTAATGGCATTTATCTTGAGTTGGCTGAATGTGGGTGAAGTCAGATTATTACAATAAAATGGCAAATAGCAAGTCTTTTCAACATTTAAAGTTAATATTTTATATTTTAACCATTTATGTATTTTTAGAAAATCTGATTCAGCGGTTTCTTTAAGTTCTAGCCAAGTATTCGCAGTATATAAAATGACGGTATCGTCAGCAAAACCGATAATATCACCCCTAGTGTCGATGTTAAATAAATTGTTAATATAGATGTTGAACAGAATGGGACCGAGGACACTTCCTTGGGGTACACCAAATTCGATGGGCAATTTTTCACTATAAATTTGATTAATTCTCACAACCTGGGATCTGTTTTCTAGGTAACTTTTGAATAGGTTGTTACTGACACCACGCACTCCTATTTCTTCAAGAGAATCTAATAGCAACTGATGACTTACTGTGTCAAAAGCCTTCGAAAGGTCGAGAAATAATCCCAGACAAGGTTTACTAGTATCTAGCGCATAATATATTTTCTCGGTAAGTGACAAAATAGCATCTTCAGTTGAAACGTTTTTTTTAAATCCAAACTGATGCTCAGACAAAATATTGTATTTGGTAAGGAATGAATGCAGTCGTGATTCTATGACCTTTTCGAAGACCTTTGACAGTGTAGTTATCAATGAAATTGGCCTGTAGTTGGTTACAGAAGTTTCATCTCCTTTTTTATGAATTGGTGTTACAACACTGTTTTTGAAACAAAATGGCCATTTTCCATATTCCATACATGTATTAAATATGAAACTTAATGGTGATATTATAAAAATTGATATTCTCTTTAAAGTTTCCGCTCGAATCCCGTCACAACCTGGAGATTTACTCAATTTAAGTTTTTTTATTATAGTTTCAAGTTCCTGAGGATTTGTAGGTAATAAGACAATGCTATTTTGTTGGTGTTGTCTTTGGGGAATGTAAGAAGGATCTCAATATATTTGCAGCTAATTTGATACCCATTTCTGCAAATGTTTTATTGAATTCATTAGCAATTTGTTTTTCATCAGTTATAAGGTTACCTAGATGGTCTTTTACTTTTGTATGTATGTATGTATGTATGTATGTATGTATGTATGTATGTATGTATGTATGTATGTATGTATGTATGTATGTATGTATGTATGTATGTATGTATGTATGTATGTATGTATGTATGTATGTATGTATGTATGTATGTATGTATGTATGTATGTATGTATGTATGTATGTATGTATGTATGTATGTATGTATGTATGTATGTATGTATGTATGTATGTATGTATGTATGTATGTATGTATGTATGTATGTATGTATGTATGTATGTATGTATGTATGTATGTATGTATGTATGTATGTATGTATGTATGTATGTATGTATGTATGTATGTATGTATGTATGTATGTATGTATGTATGTATGTATGTATGTATGTATGTATGTATGTGCATGTGAGTTTTTAATTAATTTGCATGGTTCTTTAAAGGATTTGATGGATGCCGTATCAGCAGAAATTTAAATTATTCAAATTATAAATCGCCATGCGTTACCGCTTCGATGATGATGGGTGGGATTTTCCTCATATAAATAATGTATTTAACACATGTTTCATAATATAACAATTTACATGTTTTGTGGATTATTTATAAATGAAACGTGGAGAAAAAAGTTAGTTTTCCTTACAAGTTTTTCTTGAATTTGTTTCTGTCTGCTGTTGTAGTGATCTGATAATTAGTAAACTGTATAATTTTTTTACAGAAAGATATTTGCTTGGATATCTTCTTTTCATCATAGAATAAATAAAGCAAGAAGATGAATTAATTTTTTTTAAATTATTAAATATAAAATACATTAAATTACATTATTTAGAGTATAATAGCATTTTGCAATTTTTACAATTCTTACGAATATTCGTAACTTATGCTATACGTTCAAGAGAATAAAATTAAAAATTATTAGATCTTTTTAGATCTTCTTATAGAATTAATATTTTAAAAACTGAGTGAACAGAAACGATGTGATTTATTATTATCCGGATTTAATTGGTCCGCATTTCATGATGACTGCCGCTGAATTATTAATTCATATTTTGTTGTTGCTAACTTTGAGATATAATACTTCTTTTCTCTTTTTGACTTCAACGATCTTATGAACAGAGTGGGCTCAGGGCTCTGGTATACGAATTCTTTTCAGTTAATTAACTCCTTCAAGATTATGAATTTTTGCTTTTAAGATAAGTGGATATTATAGAAGGACAAACAAACGCCAAAAGTGGCGTGATCTTTTATGAACTATGTACATCGGATATTTTTAATTTTTAGATATGGTGTAATTGTATTACAAATTATAAAATAAATTAATTTTGTTTTTGTAAAGAGTACGGCGTTTGACTAAATAGTTTGATATTATTTTTTACAACGTATACGAAGTTAGGAATAAAAAATATATTTAAAACGATCGGTTATTATTAGATAACTAAATTGGACACAATTATACAAATAAATTAGCCAAAAAAGTACCTGCAAATAAATATAGGTATTATAACGTTTTAATAGTAGGTACCTAGATTAAAATGATAAATGTTGAATAAACTACTTTTAGAACAAGAACATATTAAATTTTTCTTGTCCTCAAATAGCGGTTTTTGTAGATACATTTTACTTTTAATATTATTTTATTTTTTAGAGGTAATTATTTTTGTTTTTTATTTTTGAATTTTTGAATAGCTTCTAAAATATAAGCAGATTCTCTTAATGAAATTCCCGGTCATGCCTACCAATTCTGGCAGCATATAGTTTATATAGTACTTTTTTAAATTTCTCCATATTTTTACACCAGAAATCTCTTTTTATTATATATTCTACTTTACATGGATAATTAAGACCTATTTATGTACCACAAATACATCCTTTTCGTATTGTTATATGTAATAGGCCTTCTGATAATAACATTGATGGTGGATATTAATATCAAAAATTATTGGCGTCTTTATTAAAAATCCAAAAGTGTATTTTTAGCGTATGGATATTTTATTTCAAGCACTAATTCTTATGACACCAAAAAAGTTTGCTCAGTGAAATTTTATATAAAAAATCAAAATTATCCCATATTTTTCACTCCAACTAACGACTTTTCGAAAGGTGTGGGCTGGCTTTAGACGAAACCTGACCCACCCAGACAGCACACATAGTCCAATGGACGTCCACTTTAGAGCCATTTGAGGGCCAGAACGTCCATATCCGTATTCGGATATCCAGTGTACGTCCGTTTATGATCATTAATTTGACCCCATATCGATACCCAGATGACATCTGTTTTTGTACTTAATTTTAAGTTTAATAGTATTTTGACGTCCAGTGGACGCCCATCTTAGGTTATTATTTATTTAGCCTACCAGATAATACCCATCTATATACATGTTCTTTTTTTTAAGATAATTGGTCATTAAAAATTGACTAATTGAATCTGTTGTATTTCATTCTATCAGTGGAAGTTTGAAATCTTATTCTATTGTAACCATATCTAGTAAAACGTTTTCAAGTGGCTCATCTTTGGTCGAGTTCGTCTAGTGGTTAAAAGCGTGGAACGATAATGGACGTGTCGTGAATTCGATATCTCCTCAAGTCAAGCGATTTTTGATTAAAAAAATGATGTAATGGGTTACGAAAATAGTAGATAAATTTTAATAATCTAAAATAGTGTGTAGTGAGTTGCGTTTGAGTAAAAAAGTGAGGATATATAATTTCAATGGAATATAATCCAGGAATGGACGTTTCTTAAATGTTCAGTATTTAATGTCCAAAGATAATCAAGAATATAACGTCCTCTGGATGGTCAAAAGTGCGCCATTTGTATACTTCATTGGACGTCCATTGGATGTCGAAAGTCAAGAAAACACTAATTTTTGGACGTACAGGCATCCAAAATTGTTATAAATATTTCTCTTATTGTAATAAACTGTAATTAATGTGTAATACATTTTTCTATAGTTAGTTTTATGATGGGGTGCTGGTTCTGCTTTTGTTTCATCTCAAAATGTAGTCAATAGCCAGACATACCTAGAAATAGCATTTTTATTAAAGATATTCTGATTCAAATGTTAAACATGTATGAAATACTGAACTAATTTTACAAGACATTGAAAATTCAATTTATTTTCCGAACTTGGTTGATGAAAAACAAGGAAGCCGAGAGCCAGGTGGGACCCCGGGACAATTTTCCAGGTGAGGCATCGCGACAATTTTATAAAAAAAATTTGGCCCTTTCAATATCACATTTCTAAAAAAAAAAAACAAGGTCCTCAAGCAAAAACTTAGATCCCATAAATCAGCGCTCCTCCCTTTTGTGACGAACTTCTAAAAAAATAAAACGTCCTCACCTGGGCCCCCACTTGTGCCCGGGCCCCGGGAATTTGTCCCGGCTACCCCCCTCTCTCGTCGGCCCTGTTGAAAAATATCATATTAAATCTTTGGGAAGGCCTACTCCTGATTTAAAACTTACTCAGGCAAACAAAAGTTCAAAATGTTTATGTACTAACCGACTTTTATGACAAGTCTATAATAAAAACAAGTGGATATGTATTTTAACGAATTTGACAAGTGTTTTAATGAATTAGTATATAAATGTAACAATGTTGACGAAAAAGTGGTAGTACATAAGTGGGTACTTAGATTAGGATAAAAAAACTGATAAAATTAGGGGAATAGGTACTATGTATCGGATCACCAAAGTGCTTAGATAGGTTTTGATAAATTTTATATATCTTCTTAATTGTCTTTCAAAAGTAACATCCCCGTGGACTAGGCCACATTTGTCTATTTGACCTTATTCCTGGTGTATGAAAATAAGTTAACTTTTTGCTCAATAAACTCATAAAATCCCTTGTGAAAATAAGAAAAAATCGCGAGTTTCAGGTACTTATTTAAAAATAAAAACTTTATCTTTGTGTCCATATATCTCTTTACGTATTAGATATACATAAAATATAGGAAATTTTAGTTTCTTTAACTTTTTTAACTTAATTTTTTCTCGAAAAAGTTAACCGTTACACAGATAATGTTAAAAAACTATTTTTGTGTCCATATAATCCAAGATGGCTGCGCGCGGTACCCCCGCACAGTCGAAAATTCTGATTTTTGATCAGGGTCTACCCATAACTGACATATTTAAAAATCAGAATATCTCCACCTTTTGCACGCCAAAGGCCTTTTTTTCTACCCACTTACTGGGCTATATTGTGTCCAATTAAATAATTTTTTTTTCTTTTTTATCCTATACTATGGACAATATCCATTTATAGTATACCAGATAGTATACTACCCAAGGATCTAGAACCCATGAATCTACAAGATGATTAGTAATGTTCAACATTTTTAGCCTACTCAATAAATTGATTTTCATTTTCTTTTATTTACTGTTTTTCTCAGTCAGTAATTAGCATTAGAAGTATTCATATCGTTATGATTTATTTGTCGGGTTATTTTGTAATTTCTTCAAGAAAAATATTTTTTATAAATGAACTATTTGTTTTACTTGACATTTTTCGCGTGACTCTCATTTATAGGCTAACATTAATCACATTATTACATTTATTTGTGCCGACAAGACTTGTATTTTTGATAAATTATTAAATATGCAGAGATTAAAGAACAAATATTTCGACAGATAAAAAATCGTATTTTTTCTATAAATTCAAGTGACAGTGAAATGTCAGTTTACTGTAGAAACTATAGGACGTAGAATCAGAAATAAGGAATAGTGAAGAAGGTGAAGACAAGAAAATAGGAACTTAAGGTAGAATATAAACATTTTTTGTGTCCTAATGGTCAAATGAGTTAATAACATTTATTAATAAATACATAAGCAATGTGCCAATTATGAGCTTTTGTCTTACCTGTAATTAACTTTTTTAAATATCTGTCAAATATGATTTGTATTTTTGAAAATTGTCAAGTGACTCACCTGTAATCAACTTCTTTACAAATCTGTCAAATATGATCTTTATTTTGGGATAATTATCAAGTAATTTACCTGTAATAAATTTATTTCTAAATATATACGTAGTCTTTAACAAAACCAGCATTCCACTCGACTTGGTGCTTGGTGCCATATGACTAAAAGAAACATTAATAACTTCGTATTAACCCTAAAACAATGCCACTGACCTATTTGACAGACATGATACGTAAGTTGTTTACCTACATCTGTACTGAAATCTATTCGCTCCGTGCGAAGTCATGGAAAGGGAAGCAAAAGCGATACTAGCGCTAGCTGCGGATAATTCGTGCATTTTAGGGGGATATTTTGTAATTTTGGCATATCAAATACACGTATACATTTTACTTTTTTTCAAAAAAGTAGGTAAAAACAACACAATAAGCAACCGGAGTTGCTGTGTTGAAAATTGTACAAATACTAGCAAAAAAAAAACAGTGAAACTTATATAACAAATTTCACTAACAAAGTGGAAATTAAATCAAAGAAATAAATGGATAGGTGTACAATAAGAAGAAAAATTACCTTTATTTTTGTGATAACAGTAATGCTGGAAATAGTAGACATCAGAAACTAGAACGTTTTTAAATAAACAATAAATTATCATTTTACGATGTTCTTTAAGATCCCTTTATTCTTAAATGTTCATTCAGCAAGGACTAGATTTCAAGATTTCTGCCGTTGATTATAATATTTGGCTGGTATGCAATTTTGTGACTTACTGATCGGAAACCAGTTTTAATCATTCATTCTATGTTTTCTTTAGAACAAAAATGAAAATATAAGTAGCGATCCTTTTTATACATTTTAACTTTACGCTATTATAAATGGTTTCTTCAATGACAACTTATTAGACTTAGGCAACTTCTCATACATTTTCCAGTAAATACTGTTGCCTGCCTATATTTTATTATTGATTTTTAATGATTATACATAATTTTCTTCAATTTAAGCGTGAAAAATATATAATAATAATAAATTAATGTTTTAATTGTTTTATAAATCCATATACTTTTATTAAAACTAACATATATACTTTTTATTTACGAATTCTATTAAAAATTGTATTTGTCAGTATAGGCAGAAATACTCCTTTAATACCAAAACAAATTGGCGCTGCTGTCGCGCACGGAGCGAATATTCTATCATTGTGAACCCCCTATATTTTGGACACAAGCCGCCAGTGGTTTAAAATAATTTTTACAGGGTGCTTCACGAATAAATCACAATATATTTTTGCAAACACTCAATAACTGCAGTTGCGCCAAAGATAAATTATTTCATTGAGTTAATATATTTTTATACAGGGTGAGCCATCCAGCCAACTACCAAAAAAATAATTGTTTTAAAATTATTGAAAGGACGATCTTGCATTTCTATAGTGACGTTTGAGTTATTAACATTACATTTGGTGTGTAGGTAACCATAAGATTTTAAAATATACATGAACCTAACTGTTTCTATTAGAACACCCTGTATAAGAAATATGTATAACATTTTATTGCCGAAATACCAGATTATGTATTATTTTTTAAAAATATACTTCTCTTACGTCACAGTAAAATTAATAAGATTTTGAAAAAACTGTATACCGTCATACATTTGTAAATAACCCTGTAACTAAACATATTTTAATTACACGTATGTACTAATGTATTACTAAAACATGTAGTAAATGTATGTACAACCGAAATTGTCATGTGACAAGGATACAGCTAGCACCCTTTAGAAGCAATGCAATAATTCTGAATGTATTACTATCATTATTAACTTCCGATTTTGATTATTTTTTAGCTTCTTTTTCTAAGAGCACAAGAAAATAAGAAATATATTTAAATATGAATATAAACATAATTTTCTTCATTTCGATTATATCAGCAGCTCCCAATATTTTCAATTCGACCATAGATGTTCCATGCTTATTACCATTTTTAACGAGGATCATTAAAGAGTACACTGCATACCCTGCAGTAATACATTTTGACAATACTACTTCGTCTAACTGGAGACCTGATATACTTAGTTCTATGTACAGATTTAACTATGATTTGGATGTACCTGGAAAACGGCCAAGCGGTGTTCAATTTATCCAGCTAATTGATACTTATCGTTTAACTAATGACTTCGTTCGATTACGTTCTAAGGTAAGATATAAAAATATAGAAATAAAATAACACCAGAAAAACGCCAAATTTCAAACTTCATCATTTATCCATTCTGCGGTGAGATGTTTAGTTTTTGGGCATAGTCGGAACATCTGGGGAGGTATTTTATGAGGGATAGTTTTTCTACTTTATGAAATATATCTGTAATTTATGTTTGGAGAAGAAAAATTCGACAAATTAAAGTTACTTGTGATTCTCTATAATTTTTGACCTATAGATAATTTTCCTAAACTGGTCCGTATTCGAGAAATTTGACCAATATTTCAAAATTCAAATTTCTAAGAATATTGATCAAATAACAGTTGCTTGAGTTATCATTCTCTATATTTCTGGTTTTATAAATTATTTCCCATAAATGGACCGTATTCGAGATATTTGAAAAGAAATGCAAATTTTCCTGCGGATTAAAGTTTAAGTTTAAATTTTGGGTATAGTCGAAGCATCTTTATAGAATGTCTTTTTTTAATTTAAGGAACATCTGTTATTTACGATTGGGGCAAAAAATTCTATAAATAAAAGTTGTTGGCGATATAATTCTCTATAATTTTTGTTATTAACATGATTTCCCTAAAATGGAAATTGAATAAAAATGGCAAAATTCGAATTTTTAAAAAAATTGATAAAATTAAAGTTCTTCGTGATGTCATTCTACGAAGGCGTAAAACTCTCACAATTTTTTTTTTTTCAAATTCCGACTTGTAACTCGGAATTCCGACTTGTAACTCGGAATTCCGACTTGTATCTCGGAATTCCGACTTATTTATCGGAATTCAAATTCAGATATCTGAAATCACAATTGTTTAGTTTGTTTACTGTTTTGTTGTTGTATATTGTATAATTTGTTTGTTTTTATAATTTTTATTAATGGTTTTTCAAGATACCCTTAAAAGTTATGAATGTTTAGCTCGTTTTAGCTTGTTTTTATTTTCATACTTTTATTTGTTTTTCATTAATTAGATTAAAAACTAATCTGTGTATTTATTCCAAATATCAAAGAAAAAAATATTAAAATACATATTTATTATCTGTTCAATACAAAGTAACAAGTCAGTTAATTAATAATAAAATTAAATTTCTTAATTGTATGTATAAATATAATGCTGAATTATGATCTTTCACTGGTGGGTATCTGTTTTCTGAAATTAAAATTCTGCACAAATCATATATGTCTTTGTCACATGGATATTCGTTGAATGTGCAGTCATCGGAAAGGGCATCAACAACAAAATTTGAAATTTGCTCCATAAAGTGTTCCAGCAGGTGGTATACTATTTCTAGATTTACTTATTTTATGCAAATTCCACTCTATAACTTCGTTGAGGTCCTCCTTAAATTAATAATTAATATAATTTTCTTTTTTAATTAATAAAGAGACTTATCCAAAAAATTACCACAAAAATAATCTTCATCCAAAATTGTGTATTGTTTTCGCAAAATAGACCACCATGCTTCTATTCTTTGATTATGAACACTTTTTCCGTATAAAAAGCACGGTTTGGAAGAAGGAGTTTGGTTAAACAATTCATGATATGATTTTTGCATCTTCTCAATTATTTTATTTTCGGTACCTAAATCACACCTTACACTTTTAGGGCAACCACCAACCATTGTTATTCCTTCTAAGTAATATCCTGCAATAACCTACAACAAAAAATCTACAGAATTGCAGAAAGCAGAAAAATTTATGTTTTAGTTCGACTGCAGTAGAAAAAGTAATAATTGACATTCCAATGACCTGTCAAACAATAAGTCTCGGTAGGAAGGGCTGTATATCTAAGGGGGTTGCGACATAGCCTTCCAGCTTGGACGCTATTTTTATTCGGAATAGTAGTCGTCTAGCCTACCAATTTATGAAAAACGTTTAGTTTATTTAAATATATTTTCATTGTGTTTGATATAAAATACTTAAATTTAATCAATGTTTCATAATTTCACGTGTTTTATATAGAATACATTGTATGTTGCAACCTCTTAGATCTACCAAACCCTTTACCACCAACATCCATTCTGTTTGGAATGCTTAATAATCGTTGTTACACTTATATTAAGTTATCTTTTGATCACTAGCTGTAGGTCCCGTTCGAAGCCAAATTATATGTCTAGAAAATCCGTCAATGCAACCATTAATACAAATTCCGTATGGTTTTAGTTTATCGTATGAATCAATGCGCCATAAATAGTTTTGACCTTTATTGTGATATTGTCGACGTCTTAATCTTTTCGTTTTCTAATTTCCACACTTTCCGGATCTAACAATCCAAGCAGTTCTCTATCGATACCTTGGGTGACTATAAGATTTTTTTGGATACATTTTAAGTGCATCCATCGATATCCATGAAGTTGTCCAGATTTTTTAATTTTGCTTCCCATAAAATTCATAACTTCTTCAATTTTGGAATATTTTTTTCGTCTATGTAGTTGACGTTTTTTCAAAATTCTTCGCAAGGTACGCTTATTGTGCAGTATATTCAAGAATTGTAAATTTTTTTTTGCTGAAATCCATATGAAAAATATGTCTTTGCCAGATCTTCTGTATTACTTGGCAGTTAAATAAATTTTGTTTATTAATAGAAATGTGATAAACGAATAAAATTATACACATTAAGATTTTTCTTACTTACATTATTTGAGAAACTCATAGCCATGAATAGAGATGCACTGTGTCTCAATAACTGAACGCTAAAATAAAGCACATTAATAATAATAATAATAATATGTTACACTTACTACATTTAAGAAATGTATTACCTACTCCAAAATGCCAATCAAAATACATAGCATGTTTAATCGAGGTCTTTATTCAAAATCAGTTGTGATTTCAGACTTAACTTGAATTCCGAGTTGTAAGTCGGAATTCCGAGTTGTATGTCGGAATTCCGAGTTGTAGGTCGGAATTCCGAGTTCTATGTCGGAATTTCAAGTTACGTCAAAATTCCGAGATACAAGTCGGAATTCCGAGATACAAGTCGGAATTTAAAAAACAAAATGGAGCGTATTCGAGAAATTTTACGTAAAGTACAAAATTCAAAAACAGATTAAAAGAAAAACACCAAATTTTAAATCCATCCTGCGGTGAGCTGATTAAATTTTAGGTATAGTAAAGCATCTGGGGGGTACTTTATAGGGGACCGTTTCTTTACTTAAGGAATATCCCTATTATTTACGATTGGGGAAGAAAATTCTTTAAATAGAACTTATTTGCGATACCATTAGCTATAACTTTTGTAATACACATGATTTCCCTAAATTGGTCCGTATTCGAGAAATTTGATAAAATGTGAGAAATTCAAATTTTTACAAAAATTGTTTGAATAAAAGTTTCTTACGTTGTCATTCTCTATATTTTTGTTTAATACATGATTTCCCTAAAATGAACCGTATTCGAGAAATTTGATAGAAATTGCAAAATTTGAATTTTGAAGATAACTCAAAAACGGATAAAGAGAAAAATACCAAATTTTAAACTTGCTTTAATCCATCTTGCGGTGAGCTAATTACATTTTTGGCATAGTCAGCATCTGGGGGTACTTTATAGAGTGTCGTTTTTAATTTAATTCAAGAAATATCTGTATATTTACGATTGGAGAAGAAATTTTTTTAAATTAAAGTTGTTGGCGATATCATTCTTTATAGTTTTTATTCCATACATATCTCTAAAATGGACCACAAAAAAAATATTGAGAAAACTTGTAAAATTTTAATTTTTCAGTGTTTTCATTGGCAATAAATATATATAAAAAAATATTTCGAATAAGGTTTGTATGGAAAATGTATCTATTTAATTCATCCTCAAAACATTTAAAGGGGTAATACAATAGGTTGTACAAAACAACCGGAAAAAGCCTATAATAACTAAATAGGAAAGTTATGTGTTGTACACACCAGAGTTATTATTTTACATTATGTTCTTTAATAAATTTTTTATGGCATTGTTTGTTTATTTATTTTTTGGAGAAAGTCTGTGGGGACGGGACAAGAAAAGTTTTGCGGGTGGGCCTTCAAAAAACTCGTCACGCCCCTGATATTTTGGTTGCTAAATTATAACCGAACTTCGATTTTCACTCAATAAAGACATCCTATTTTGAAAATTTCACATTAATTACAAAAGTGTAACTTTGTAATAATAATTGGATGCGGCTTAAATAATACTAGGTTTAAATTTGCAACCATTTCCAAGGTCAGGAATTAGTAAATTTATAGCAAAATGGCAATTGATGCAATATATATTATTTTCAACATTATATCAGATTTGCAACGTTTTTGTTTAGTACTGCTAACCGATGACATAACTCGTACAAGTTTTAGAACAGCTATTTCAATTTGCAACCTTTTATTTTGCACGGATATATATATATTTTTTTTTAAAATGGCAAAATATTTGATTATCAATCTGGTAAATTTGAAACATCGGACAAAGTCCGGAACCTTGAAAAAATTACAAAAATTAACAATTCGTACGTTTTGGAGTAGCAAAAAAATTAGAAAAGTATTGCAAATATTACAGAACGATTTAAATACCTTCTTGTAAGTAAATGCAAATTTGCAACGCCCCAAAATTAAGGCAAATGATTGTAAATTGCCTATGACCAATTTTGAATTGCAAAATTATTAGAAAAGTGTCTGGGGTAACAAAAAAAAATATATTTAAGAGCAATATGGAATTTGCAACCGTATACTTATTTCGTTTTCATTTTTCATTGAGCTAGAGAATATTTATATTTACCCCATATTAAATAATTGGTCGACATGGTATAAATTAGTACCTAGGAGAGAAAACAGTATTGTAAATCGAGCCGAGAAAAAGAAATTAACCCAATATCGTTGTAAATAAGGCAATTTAGATAATAAGGGATTGTTTTGGTTCAAATCGGACCGCGTCTTTTTCAGTTTTGAAATACAGTCAGTGTTGCCAGAATATATTTTTGCAATGTACCAGATTTATCTAAAAAATGTACCAGATTTCATAAAAATGTACTAGATTCTATAAAATTACCAGATTTTTCTAATTTATGAAGTATGGTCATTAAAGAGCAAAAAAAGGTTCATAGAGAACACGAACACAACAATTTTAAACAATATTTTATCTCTCGACAAATTTCTGACACTATTTTATCTCTCAAGCAGTTTTTGAATAAGATTTTAATACCTTTTGATATTATTTTATCTTTCGAACAGTTTTTAAAAACCTTTTTTTTATCTCTTGAGCTATTTTTAAAAAATATTTTATCTCTCGATAAATTTTCAACAGAGTATTTTATCTCTCGAGCAATTTTTAACAACTTCTTTTATCTCTCGAGCAATGTTTGTACAATTTTTAACACTATTTAATTACTCGAGCAATTTTTAACAGCTTTTTACCTTTCAAGCTATTTTTGAACAATATTTGATCTCTCGTGCAATTTTTGAGCAAAATTTTAATAATTTCTGACATTATTTTATCTTTCGAGCAATTTTTATTAACATTTTTTATCTTTCGAGCAATTTTTATTAACATTTTTTATCTTTCTAACAATTTTTAAACAATGTTCTATCTCTCGAGAAATGTTTAACAGTATTTTTTTAACTCTCGAGTAATTTTTGAATAAGATTTTAATAACTTATGATACTATTTTATCTCTCGAACAATGTTTAAACCTTTTTTTATCTCTTGAGCTATATTTAAACAATATTTTATCTTTCGATAAATTTCTAACATTATTCTATCTCTCGAGCATTTTTTAACAACTTTTTTATCTCTTTAGCAAAGGGCACAATATTTTAACTCTCGACAAATTTATAAAAATATTTTAACTCTAGATAAATGTTTGACAATGTGTTATATCTCGACCAATGTTTGTACAATATTTTATTCCTCGAGCAATTTTTGAACAAGGGTTTAACATTTTGTAATACTATTTTACCTCGAGCAATTTTTGAACACGATTTTAACAATTTATAATACTATTTAATCTCTGAAAAATTATTAAATATTTTTATCTCTCATTAAATTTCTAACAGTACTTTTATCCCTAGAGCCATTTTTGAACAATATTCTACCTCAATTTCTAATACTATTTTATACTTCGACCAATTTTTAACACCCTTTTTTACCTCTCAAGCCATTTTTGAACATTATTTGATTTCTCGTGCAATTTTTAAACAATGTTTTATCTCTCGAGAAATGTCTACTATTTTATCTCTGAAGTAATTTTTAACAACTATTTTAATTTCTCTTCCAATTTTTGACCAATATATTTTACACTTCAAATAGAAACATACGCTGAAAAAAATACTAGATATTGTTTCGAGTGTACTAGAGTACCAAATTCTCAGAGAATGTACTAGATCTAGTACAATTGTACTAGACTGGCAACACTGAATACAGTTGACAGCATTTATAACATATTGTAAAGACCTCCGAGCAATTACTAGTAGAGGGAAGCGAGCGTGAAACGAGTTTTTAGACGATTGTTGTGTTCGCAACATCTGTAGAGGAAGTGAGGAAGCGGGCACAAGCGGGGAAGGTAAACATCCTTCTTGTTCAGTGGCGTATCATTTCTCTGTAAGAACACACATTGTCCAAACTTTTTAATTGTAAAAAAACTAAAAACTTGCTAATTTTACTATTTTTAAAATGTATACCATCTTATATGTGTCTGATGCAGGAAATGAAACAAACTCACTGTAAAGGTCTAATTTTTTCAATTAAAGAATAAAACCTTAAAATCAATTTTATTATAAATAAATACAGGAGCGACTAGTTTCGACCTCACAGGGACATCTTCAGGCCTGTAATACAATAATCCTTAATTATTATAATAGATTGGTCACTTACGATTAAAATTAAATAGTATAAACCACAAAAATGGATCCATATTGTAGCATTACAAATCTACAAAAGAAGAGGTGAGAATGAGCAATTTAAATTGCCCGGGATAACAAATAAGGCTGATAATGTACAGTAGTGGTATAGTCCCCATCAAAAAAGGTCCGGATATGTGAAAGAGGACGGCGTTTTCTCTGTAAATCTGGAGAATTCAAGGATGGAGGGAAGATGAATCTCGCTGGCGCAGGTGTAAATGTCTACAAAAAGAAGCGTGTAGATAAAAGCTCCAGTAAATATCGTCACTTTCTTCTAATTTTTTATTCTCAATCACCGTTTCGGCTTCATCTTCGAAATTCATTTTCAAAAGGAAATAAAAGTAATCATTCATACAAGCATATAATAAAACAACATGAATTCATTATATTTAATAAGCTAATAAACGTTTATTTCAATGAAAAAACATATATGTGAATATAAAAAAATAGAAATAGATAAGATTAATATCAAAATCAATTTCAAAATACAACAGAGATAAAATAAAATAAATTAATACAAGTACAAATAGAAAGTTAATAACATATCTTCTAAAAGTAATACATTTTAAGTAGATAAATGTTTAAATAGTTGATTCCTGAACATAACTAATCTGACGTTTTCCCTCTTTTTAATATTATGAGGGTTTTTGTAGTTAAAATGAAAATTATAATTTATTTTGGTCCTAATACAAATTTAAACATAGGTTATTAAAGAGTAAAGTACATAATAGAACTTCATAATCTTAAAACGTTATCAAAAATTATTAATGGTAAAACTTCATACAATAATTAGATTCTTAAACAAAAAACTTGCCTCTCCAAAACGATGATTTGTGAACTTCTTTCGTGTCTAACATTAATTTCGTTTTCAGTATTCTCTGATTGGGGTGTCTTTTATTTCATTCAATCTTGTTATTCTGTCGATTTTAATAATACCCTTTATTCTTTTAGATAAATCGATACGACATTGTAATTTTTATTGAAAGAAATGCTACAATACCAAAACAGATTTTAAATAATATTTTTTATGCCAGAATAGTATTCATTGTTAAACTAAATATATGTAAAGTATTTATTTGCATGTATCTTAAGAATAACTTATGTGTTCTCAAACAAATTGGGGTGGATGACGGAATACCCCAATTTAAAAATTATAAACAAATTTTGAAATATTTGGGAAAGTTAATGGTGGGCTATACTAAAATGCCTCCTCATATTTACAGGTAAGCGATTTTTGCGAATTTTCTATTTTTAAACTTTTTATTAAAAAACAATTCATTTAATATTTGAATCGTTTATTTGAGAAACAACCTAAGTCACTTTTTAGGAAAGTTCAGGAGGTGAAAAAAACGTTTTGAACTAAGACCGGTACTAAGGTTGCTTCAGAAAATTTTAAATTGTCGTATAACTAAGGATGTTTACGGTAGTTAGGTTTTTCTGCAATATATGTGGATTCCTCTGAAACTACAATGTTAATGTGATAAATCAAATATGGCCAACAAGTGACTTAGGTTGTTTTTGAAATAAACGATTCATTTGTATTATTAATAATTAAAGAAAAATGAGAAAAAGTCACAGAAACATCGAAGGATCGTTTTCTTCCGGAAAGCAACTACAACTTTGGCTAATACCACAACAGGTATATAACTTTGATTTTGCTTACTAAGGAGAACGTTATTCTTACACCAATTTCGTCCTTACTAGGACTTATCAGCAAGCAATATATATATATTGTGAAGAAATGCAATATAGAAAAAGTAAAACAAGACTATAAATAAATATTAAAAAAATAAAATATCAAATGAGAGTAAACAATTTAATCTAATGATATTCATTAATAATGAACAACCCTGTATGACTCTAAAATATTTAAAGTAATTTTTACAGTTAGACTTAAAATACTACAACTGACAATCGAGCAAACAAATTAATCTAATGATATTCATTAATAATGAACAACCCTGTATGATTCTAAAATATTTGAAGTAATTTTTAGTCAGACTTAAAATACTACAACTGACAATCGAGCAAACAAATTAATCTAATGATATTTATTAATAATGAACAACCCTATAGTATCTCAGAATATGTTAATACATTTTGACATGTAATTTTTAAGTTGCTATGTTTAAAAAACCAATATTTAATAAAAACTTTGAACTCCCATTTCCCCACCTTAAAATGTGAAAATCCTTAACACTTAAACAATTCATTACCTATTTATTTATGATGTGTAGCTATAATTCCAATTTTTAAATTCCTACCCTTAAAATATCGATACTAGCATACAAACTTTCATCCCCTGTTCCCACTTGTTTCCCGCCTTAAAATATGAAAATTCAAAAACGCTACCTAACAAAAATTTATTTTTCCATACTAGCGTTCACTTCCCCGTTTCCTCCCCTTTAAATGTGAACATCCTAAAACCCTAAAACATGTTATTATTTATTTACGCTCGTAGCTGTATTTCAAACTTTTATGTGTCTAACTTCAAACAACAAAGAGATACAAAGCTTGCTCCCCATTTCCCTCCATTAGAATTAAAATTTTTGAAAATTCTTTTTTTCATACGTTATAAAAAAAACCTATCTTATAAATTTTAGCTTCCTAGACCTAGAAGTTTTGGCGGTAAGATTGATGGGTCAGTCAGTCAATCAGAACAAATAATTTTATATATTTAGACTATTCTTATGGTTGGTTTCGAAATAAATTGGTCTTTAATACAAAGCCTTCCTGAATTATAAAAAATATTGGCAACACTGTTGGACGTAAATTAATATATGTTAAATGAAACAAAAATATTCTTCTGGACGTAAAATAGTAATATACGGATGCAAGATAGAAATTAATATAAAAGGAGTCAAAATGGTCGGAAAATAAAAAAAAAACGTATATAATTTTTTAACGATATGGTAATAAAAAACATATTTTGAGACAATTAATTTTTAGTAGTTTCAATATACTTGATGAAATCTATTCTAAACACACTGTTTCCAGAGACGCAAAATGTATGGGTTATGAAAGGACGCAATATTACTGCAGGATGTAAAAACTCACCAAATCGCGGGATATAAAAAGGAGGGTAGTACTGACTGACTAGTTGAGAAAAAATAGAAATATCTTGAGGATGCAGTCAAAGATAAGGAGGGCTTTTTAGTAAATCAAATGCACTCTTTTTTGTTTGTTAAGCTTTCGGAAAATGTTTATTTCCTTCATCAAAACATCTACAATGAATACAAAAATCGTTGTTAAAAATTAGTTACAATAGAAATATCTTGGGATGCAGTCAAAGAAAAGGGGGGCTTTTTATTAAATAAAATGCACTCTTTTTTGTTTGTTAAGCTTTTGTAAAATGTTTATTTTCTTCATCAGAACATCTACAATGAATACAAAAATCGTTGTTAAAAATTAGTTACAAAAACTAATTTACTCACCAAACTGAGATTAAAAATCTCAGTTTGGGGCTAAATTGGAGGGTCTGTCTTCACATGTTGAATTTCGTATAAAACTTTTAATGCGCTTTAAAGCTGAAAAATCTTCGCTCAACTGACGCACTTTTGGCTGGGATGGTTAGTACTAATTCACACAACTTGACAACTTCACAAAGGGACTTACTTAAACCAGTTGTTATAAGAAAATTTAACACATTGATAGGCGTCTTTTTATCACTAATTTCAGTTGTTTCATAAATAACACTTAACTGGGACTTGCTGGAATATCGAAAAAATTGCCATAATTTCATTTTAGTGAATTAAAAGCTTCCGATGGAAATTTTGATGATTCGCAGTTACTAATATTAAAATTGCACAATTCAACAAATTTTAATTCGTTTAAGTTTAGAAATCGAGAGTTCATTTGTTGTAAAATATCAAAAATTTCGGCGTTTAATCGACGATAGGAGGTCTCTCTGTCGCCAACATTATCCATTCTAATTCTCTTTCTTTCAGGTTCTAAAGCCAATGTTTTAAGTCTTATTCCAAAAGTGTTCAAACTGATCTCGTTTTTTATTCATTTTAGTTTTAAAATCATCAATTTGTTTAATGCAAAAGCCAATGTCATTTGACTTTGTAAAATGTCGAATAAAATGTCAGTAAAAGGGTACATCTCTGCAAAAATTTTGAGCAAAAATACAAAATCAAAGTTTTGTTCGAGCCAATGCAAATACCCTTTAGCAGCAGTAACAGTTTTGAGCATCCCATGTTTCTTTATTATCCCAAACGTCTTAAAAAAAGTGTATCAAAGAATCACGGTATTGAAACAGTTTGCACTAAACGTCCATTGTAGTTGCATTGCGTCAGAGTAACTTTTGGAAACCTTTGTTGAACGTGAATGTTCTAAGCGCGAGTTCTTTTCGATGACTTTGAAAAAAAGGAAGCCAAACTACTAAGACTCGAGAAGAAAACTTTGCAATTTTGAATATTATCCATGCTTAGCGATAAAACCAAATTAAGTCTATGTGCTATACAGTGAACGAAAACTGCATGTTTAAACTTCTCTTTTACTTTAGCTTGAAGGCCTCCTAAATGGCCAGCCATTACGGCACCACCATCGTAGCTCTGGGCAACAAGCTTAGAACCATATTCTAAACTTGAAATAATGTCACAAATAATTTTAAACAATGCATCTGCAGTTTGTTCGCTTGTGACGTCCAAAAATCCTAAGAATTGCTCTTGAGGAATGCCATCCAATACATATCGCACAACAATGGATAATTGACTTAAGTTTGCTACATCTGCGGTTTCATCAAGCGCAATTGATGCTTTTCTAATTTCACTTTTAATGTGATCCATCACAACATCGGCAGTGCATTTAATTAAATCTTTTTGGATTCTGTTTGAGGTACCTCGGAAAGTCGTGGAATTAATAAAATGATTTTTTAGGGTATCATCGTATTTTGCTAAAAAAACTTAGAAGGTCCATGTAATTTCCTCGATTGGCGGATCCACTTGTTTCATTGTGACCCCTAAAACTTAGTTCATGCTTTCCCAGGAAACAAGTTACATTTATTAATCGTTGTAAGACGTCCCTATTTTTTTTTTTACTCTTTCATGTGAATTTTGTTGATTATTTTTAAACCATTGTCCAAACTATGTTCAATGCGATAGGTGTCGAATGTTTTTTGTTTAATTGTAGCACTTATATGAGATTTGCTATTTACATGTCGTTTTACACTTTTGTGAAAATTATTCAAGTCTGTAATACCGACTGAGTTCCAATGTTCCAATATTAAAAAGTAGGCAAGGCCAGCAAAACGATTTCTTCAAAGTTTTGCAGCCGGTTTCATACTTTTCATAGAACCCTACGTGAAAATGCCTGGTAAATTTTTTTGCTGACTTTTCTATTTTCGTCTCTAAATTGATAGGATCCTTTAGTCTACTAGAATTAATAATGTCTCTTTTCTCTTCAAAATTTCTACTTGAAAATTCTTTTTTCAATAAAGAGCATACAATACAGACAGAATTTACCACATTATTATTGTTTACAGACAGTGCATAGTTCCTCTATTTTATAAAAAGAAAAACAACTACGAAAAACAAACCGAAATCTATCTGAAGTCTACGATTTTCCTCACACATCGATTCGCGGTGCGAATTGCAATATGCGTAAGGCGACGTAAAAATCGCTGCCTCTCGACCGTATTTCACGTGTCCAAACAGACTGACTATTGTCGCGTAAAAGCAGGGTCAAGAACACGAAGCGAAATCAATTGGAAGATGAGCCGGCCCTTTCAAGACGCGCTTCTGTCTACGGACTTGAAGTATATGATGTGTGCGTTTACACAATTAATTTTCTCATGGGTAGTGCGTGCGTTTACACATTACACCAATAAATTGTTAGTACATTTACGTAATGTTTCAGAGAAAATATAGTACCTAATTTAATATTAATTTCTATGCATTGTAAACTGAAAAATATTTATTTTTAAATTTCATAGTGTAGGGAAGCGGTGCTTCCCCCGCTTCCATGGACCGCACGCCTCTGAACATAAATAATTTATGAGAATACCTTTTTAAAAAATGGTTTTTAAAACGAGTTTTTTCGTGGTATAATAAACATTGGATAAAAAAACTCCTAGTCAAGCTGTTTTATAATATTTGTTCTAAATTTGTGCTCAATGTTCAATATAAACTTAACAGTCTATAAATAACATCTTAGTACGAACCATTGCATTTTAAAACTGGCGCCAATATGTAAAATAGATTTAACCTTGATGGCAGCCAAGATCGGATGTGGCGCGAGACACTCGTCGCCAAGGTGCCTAACCAGCTGTGTCTTCTACTGACACGGTTAGGAAACCAACTGTAGATTAAGGTCCGTATTTATAAACAGAACTTACAGAACTTACCTGAGTCGGACTTGGGTAAGTCGTCCTTGAACTAAAATTGAAGTTCGGTTACAACGTCTCTAACACAAAGCACGTATCTTATAGAGACCCCACGCCAATGTTAAACTTTTAAACCAAATTAGCGCCACCTTGTGCTTGGAGCTGGAACTAAAATGACAATTGACAGATGGCGGTAAATTCAAATTGTAATTTTTAGGAGTAGGTAGTAGTTTTAAATTAAATTTTAAATGATTTCCACATAAATTATTTTATAAAATAAATAATGGAACTAGTAAGTTCGAAACTTTTATTTTACAAAATAATTTAGGTCGATTATACCAAATTTGAGGAATTAATTTGTTATAAGCAGGGGTATGATGTGGAGAGTTGGTTCTGCATATTATTATTAAATAAATATAAGATATATCAATAAATATTATTAGATAAAAATAAATACAAATAATAATACAAATAATAATACATATTTAACGAATACTTACTTGCAGCAAATAGGTATACAATCTCAAATCTTTAAAATACCTATCAATAATTTAAATGTGAAGTAGAGACTAGGATATTACATTTTATTAACATTTTATTAACATTAAGGAAATAGAAAAGCAAAAAATCACAATTTTGCAAATAACAGACGAAACTATAAACAGAAACCAAAAGCCAAAGCCAACAAAAAATCACTAAAATCAGACGGAAAAATGAGATTAACCAAGAACATAAATAAATACACGTCACATCTTTGGAGTCTTTGGTTAAGTTTTTCTCCCATAAAGCTTAAAAATGGAGTATGGAGGGTAGAAAAAAGGAGGACAATCTTATATGGATCTTTATATTAAAAAGTGGCCACCAAAATGTATACAATTAAGATGGCGTTCGTGTAGCCAGGGGACAAAATCCAATGCTATATAGTCATATAGATTGCTCATTCATAAGAATTATTTATTGTTTATATTATTATTTTTCAATAAAATTTGACTATTGTCGTGTATTGTCAAAATTTATCTACGATCAGAGAACACTTACTCTTCTACGACCAGTCACTTTTCACGGTGTAGTTTTTAGTTTTTTATGGTTGAGCAATATTTATTACTATATACATCATTGGTGTCATTGTGTGATCTGAATTATCGACTGTCGACGTCCCCTGAGCACAGAAGCGCCATCTTAATTGTATACATTTTGAGGGATACTTTTTGTATACAGAGATTGTTCTCCTTTCCTCTACCCTCCATAAAATGGAGTAAGAAATCAGAATTTTACCAGTAGCCCCATCTAGAGTTTGGAGCAAATAGCATAAAAAATGTCAGTTGTCGGTTTTGACCTTGGTCATTCACGTGGAACCTCTATGTGCTTTGTGGTCTCTAACGTTCCAGGTGGTTCCGGTGTTACACTGGAATTTAGAGATGGATATTAGCAAATCTGTAACTGTTATGTACATTCACGGATATGTTACTACTCATCTCTAAATTTATGCGATATAACCGAACTTCGATTTTAATTCGACGACTTACCCAATTCCGACTCAGCTGAGTTCTGTTTATAAATACGGACCTAAAAAAACAGCTAGTTTAGCACTCACTTACTAATGTGTGGCAGATGTTACAGTCGACAGTCGGTGTTTTTTCTTATTTGGACCCAGTACATATTTGTAATTACTCATCCATTTTTAGCCAAGATGGTGTTCAAGGAATTGAAATTCATTTATTGAAATCCATTTGTAAAATATATAATTTTACATATCAGCTTGTTTCATTTGATGATAAAGAATATAATAAAAGCGTTATACGCACTATGCTTGATAATGTAAGTACAATTATTAACATTTTGTTAGAATAGGAACAAACTTTATACCGGATGATGTTGAGAGTTGATAAGAAAAAGCAGAGTAATCTTTTGGGAGAAAACCTTTTAGGGTGTTTACCGGGCATTTTCGGTCTCACCATCTCTTCTGTAGAACACCTATTTACAGACTTGAAATTCGAAAAATTAGTTCTCTATCTTTTCTATTTTTATTAAACTGTATAGAATTTGAAGTTCATATCATTTCAAAAATTCATCACATTCTCAAACTCTGTCAAAGTTTATTCAGGTCTATAAATTTTAATTAACATTTTTGCAACTGGCTATTAATCGTAAATCGACTGATTTCAGGATTTTTTCTAGAAGTGAACACGTTACGATATATAGTAAGTATAAGTGAGCAATCGCCCGGATTAAGATAGAACACATAAAAATAACATGACAAGTTTTTATACGTTTTTTTTCTAAGACTTCCCCTTATCGGAGATATGATCCCATAATGGACACCACTTAAAATCTTTTTTTTTTAAATAATTTTCAAAATCCTTGGTATTCTTTAATAATTTTTGAATACGATGGATACTAGATAGGTCTCCGTAAAATTGACTATTTTAAACACATTTGGCTTATTTAGTTTACCAAGGACGGACTATCTTTAACACAATACCCAGGTAGCACACATTAGTATAACTAACGTATTTTATACTCGTTTAATTTTGGTATTGGTTGAATCCGTATACGTTTACAGTTTACGATTATTATACATACCGTGTTTTAAACGATATATTATACGTTTATTATATACATCCTATGGTATATAATTGTAAATTATTCTACGTTTAAATATAGTTAACAATATACCACTATTTTTAGTTTGCGATGAACTATTTATATACAGTGGGCCTAAATATACGTTTAGGTTTATTTAAATTAAATTCGTATAAATTTACATTATATTACAATATGTTTTCTTCGTTTATAATTCCCGTTTAAATTTCGTTTTGGTTGATTTTTCAAACGTTTACATCTACCATTTTTATACTTAACGTTTTTTAACAGATAAATTAAACGCTTTTGTTTGTCGATACGAGTTAATATACCTATATTATTCTACGTTTAAATATAAGTCACATTAAACGCATAATACCAGTTTACGATGAACTAGTAGACAGAAGTAAATAATATGTATATATTTAGGTTTATTTAAATTAAAAGCTTATAGATATATTTATTTACATTACATCCATATTTTAATTATATTACCTGTAATATTTATAACAAATTCCCCATACACATGGAACTATTTTTAGATGGCGGATAGAGGATGACGTACTAGTGGTACGGTCTTTTCTCATTTCTAATCATGCGTATGTGTAGTATTATTGTTCATGTTCAGTGTAGGGAATGGTTTGTGGGAGCAGGTTCATCGGTTCGTCTATTTTCATTTGTGTACACGTTTTGTTGCTTTGGCGTCCTGGGCTTTTACGATATTGATTAAAAGCATAGGAAAGTTTCTATTAATGTTTTAATTTAGCTACTCCTTTAATAATTGTTGCATTTTACAACAACTAGTTTTATAGGTACGTACAGTGTGTTAAATGCTTATAGAAACTTCAAAACATAACCTTACTTTTGTTTCTTTTATTTTTATACGTATTTTTTAGGTTACCTAGTTATTCCAAGCATACTTATTTTCCTTTTTTTTTGTTTTTTATTCAATAAAATGTCTAAAATAACCCTGTTTCTGCGTCATCTACGTAGAAAAATAGCGCAAAATGTTCAAGATGCTTTAAAGTCAAATCAATTTTTTTATTCCCAATAAAGATACCATTAATAAGGCTTCGGACATTAATATATCATCTGATTCTATTATTTATAATAATTTCCAAGAAAATAATACAAATTTAACTTCGGAGCTTTTAGAAAATATTTCACCTGAAATTAAGTTATATTTTGGTTATAGGAATGGGGGTGAACCAAGCGACTTAACCGACCGAACGATTAGGTGTGCCATGCAAGATTAGCTTAAGTTAGCTAAGGCCCGTCTAGGACACAACACATCCAAAGTTTTAAGCTAAGATTTTAATTTTCATATATATTTTTTGTTAGTTAAAGAAAAGTTTCGTTTAGTTTGTTAATTAGTAATTTAGTGTTTATTTTTTTGTATTTATTTATTTTTTAGTATTTTAATGTTTATTTTTTTTAATTAAATATTGTTCTGTACATATAACAAGTGATCAAAATATTTTTCTAAATATTTAGGCAAATTACAACCAAAATAGAAACACGAGTAATGTCTATTTCTGGTGTATACACACCTGCTATGGATAAAATCCAAACTATCATTTAAGAAATATTAACATTTTTCCATGGCCTCTTTTAGAAATTTTGTTTTGATCACTTTATTTAATTTGTGTTTGAAATACATTTAAAACAATATCAGGTAGACGCATTTTACACATTAATAAAAATCATACAAATATATCTAATATAGACGTATTCGCTCCGTGCGAAGTCATGGAAAGGGAAGCAAAAGCGATACTAGCGCTAGCTGCGGATAATTCGTGCATTTTAGGGGGATATTTTGTAATTTTGGCATATCAAATACACGTATACATTTTACTTTTTTTCAAAAAAAGTAGGTAAAAACAATACAATAAGCAACCGGAGTTACTGTGTTGAAAATTGTACAAATATTAGCAAAAAAAAACAGTGAAACTTATATAAAAAATTTCAGTAGCAAAGTGGAAATTAAATCAAAGAAATGAATGGATAGATATACAATAAGAAGGAAAATTACCTTTATTTTTGTAATAATAACCGTAATGCTGCAAATAGTAGACATCAGAAACTTGAAAGGTTTTAAATCAACAATAGATTATCATTTTACCATGTTCTTTAATATCCCTTATTCTTAAATGTTCATTCAGCAAGGACTAAATTTCAAGATTTCTGCCTTTGATTATTATATGTGGTTGGAACGCAATTTTGTAACTTACTGATAGGAAATCAGTTTTAATCATTCATTCTATGTTTTCTTTCGAACAAAAATGAATATATAAGTATTGATCCTTTTTTATACATTTTAACTTCACGCTATTATTAAATGGTATTTTTGTATTTTGACAGAATAGACTAATTCTTCAATGAAAACTTATTAGACTTAGGCAACTTCTCATACATTTTCCAGTAAATACTGTTGCCTGCCTATATTTTATTATGGATTTTTATCAATTATACATCATTTTCTTTAATTTAAGCGATAAAAATATATAATAATAATAAATTAATGTTTTACTTGTTTTACAAATCCATATACTTTTATTAAAACTAACATGTATACTTTTTAATTACGAATTCTATTAAAAGTTGCATTTGTCAGTATACGCCGAAATCCTCCATTAGTATCAAAACGAATTGGCGCTGCTGTCGCGCACGGAGCGAATAGTAAAACAGGATAATTAAAGGTAAATAAAGTAGTAATGTTAGACGTATAAAAAATAAAAAAATATACGTTTATAGGGCGGACATTTTTACGTATATATTGGGTAGCATATCAACAGTATCCATACGTATATTATAGTACATAAAAAAACGTATTTTGTACCAAAGTAAATTCGTATAAATATACTACAACTATAAATATAATATAGACGTATAGTAAAAACGTTTAATTATAGGTGAATAAATTCTTAGTAATCGACGTTTATAAGGCGGACATTTTCACGAATATATTTGGTAGTACATCAACCGTATTCATACGTATGGTAGTACCTAAAAAAATACGTAATTTATACCAAAGTGTGCTACCTGAGTAATGCTAAAAAAGGTACTCCTGATCGATATCGATAAAATGACTTGTTGTCGTTTAAAATGCGCAGTTTTTTGCATTAGTTGTATTTTTTGTTGTATGGTTTTTTGACGGTTTTTATTTTATCATTTTATATGTCGGTTCAATATTAGCACCTTCTAATCGTATTATTCCCTAGTTGTTAGTATTGAAGATTGTTGGACTCTCAATTTCCCAACATTTCGCAACAATGGAAGTTAATCGTTTCTAATAAGTTTTCTCTATTGTCAGGAGGATTAACATAGACTAAATTTTTTAAATATCCTCACAAAAAATCTAAGGGATTCAGGTCTGGTGATCGAAGAAGTCAAGGCATTGGTCTTCCTCTCCCTATTCATCGATATTCCTCTTTAAGTATTCTCCAACTACTGGACTAAAATGTGGTGGGGCCCCATCGTGCATGAACCACATATCACGTCGTATTGCCAAAGGTAAATCATCTAAAAGTTCTTAAAAATTGTTTTGAAGAAATTCCAAATAAAATTCTCTAGTTAACCTTCTTGGCAATACAAATGGCCCAATTAAATAATATTCGATGATTCCGGCCCACATGTTGATGGGAGTGTATGATGCCTTGTTTAGAAAATTCAGCTTCGTCCGTAAACAGAACTGAACCCAAAAAATGTGCATCGTTTCTGTGGCGATCTAAAACCGAGTTAGAATATTCGATTCTTCTGGCAACGTCTTCGGGAAGAAGTGCACGGACTTTCTAAAAGTTAAATGGATGCAATTGTTGCATCGTTTCTGTGGCGATCTAAAACCCAGTTAGAATATTCGATTCTTCGCAAAACGTCTTCGGGAAGAAGCGCATGGACTTTCTGAAGGTGTGAAATGGATGCAATTGTTGCTCTCTAAGGATTCTAGAGACAGTAGATTTTGGACAATCAAATAGAAAATAATCCAGAGGCGAAAATCCGGTGACCTTGTAGGCTATTCAATTGGGCCTCTTCTACCAATCCAGAGTACCGGTTATTTAAACATTCTCTTACAGCACCAACATAGTGCGGAGGTGCTCCATCTTGCTGGAAATGAAACTGATCAACATCATGATTTGGGCCATTTTCTAATATTTCTGTTATAGGAGGGTCAATTTCATCTTCAAGCATGTTTAGGTACACTTCATCAGTTACATTTCCAGGAATAAAAAGTGGTCCTAATATGCCGCAATAGACATTTATTTTTTCAGGGTGTTGGGTATGATACTCACGGAATTAATGTGGGTTACTGTCATCTCAGTAACGGCGATTATGCTTATTGAAAACTCCATTCAAATGAAATGTACTCATCTAAACAACAAATATTAAATAATAAGGCAGGATCTGCAATTAAACACTGGCTAATTTCTTCACAAAACTGCAGCCTTCTATCAGAATCATCCTCGTTCAGCTCTTGTACTAATCTAGTTTTGTACGGATGAAATTTGTGTGCTTTTAAAATCATTATTATAGGTGAACGAGAGACACCCGAGACTTCAGCTAGTTGACGAGTACTTTGCGTATGATCCAATTCAACATGTCCCAAAACAACAACTTCCACAGCTTCATTTCTGACGACTCGCGGCATCTGAATTTTCTTATTACAGACAGATCCAATATCGGAAAACTTTTGGACTATTTTGGTAACATACGAATGATTTTTATTGGGATAATTGTTATTAAACAACCGAGCAGTAAGCCTAGAGCAACTATTATTTTGAAAATAAAGTTTTGCAATTTCAATTCGTTCTGGAATGGAATAAACTATTTTTTTACAATAAAATTAAAATAATTTTAAAAGCAACCAAATTGTAAAGAAACCACAATGAACGTTTGCCTAAATTATTTTCTTATTTTATTTCTTTACTACTTGTTTTTATTTTAACAAAAAACAAAAACGATAAATCAGAAATTTCGTTTTCATATCTAGTTTTTATTGGAATTTCATTGGTAAGTTTTTATTAAAATAAGTAATTTAGTACCTATTTATTGTAGTTGTTTTGACTGTTAATAACCAAAATTTAAGTGAATTTTTCAATATGTATAATACCAAAACTGCAAGGTATCATCATAAGAAAATAAATTGTTTGCCCTTTAAAATATTTAGCTCTTCTCCCCACTTTAAAATTTTAAGGCTATGGTTGTCCCCACCAAGGGGTTGAAGATGCGTGTTAAATATGCTTCAAATGTGTCCCTGTATAAACAAAAATCGACGTGTTCGAGCATTTATGCATTAAATTTCAGGAAAATAGAAAAGCCTAGGTGTATAATTTTCGCCCCTTAAGAGGGTGCTAAAATCGAAATTTGACACAACAATATTAGTAGGGGAGGCCAGGAGGGTTTGGACAATATTTAAATAAATAATTATTGCGTGGATGTAAGTAGGAAATAATAAAAATTTTGGACTGATTGATATACAGGGTTGGCCAAACCTCTGTCGTAGTTCTATAACTCCTATTATGCAAATCTTAACGATTTATTCGAAGTATACCTGTCAATGGTGGTCAAAACCAAATATCCCAAAATTATTTTCTTGTGTACAGGGTGGCCCAATAGCAAATTAGGCAAATCACTTATTTTTTTTTTAAATGGAATGACCCAACTTTTTTTTCCAATTTTAGGTACTCTATGGTCACTAGTGCATACCCACAAAATATTGTTTCTAACATCCTACCCATTTCGCAGAAAAAGAAGAAATACCAAAAAATATTACATTTTCAGACGCCTATTAAAATATGCAGTGGTCTCTCGAATTTGACGTTAGAATTTAAAAAACTGCAAATGTATAAAGCCAATAGACCAAAAATTTTTTTAGACCAAGTTTTAATTTTTTATTTTGTACAGGGTAGTCACAAATTAATTTCAATTTCCAAAAATTTCTAGGACATTTTTTTCAAATTTTTCAAATAGAACACCCTGTATTACTATTCATCGATGAAACGAGAATTTTATACCCTTCGACTTCCCCATGTACTTTCCTATACCTATCTGTCGTCGTTTAAAAGTAAATTCCAAAAAGACATTGATCTATCAAAAATCCAATTTCTACCAGTGGTTTTATTGAAAGTGAACATTCAATCAAGTAGGCTGGGTCTTAATGAAGTGTCAGATTATTTATTAATGAAGTGTCAAGTTATTTTTACTGATCGCGATAATTCTTCTATTAATAATGAATTTTACGAAAAACGAATTAATTGACATGGTCTATGTTTTGGGAGAATCCGACAGAAATTGTTTATTGGCAAAAAGAATTTATCATCAACGATATCCCGATAGACGCATCCCTGATCAAAAAAGTTTTGAAAAGTTACATGAAAGATTTACCGAAACAGGAAATGTTGCTTATAAAAAACCAATAATTGACAAACGTGCTACTGATAATGATAACCAATTATCTGTAATTTTGACAGCGATAGAAGATCCTCATGTAAGTCAAAAAAAGATTGCCGAAGTAGTAGGTATAAGTAGAACATCCGTTAGAAGGATTTTAAAACAGCATCAATATCATCCTTATAAAATACAATTGCATCAAGAGCTGAAAGACACCAATTTTGATAATAGAATGGTGTTTTGTAACTGGGCACAAACTAAACTGCAACAAAATCCATTTTTTTTTATAGAGTGCTGTTTTCTGATGAATTTACATTCCACAAGAACGGATTCGTTAATAGACATAATTTCCACTATTATTCCACGGAAAATCCTAACATCATCAGAACACATAGCCAAGAAAGATGGAGTGTAAATGTTTGGGGAGGTATAATTGGGATCATGTGATTGTGCCGTATTTTTTTGAAGGCAACTTAAATGGTCTGATGTATTTAGATTTTTTAGCAAATCATCTTCCTACTTTACTTGAAAACATTTCCCTTGCTGTAAGACTAACAATGTGGTACCAACATGATGGGGCAGCAGCGCATTTTTTACGCAAAGTGGCAGATGAATTAGATGAAAAGTTTCCAAATAGATGGATTGGTAGAAATGGTCCAAAAAAAATGGCCAGCTCGATCACCTGACTTCATTCCATTTAAAACAAATTAAGTGATTTGCCTAATTTACTATTGGGCCACCCTGTACACAAGAAAATAATTTTGGGATATTTGGTATTGGCCACCATTGACAGGTATACATCGAATAAATCGTTAAGATTTGCATAGTAGGAGTTATAGAACTACGACAGAGGTTTGGCCAACCCTGTATACGTCTTATATACATTTTTGCATATTTTTTTTAAAAAGTATGTCAACATTTATATATCTATACCCTCCCTAAATGACGGGAGGGTCTGGACGATTAATTAATAAGCAATAATATTGCGCAAAATATTTATTTGACAAACACATCTTTAAAAAAAATGTCTATAAAATAATAACTTTAACATTAAGATAAGCTGTACATGGTAAGATCAACATTAAAATATATCATATCTAAATACCGGGCACTTCGGTCTGTCAAAATATTTGGTAGTTTCAAAATCACTTCTTCGTAAGACACAAATGCTGGGGACTCTTCACAACAACTTCTTCTATTTGAGCGGCGGTAATGTCTAACACTTTACAAACCACGAAATTGTGAACTTCAAGTTTTGTGAGGTTCTCATCCTCATCCTGCTCCAAATCCAAGTCTGAGGATGAGTCTTTGTAAATCACTTCTTCTTCATCGGAAGATGAGTCGCTCATAACTTTTTTCTTTACCTTCTCTATTTTATTTTGATTGGTTGCTGGTCTCTTTTTTATTAATTTCTTTTCCGCAATTTCATCGCATTCTGAAGTATTGGTTGCTAGTATGGATTTTCTTTTTACTGGACTTTTTCTAGTGGATTTCCGTTCTGAAGCTTTCGGGTACGGTCTTATTTTAGATGGCGATACCAAATTTCGCTTGTGCTTAATTTCAACTGGAATTTGGAACCCTGATAATGACTGTATAGAGGAGGTTGATGGTAGTTATGCATCTAGTTTATTGTTTAAAAACTTGTTTTTTGTTGGAGGTGCTAGCCTGTCTGTGACAAATGAGCAAAGGAAGTCTTCTTCGCTAAAAATATGTTTATCAAACGGCCAAATTCCAGTGTAACGGAATTCAGATTTTATGTTTGAGGGAATTGCAGATCGATCCCAAGCTTTCATGCATATTGGTGCCAGATCATAAATTGACAACGTCTGTCCTGGATGAGACAGCATTCCGTCATCTGCCCCTTGGTTGAAACATCTTTTGAATGGGTCGAAAATAGTCCTATCTAAAGGTTGTAGTTTGTGGTGTGGAAGAGTTAGAATTGTAATACCATTATCTTTGCAATAATCAATTACAGGAATAGATAAATGGGATTCGTGATTGTCCAATATAAGAATGACTTGGCGTTCTTTAGAACATCGAACATGAGCTACAAAATGTTCCAAAACTCGCAAAAAATTATCGCTGGTCATCCATCCAGACGAATGAACTAAGCCGGTTGCGCCTTACTCGTCTGGAATACCACTTAGCATTCGATGTTTGTCAAAAATTTTTTCTTGGAAGCACCCACCCTGCTATTACAATTCACCTCTCTCACGCAAAACGACCTTACCCACTTGATGCTGACCTTTGATGGCAACCACTTTTAGCGTTTTTTGGACTGTTGTAACTCCGGTCTCGTCCAAATTAAATATGTCTGATCCAGTGAATTGTTGCCTTTTCAGAACCTCCTCTAAATTATCTTTGAAAGAATAGTTTATAATAGGTTCTATACACATGTGTCACCCATATTAATTGATGAGCAACATGGCTTTATATCAATAAAAAGTCAACAATTTAAAATGTATGTGTATTTAACGATTATGTCGCTAACACTATAACACACGGTCAGGTCGATACAATATATACTGATCTAGCAAAAGCATTTGACACAGTAAATCATCATGTGATAAACAAATTACAAAACATATTCAGCAACGATCTAACTCGGTTAATAAAGTCGTATCTAACTAATCGTCAACACTTTGTTGGATTCAATGTCAGTAATTCAAAACTCTTCATAGCGAAATCCGGTGTACCACAAAGGTCGATTCTGGGACCACTACTATTTGTCATTTTTATCAATGATATAAGTGATTATATTAAACATTCTAAATTCCTATTATAGGCAGATGATCTGAAGATGTTTAGACAAATCACCTCTGCAGCCAAAGAGATACAACAGCAATATCCAAATACTGTCATATCAACGATCTCTCATTCAATATACCTAAATGTAATATAATCACTTACACCAGGAAGAAGAACCCCATCATAACGGATTATAAAATTTACAATACCTCAATAAAGATATCAAACGAAATCAAAGATCTAGGGGTGGTTTATTCTTCAAATTTTAATAAACATAACATTAACAACAGACTGCTATAGAAGACTCGTATTTATTCTCGGGGCTTGCCATGATTTCTCTACCGAAACATGCAAAGTTCTTTATAATGCATTCGTACGATTTTAGAATATGCCTGTATAATTTGGTCACCCAAAACAATCCTTTATAATGATACCTTGGAAAAGTGCAGAAGTGTTTTGTCAGAATTCTATACATAAAAAAATATTGAAACTACCCCTTACGTATCTCTAACCAGAGCCAGTTTATAGATTTTAATAATAAAACACTATTTAGCAGAAGGAACAAAGCCCAATTAACATTTATAACAAATATTGTATATGGAAATTTTAATTTACCCGAATTACTAGCCTCCATTCGATAAAAATACATTTTAACAAAAACTATTATAACTTATAACTATTAATAACTTAATATTACACATATTATATTTTTTTATTGTTAAATTTATTTCTAGTTTTAGTAATTATTGTAAGTGCTACTAAACTGTAAATGGATTGCATTCTGTTTGTTTTGCGGTATAAATAAATAAAATGATGACGCGAGGACCCTCATTGGGGGAGGGAGTTCTGACCCCCAAAACCCCCCATGGCTACGCCACTGATAAATATATATCATTGTATCTTTCCCTTCTAGTACACGAGAATCATCTTAATTTTATACATTTTGAGGGACATTTTTTTGAGGTAAACAACCATTTTAAACTATTTTATCTATATTGATCAAGAGTACCTTTTTTAAATATTATTGTTGTGGCTTTATCATACAGGGTGTAAAAAATATTAGCATTATTGTGTTAAAGCTAGTCCGTCTGACAAACTAAATAAGCCAAATGAGCTTAAAATGGTCCATTTTACGGAGTATCCATCGTATTTAAAAATTATTAAATTATACCAAGGAAAAGATTTTCACGGGTATCCATTATGGGACCATATCTCCGAAAAGGGGGGTCGCAGAAAAAAAATATATAAGTTATCATAATTTAAAAGATTTCCTATCTTAAAACTTTAGATAAAAAATAATTTTGAAAAATATGGCGCAAAATTCTCATTGTTTAAAATGGTTCATTTTTTTTTCTAATTTTTAGCATAAAATAATAAAAAAACAAATGTTTATTTTTAGATTTTTCTTGGCAAAATTGCTTGGGGGATGGGTGCGATAATCTTAACCAGTACAAGAGCGCAAGACTTTGATGTGACCGCATACGTCTACATTGACGGTTATTCTGCAATTTTCAGTCGAACTTTCGAAAAATCATCCAACGAAGCATTTATTCTTAAAAATGTGGGATATCATTTTGCTGAAATGTTTTGCGGTTTGTGTATAACTGGAGTAGTATACGCTTATTACAGGCTATTCAAATTGAGACAATTTCAGAGGTATATAAACGTACGTACTTTCTCCTTGCTTTAAATAGTATTAATGTTTAATAAACTTTTATATGAAAAATTTCAGTAGAAATGTTTTTCTTTCTATAAAATAATAGTATACTGTAATGTTTATTTATTTTAAAACACTTTATTATTGAATTTATTTATACTATCTTTTTCTTTATCGGTTGTAAGCAGGTAAAGTTAAGTTGGGCCCAGAACACTGCGGCCTCTTGGGTCTATTGTATTCCTCTGCTTTCCTCGTATTCAGGTACTATCTTTGGAAAAGTCCTGTGTCTTTGGTTAGTTTTAATAAATTCCCTACCAAGTGTTCCTGGGGCGTTCTTTACGGTTCTAGGCCGAAAAGGATGAAATGTCGCCTAGTAAGAGCTTCGCATTCGAAGATCACATGGTATGAGGTTTCTTTTTCTTCCATGCAGAGTCTACACGTAGTGGGATAATTGTGTAATTCCATCACATGAAGGTGTTTCAGCAAGCAGTGCCCCGTTAGTAATCCCACAATGGTGGCTATCTGAGGCCTTGGGAGTTGTAGTGCCTGAGTAGCCATGCGTGAGTTTGGTCCCCTTATCATGAGCTTACTGATTCTGTGCCCTCTTATCTGTTGCCAGTGAAGTTGGTGTTTTGTGGTTATCCACCTGTTCACTGCCTGTCGAGCAGAGGTTTTGCTTATCCCAAATACAGGTTCGGGTCCTGTGAATGGTAGATCTGATCCCTCTTTGGCGAGTTCATTAGCCTTTTCATTTCCTTGGATACCTTTGTGCCCTGGTACCCACGTTAGTTTCACCTTGTTGTGGGTTGCCAGATCATTTAGTATTCCAAGGCAGTTCCAGACAAGCTTTGACTTGATTCTATTTGAATCAAGAGCCTTTAAGGCTGCTTGGCTATCTGAGAGAATTAGGATGGTTTGTTTTCTGTACTTCCTTCTTAAATTTGATTGCATGTATTTCAGCCTAAAATACAGTGGCATGTTTTCCCAGTGAGACGATGATATCGCATTTGGGTTTAATTCCATGTACGCCAGAGCCTGTTCCCTTGTTAGTTTTAGATCCATCCGTATACCATACGAGACCGCAAAGCAATTATTTATCTATCTCCTTATTTACCTCGTCCCAGTTACAGTTGACCTGGAAGAGTCTGTTAAAGGTTAGGAGGGGTGTCATGTGATCTAATCCCATATTTAATATAGAATCATTTACTTCATGTGTTATTCTGGTATGTTTTATATGTCCCAGTGGGTTCCAGTTGTTGGAGATTTCCAGTCTGTGTGCACTCATTCTGGCCTCACCCTTTATGACTAGGTCAAGAGGTGGGAGGTTTAGAATGATTTCCATAGAGGCTGTCGGTGTACTTCTCAGTGCTCCTGTAATACAAAGGCATGCCAGCCTCTGTACTCCTAAGAGGGTATTGAGGGCTGTTTTCTGGTTTACTTTTAGCCACCAAACAACTGCTCCAAAAGTATCATGGGTCTTGTTATTGCCAAATATAGCCAGTGGACCATTTTTGGTTTTAATCTCCATGTTTTTCCAAATGCCCGTCTCCCTACTATGAGACACATTTTACATTTGTTGGTCACTTTTTGTAAGTGTTGGTTCCAAGTAAGTTTGCTATCTAGGATCAGACCCAGATATTTTACTTGGTTCGTTCTGTTTAGCCTTCCTCCAAACAGAGTCGGAGTTTTTAAAACCTCCAAGCATATTTTTCGATTAAAGGTTATGAGTTGTGCCTTGTCAGGGTTTATCAAGAGGTTTTCCCTAACGCACCACATGTCTGTCAGCCTAAGAGCTCTTTGCATGAGTTCAAAGACTGTGGTTTGGTGTTTCCCTCGGATAAGGATGACTATGTCATCGGCATATCCTTGGACGTACAGCCCTTGCTTGTTTAGTGTTTTCAGTAATTCATCTGCCACTAGGTTCCCAATAGAGGAGAAAGGACTCTACCCTGTGGGCATCCCCTGTATTCACCTGCATGGTTTCACTGAACATTTGTGCCTGTACTTGCCGTCCGCATAACATGTCTTCTATCTACCAGCAGATGGTGTCTTCTATTCCATGTTTGCGAGCGGCAGCTACCATTGATTTAAAGGAGGTATTATCAAAAGCTCCTTCTATGTCATCGGGTCGGTGGTGTAGCGGTCTAACGCGCTTATATTTATTTATAAGCAAGTTTATGTGTCAGAGACTGCTGGGCTTCGAATCCCAGACCAGACCATGTGGATTTTTAATTAAATTGCATGGTTCGGTATAGGGTTTGATGTGTGCCGTATTAATAGAAATTTAATTTCTGTTGATATGACATGCAAAATATAAAAAAAAAATCGCCATACATTACCGTCTCGATGATGGTGGGTGAGGGTTTCCGGGTTTTCCATACCTGTAAGTCAAATGGCACCATCAATCATCTTTAAGTCGCCCCGGAGCGCCACGGCAAATAATAATAATAGCCGTCCCTTTCCCCGCACAAGCTCAGCTTTTGGGGTTAAAATTCACTCGTAAGGGGGTGAATTCGGGAGAGTATTATTATTATGTCAAGAAATGCTCCTAGGACTATTTCTTGGCTACTGAGTCTTCCCTCTATCTTGGTTAAAAGATGATGCAGAGCAGACTCATAAGATTTTCCTGATTGATAGGCATGTTGGTTTGTATGAAATGGCCTCTCTATCAGAGAGGTTTGCCGGACATGCTGATCAATCAGTTTTTCCAATCCTTTCAATTGATATGACGTCAGAGTTATTGGTCTATAGGCCTTTGCCACGGCATACGTTGGACGCCCCGGTTTAGGTATAAAGACAACTCTGCTTTGTTTCCAGGTATTTGGTACATGTTTATGCACCAAACTTGCCCTGTAGAGCCTACAAATATGCGTGCCAGCGTTTCTATTGTTTGTTGCAAACGCACAGGCACTACCCCATCTGGTCCCGGTGATTTGTATGGATCGAAGGTGCGTATTGCCTGTTACTTTCTCTGTTGTAATTACCCGTTTAGCAGTTTCCCACTCTTGGCTGGATACTCTTTTTTGAGAGTTCTAGTTTGTGTGGGTTTGGTTTGCTGCATTCGAGTTTGTTGTGCAATCAGTTTTAAGAAGTAGTTCTAATGTTTTCATTCCAGTTTTAGTGTATTCCCCTGTTTGGGTTTTTAAAGTCCCCACAGGGTTTATTGGATCTTTTGCTAGAATGCGGTGGAGTCTGCATCCTTCAGTTGTATTTTAAATTTCCTGACAGACTATTCTCCATGAATCCCTCTTCTTAGATTTCCTAAGAGTTTTGTTATACTCTGTGAGTGTTTTGGTGTATTCCCCCACTCATTCGTGTTTTTAGCCTTATTAAAAAGTATACGTGTTTTCCTTCTAAGTTTGGCGAGTTCGGTGTTCCACCAGCTTACCTCCCTAGAAGTTTTCCTATTCTTTAACGAGCAGTTATTGTGATATGAAGTTATGATTGCGTCCCGTAGTTGTTCTGCAACTTCATCTATATTATTTTTAGTATTAAGAATTATTTTAACGGTTTTAACACTGCCCCCAGCTCCACTCCGTATCCAAACCAATGGGTTTTATGTGGGTCTCGGTATACATCTCCTGGTTTATCGACGTTGTCGATTTCCATGAGCATATGCCGATGATCTGGGAGCGAAGGCTCTCTAGACACGTACCACTTGCCAATGTGATTTGAAACGAAGGAAGAACCAAGGGTAATATCAATAACCTCGCTCCGTTTACTGGTTACAAAAGTAGGTTCGTTTTCACGATTCAATATTTCCAGGTTAGTGGTTAGAATGAATTCATGTAAAGACTCACCTCTTTTGTTGTTGTCCTTGCTTCCCCATGTTATATTGTGTGAATTTGCATCAGCAGCAATGAGTACCTGCAGGTTTTCGCCCCGACAGGTATCTACTAAATTCCTCAGCTTATCTGTTGGTGGAGGGCTGGGCGAGGCATAGGGGTATGCAGAGGTTAAAATCAGTGGCCTCTTGTTGCCTACTAAGTTTTTCCATCCAGACTGCTACTAGGTATCTAAAACAGAAATCTTGTAAGTTGATGATGTCTAGACCATTTCGTATGTATGTACAAGCCCTAGTGTTTCCACATTGGGTATTGTATATTAACTTACCTTTGGTTTGTCCGAGCCCCATCACATGCCCTTTGTAGATCCAGGGTTCTTGTATTAGGGCTACGTCTATGTCCTCCCTGATAATGGTACGTGCAAGGGTTGCGGAGGCGGCCTTGCAGTGTCTAGAATAGCTTGCACTATTCTGAGAATTTGAAGGTTCTTCCTACCTCTTCGTTTGCACTCTGAAGATTGCCTGAGTTAGGCCCAGATAGGGTTTTAACTGCAGGTTTTCTAAAGCCTTCAGAGAGTCGTCGTCAATCAACAGTACAATGGTTTGACCGTTCTCTTCCACTTGCCTGTGAATTACTTGCCACTGTTCCGTTTGGAGCCCTTGGTTTTTATGTTTTGAGGAACGCAAGTACCTTTGATGTTTCCATGTTCTGCATGGGTTTGGGTATCCAGGCCACAACTTTGTTGGTTCGGACGATCTCGCTAGAGGGTCCCACCATAAGTTGTGCTCCCTGCCATGGTTGGCGCGGGGGGATTATTTCGGAGAGCCAGGTTTTAGCGGTCTCATTGGCACAGTTCAAGAAGAGAGCTCCGTTATGAAAATATCCCTTCTTGAACTGTGATACTGATCCCCCCTACTCTTCAAAATTTATCCCATCAGTTTTTCCTGAATCTGACTCGCTTGCTCCTTAGTCAGTTTTTCCTTGGGAAATCTTTAGGCACTACCGCCATTTTCATGGGTGTTAGTGCCTCTTTATAGGACAAGCCACCTTCTACCGCTTGCGCTGCAGATGTGGTTGCCCTTGCTCCATCAGACCCAATTTTAGGCTTCTTGGGGCGATCTCTTACCGTGACCTCCGTTGAAGACGGACTGTCACTTTGGAGGCGACCCCGTTTGAGTTGGGGAGTTTGATTTGGAGTTCGGTTGGCTCCTTTCTTCTCCGTCCTTTTCTCAGCTCTGGGTCTGATTGGTTTTCCTTCAGCCTTAGCCTTTTGAATTGCCAATTTCCTCTTTTGGGCGCCTGAGAGTCGCTTATGCGTTTGATCCATTGTGTAGGTAATCCGGTATTTCCTAAATACCATCAAATGATAGCCACTGTTGATAAAACATTCTTATAAACAAGGGCGGAATCGATTTGACCGTTAAATAAGGATTAAAATTTCAGATAATTTTCTTAAAATTTTGTAATTAATCTGATAGTGATCGTTTTAAAAATCATAGAAAATTTATTTTAATAGTAGCCAGTAAGATGGTTTGAAGGTGTGTTAGCAGTGCACAAACTTTACCGCACTACTGATAAATTAGGATGCGATGCCTACATTTCTTCCGAACTAATAGTAATATTCTCAGAATCCACTTCATGTTTCAGCATTTAAAAACTTATATTTTAAAAATAATTTTATTCAATGAAAAATTAAAGAGATCTTTTTTAATGTTATAACGATCTTGGTACCAATTAAATCGCATTTTAGTCTTCTTTATTGGGCACAAACATTGTAGCTCCAACATGGCTCCAACACCCATCAAACTACAATAAATTCAAATTAAAACTGAGAATTAAGGCATTTAATTACATTTTCTAGAAGTTTAAATTTGCATTTGTCCCAAAAAGCGTTTTTGTATATACAATAAGTGTGCTTTAGACCGACGATATGCAACTTTTGTATTGAATCAGCAGTTGTTACGTACTGGCGATGGCTATTTTTAATTACAAGGACCCTTAGCGTACATTTACATTTTTTTGTAGTTTTTTTTTTTAATTTACTTTTATACCAGCAGGATTTTGGATGGAACGAGGTTGTATAAAATTTGACAATGTGTTTTTAACAAAATTGTACTTCTGTTTTCTGATTTCAGCTCGTCTTCTTTCCACTTTATGAACAACCTCAAGATATTAAAATGATCAAGCAAAGTACTTTGAGGATTTTGTTTCTGCTGTGGTGGTTGATGTGTTATGTTTTAGCAATTTCTTATAAAACTTATCTGTTTTCTTCCAACTTGAATCTATCGACTGATTTAAATACATTAGGAGATTTAGTCAAAAATGGTTTTAAATTTCAGGTATATTAATTCAAAATTAACAATAACGTAGTCTTACTCAAAACATAATTACGAGACAAAAAAACTCCCGTTTTGGGAAACACTATAGGTATTTATTTCTGTGACACTCTATATAAGTTATTTGAGTTTAAAACACTAACTATTGTATACACTTTCAGGGTTACTACTCCGACTATACCTTCATAGAAACAGAATGCCAACGCGCTCCATCATCATTTTGTAAACAACTTATTCCAAGATTTTCAGTTACAAATGATATTTGTCAAACATTTCACAGTATGTTTGATAAGAAAATTGCTGTTATCGGTGAAGTATCTTCTTTGCGATATTTGGTAAGTTTATTTATTTTTTAGCAGTTACTTATGGATTGATATCCGCAAAATTAAAAGCCTTCCTACAACGGTTAGCCACGTTCCATACTATATAGTCATTTACAAAAGTGTATTTGTTGTGAAGCCAAGATCTAAATCATGCCACCTTTAAATAGGAGTGAAAGAACCGATTATGTTATCGTATAATGGCTGAGTTTATTAAAAACATCCATAGGCGTATTTTAAAGGGAAATAGTTACTATTAATTAATTTTCTCAGGAAATCCTTTTTTAATAATAACAGATCGGTTTTTGGTTATTTGCAAACATATTAGAAATCGAAATATTAGGAAGTTATGTTACGATTTGTATCTAACATTTTTGTGGCTAATAGGTATTCAGGTAAATATTTGACATAAATACAGATCAACAATATCAAATTTATAAAATTTTGTAGAGAAATTATCATAAAATGATTTCTTTTAAGGAAACTTTAACGTGAACTTTAAATAAAACCTTCCTTTGGTTAAATCCGTTTTTACGGTTCGATTATAAAATTAACCCCAGAATGGACAAATTCCACTATCTTCAGTTTGATATTTGATGCTATTCTATCAAGCTGAAAATACTCATTTACGTAGATTTATTAGTTTTGTCATATTTTTGTAGTTTGGTCTATTTATTTTTGTAAAGAAAAATAACATTGACATACCTGTTGCTATATAAAAGAAAGAAGATATTGTCGTGGGACCGTTTCTAAAATCGACCCCGTTCTTTATTGACCTTCACCGCTGGGGCGTTATGTTTGTGTTTCCACTTTCGCTACCCGCCCGCCTCAAAGACTAAATGTTTCTTAGTACGCAACCCGGCGCGTGGAGGAAGGATTTCAGGAACTCATCGAAATTCTTCTACCCAGGATTGACTTTTTCTAGACTGTTACATTTTTGTATATAAGTGAATTCTTTTGCCGTTTAAGCTAAGTTTCAATATAAATGTTGTCAAGTAACGGTTAATAATTAAATAAATTACAACTGTGAAACAGACTTAAATATAAATTAATACTTTCGGTGTAAATATATTATAAATAAACTGTTTTTAAGTAAATAAATTGTTTTTAAGTAAATAAACTATTTTAAAATAAACAATCGTTACAATTTATTTCAAAGACTCAATGAAAAAGCCTTTCCCGCTTGTCGGATTTTTACAATTATAATTAAAATATAAATCTACAAATCGTACCCTTACTGCAAATACCGACTATTACAATTTTTAAATGATGGTGACTCATCGAAGGATTATGGTCGGCCGGCACCAATGTATTTCTAGAATTAGCCATAATTCTCCTATACACGATTTTATTGATTTACGTTAAATATTTTTTAATATACTTTGTATGAAATGTCTGAAAAAGTTGACAAGAAATAGGAATTTTTTATTAATTTTACAAAAAAAAAAATATTTATAAAATCCTCTGAGATATTGTAATCACCACCTTTTCGATTACATTGTTTACCATCCCGTCCAATCTCCACATTTTGTCTTCTCTCTTGATAACGTGGGTTACGGCATTTGTCCAATCTTCTTTCCGTATTCGTGCCATTCCGATTTCCAGTAAACGTTGGACGTCACTAATTTTAAATATCACGTTTTCACGGGCTACGTAACCCTTTACTTCAGCTCAAACAAGTTTTATCGGATCAATTCGCAATGGTACGGAGGAAGTCTTAATACGGTTATACCTCGAGCAAGGGCCAATGTATCTAAAACATGCTGATGATATCAGTCTCGATGCTGTTTAATTATGGTTATAAGCTCCCCTTTAACCATGACCACAGAAAAGGGAATTACCTTTTGTCGTAACCAACCTTGCATTACAGCTATAGTGGGTAGACGTTCCACTAAGCGGCTGTGATAAGAAGCGTTATCAAGCAATATCACTAAATTTGGCTCAATCCGTGAAAGTACGGTTTCAACCAACGTTGATCGTCCATGTCTTCGTGATAATCCTCCGTTTTTTAGATAAGAAAACTAAGGCACTGTCGTTTAAAAAACCACTTTCACTACCTATATGGGCGACAATTAGTCGTTGTCCTTTTCCAGTTGGTCCTCGTAATCATGTTGATAGACCTTCCACAAATGCTTGTCGATAACTTAGATACTGTGTGACCAGCATTCACCCATGCTTCATCCAGATGATATATTGCCTTGTTTGCCGAGCGATGTTCCCTTAAAGAGCGAAGATATTTTCGTCGCCATGAAACTATCTCTTCTTTCTATTAACACATAGTTACGAGATCGTCTTGCATATCGAGACTTTAACTCGTGTACTATTTTTCTTAATGTCTCTCGGTTCATTTGTTCATTCTACAATAATTTCCTTCTAACGGATTCCATGGTTAGCGATTTATTTAAAAAAAAAAAAGAATGAATAGCTGTGCGTACCATATTTTTCGACCACAATTTACTTTTGTAGCTTGCACAGTCCCAGTCACCTTCTTTTCACGTACAATGCGTTCAATTATTGCCACGTATACTCTCGTTAAAAATGAACAGCGGTGCAAGGCTTGCATTGTCGAAAGTGTATTTATTAAACCTTCATATACGCTACAGACCATCTGTTTTTCATCGTTTGAAAGAATTTTCCGCTTTCGTTGTGAAATACTTCCAACTTAATGGTGTTAAGATAAAAACCATCAATCATATACCTGCGCTACCATTAGTCCACTCAAATTATTCTTAGAGAAAAAAAAAATGTTAACAGGACTTTGATTTGAAATGTAGCGCTGTAAAATTTAAAACCTTCGACTAAAAAAATGTATTTGACTGAATCTTAATCATTCTACTTAAATGTTTTAAGAAATATTATATATAGAAAATTAAGAATTCTGGTCAAAAAATAAAAAACATTTTTTGTTTATATATTTTTTCCATAATAAAAGTAAATCTACCTAAATTATGATAATTTAATTTGGAGTCTGCATCATTCTCTAATTTATGAAAAAATATTTGCTTGCATTTTTAAAAAAATTCTAGGATTAAACATATTATTACCAAACCATTCTAAAAATAAAATAAAATATTTAAAAAATATACCACATAGTTTAAAAATATGAATTTGAAAAATACATATCCCAGACAGCACACCAAATCCTTCGGATATCTACTGGACATTCCAATATCCACTGAATGTCCAGTCCATGGTGGATATCTATTTTATATCCATGAGATGTAATTTATAGAGATGCAAATGTCCATAAATAATAGTAATTATATAGCAAATTATTAAAAAATTACGCCATTGTGGCTAATAGTGCCGTTCAGATATTTAAAATAATTTTTTTTAAGGTGTATTCAATATCCCATGGATATCCACTAAATATATCAAAGTCTAGGTGCGAACGCAAACCATGGTGGATATCCACTAGATGTAATTTTTGATTTTGCCCACTAAGAAGAAAGTCATTCTTGGACCGGTTTCGTCCTTATTAGAACTAGAATTATTTCCTTTTTTAAGAATAGCCCGCCTGGCTTTTATTCCACCTAGTCTCTGAACTAGGTACTACAGTCACATTTGATTTTGCTTACTAAGTATAGATGGCGATACCACTTTCGCTCGTTGAATATATACTCATGCTCAACCCGCCGTAATTGAGTTCGATTGAAATTGGTATTGCAATCAGACTCCATTAGAGACTGTGTAAGGGGTTTTCTCGCCTCAGAGAAAACGATAACTTACAAATGACGCCTGTTGACGGGACGGCTCTCGGGCGCCAGATTTGATGTGTGGTTTACTCCACAAACTTTCGAAACGGCGTCGAAAGTACTCGGGCAGCACAGATGGAGATGAAAAATTCCAGGGGTCGTTGGTCACTCAGACACAGGTAATAAGTAACCACAAGTAACGGGCTTTAATCGTCACTTGTAGTGATAAAGAATTTCTCGCTGCTGAAATAAAGGGGGAAGTAAATTAGGTATCAGTAACCTCAGTAACAGTCAAGGTAACGTTGACACATATATTGAATTTTAACTATTTACAATAAAAAAAATAAATAAATATTTCAACGCCCACCCCCGCTCGTAATTTTAAAACCCTGAACAAAATAAAAACAAACAGATCGGCCAGTAATGATTAGTCTCAATCAGACGGTAGAATTAAAATTAGAAGAAAGATGCTCGGTGGCAATAGTATCTAATTAATAAATTTGTCGGATCGGTGGTTGAGCCAAAACGAAACCAAAAACAAATAATGGCGGTCGTAGCAAAAGTTAATTAGTTAACTCTTAAATCGGCATAAAGATTACAGTTAAATATTTTGTTTCGTAAAAAAAATTAAAATCACGGTCGTAGTAAAAGTTATCTGGTTAACTCTCTAGTCGGTATTGAAACTGAAACAAACCTCCTTGTTTTAGTGAATGGGGAATAGATAAATGATAAGAAAACGGGATAGTATCAATCCTATGAGGAGTGCACTCGCCACAACCAGCACGCTCAACATAAAAATGATACTATCATTTTAATCACGGCGCGGAGGTAACTAAAAGAAAATAATCAAAATCCGGGTTAGTATTCAATCCTATGAGGAGTGCACTCGCCACAACCAGCACGCTCAACATAAAAATGATACTATCATTTTAATCACGGCGCGGAGGTAACTAAAAGAAAATAATCAAAATCCGGGTTAGTATTTAATCCTATGATGAGTGTACTCGCCACAACCAGCCCACTCAAACACAAAACAAAATATCAAACCGGGTCAGTATTTATCCTATGATGAGTGTACTCGCCAAAACCAGCCCTCTCAAACATAAGAAAAACACTAATATGTTAATCACGGATAGGGGTTAATCTAAATAAAATCTAAAACCGGGATAGTATCTAATCCCATGTGAGCTTTCTCGCCACAACCAGTCCACTCGACATGAAAAATGATACTATTTCAACTTTCCAACTTTCGAACTAATTCTATTCCCAAGTAAAGAAACATAAATAAAAAAAAGTTAAACCAGATTGTGAATAAATAGAAACAAAATTTACGGTCGTAGTAAAAGTTAAGTAATTAACTATGTACGGAATTTAATTTAAATTTATTATTACTTAAAAAAATTAGGAACAAAATCCACGGTCGCATTGAAAATTAACTAATCAACTGTATACGGAATTTAATTTGAAATTAGGTTTACTATTACTGTAAAATAGAAACACAATTCAGTCGTAATAAAATTAATTAATTAATAAAATAGAAACAAAGTTTCTATTTCCTAATAACCAAAACTAATTTCCAATGTTTCTAAATAAAATCAAAACTAAATAATTTATCTGTAAATCAAAATATTTTTAACGAAAATCTGAAATCAATTATTATTTCTATTAAATAAAATCGAAAACGGAATAATTATTTCAAATGAAACCGGTATTCGAACGTTTTAACTCAAGAACCGTCGACAAAAAAAAAATGTAAACAAATTCGGTGTACCTAACTACGGTATCGGCGATAATTTTCAGCGGTGTATAGCCTTGGTTTCTTTGAACACTTCGTCGCGGTGAGCGGACAGTCCGTCAACCGTCGCGTTTTGACGATTTTATCCAACCAGAGTATTTAAATGGGAATGGTTTTCTTGAATCCGCTTAGCTGAGCAGGACGGCGTCATGCCGCTGATTTGTCGCGAAGAGTCGGTTGATATCTGTTGAGTTTGATATCAGCGGAATCGTCGGCGTGTGCGGAGACTATATTGTTATTAATTTTAAAACAATAAGTGACAAATTCACACATACAGATGACATCATAACTTTATTTTTAGGTTTCTTGGAAATTATGTTCTTTATAAAACTCAACACGAATTCAAAAAGATCTGTAGAAAGTCTAAAATACTCCCTAAATTTGATTTCATTTCCAAAAAGCCTCCGCTGCACAGTTATATTAAAGCACCTTCTGTATCGCGACATAAAAACAACTCATCCACTGGCTTATTGGAAACTTTGACGGTTGCAATTGCAAGGTTCCTCTTGTTCTTCCTCTTCCAACAATAATAACAACGCAAACAATTTATTTGCATCCATTTTAGTACCTTTCGTTTACATTCATAATACATAAACAGCACGTACAGACATAGAGAAAGTATCATTTTCTATATTTTTTAACAAACCACCTCGGGCGAAAATTGCTGTTCTCAGCGGTCGACAGACTGTCCGCTCACCGCGACGGAGTGTTCAAAGAAACCAAGGCTTATATCGGAGCAAAAGCAGCAGATGCTAGTCGAATCAGTAAAGTCAATTGAATGAATTTTTAAACCGAATTCTGAATTCCAGTCTCTATGCCCAAGCAGGCCAGCTCCCCACTCGATGTGCGCGAAGCGCGCGCGCTATCGTTACTCAGGTAAAATACGCGAATTTAAATGAAACAAAATTTGATATACAGGGTCTACCCAAGAAGTTAATATAAAATAAAAATAAAAATTTATATCCGGAATAGGCCGAAATATAGTAATGAAAATTGACTTCATTACAACTGGAGTCGAGAATTTCTATTTATTGCTGAAGAGTCCTAATAAGAATGACTTTCTCCTTAGTGGGCAAAATTAAAGGCAGAGTTATTCAATAATCATTGGTTACTTATGAACCTCTACTAAAGATACCCATAAAATATTTTGCTGAATATCCATAGAATATCTTATATATCCTGGGATATAGACGGACATTTGGATATCCATATTAGATCCACTGGATATATTGGATATCCACAAAATATATTATGTGGATATCTCTGGGATTTCTTGTATTGTCTGGGAGATACCCATTAGATATTTTGCTGGATATCCATAGGATATCTTCTATATTCTGGATATAGACGGACATTTGGATATCCATATTAGATCCACGGGATATTTCTGATATCCTGTGGATATATTGGATATCCACAAAAGATATTCTGTGGATATCTCTGGGATTTGGTGTGTTGTATGGGATTTTATTTGGTTTGCGTGTCTATAACACAAATTAAAATATTGAACAATTACGTACTAATGGGAATTGTACTGAATTTATCAAACCAACAAATCTGTGCGGGACCCACCCTCCTAGAACGAATCCTAAATCCGTTACTGAAATATTTACGACCTTCTTGCAAATATCGATTGTTTCTTATTACGCTGTTGTCATGTTTCACATTTCTTTCAATAAAGAAATAAAGTAATTGCATTACTACTATTAAGAACACCGTAAACTTGGCATCAATGTTCAATCAAAATATTGCATTTCTGTCAAGGACGCTTAGAATGTGAATCCGTCTTGGCTCCAGAAATTTTAAAAACAATCCTATCTGTCTTTGGTTATGTAGAAGATTTTCATTAACTTTGCTTTTATGTCGTTTTTTAAAATTTAATTTTTAGTTCTATAAATCCTGTAACATGAGCTACGATCAACGAAACGAAGTCTTGTTGGTAAATGATTTTTTATTCGGCCCACAATTACACTTTTGGCCAATGGAAAAGAATTCCATTTTATCCGAACCTTTCTTAAAAATAATTGGCATCTTGAATCAAGCAGGAGTTTACCCAGTTTGGTGAGTTATTTTACTTCATACTTTTATAAGCCAGCCATCTTATTTCATTCATTTGAACCAGCAATGATTTGTAACATCATTAATCACTGTTGCTAATGAGAATTAATTAACATACAACAAACTTAAACATTACAGACCCACTTGTACTGCGGGGCTGTAGCCTTACAGTCCTTAGAGACAAGCGCCACTGGAACGGAAACCTTTAATTTTAGAGAAATGCTGGGTTAAATAAAATCACACTACTCTCAGTAAATACATTGCCTACAATACTATATTCTGTTCCTTTAAAAAATTGATCTAGTAATATTTCATTAAATGTATCATTCAACCAACTTAATACAATTTTTTTCAGGAATAATATGGAACTAGGTTACAGAGAAGCATTAGAATCCAAAATGACTAAAGTGGGAGTCAATTTAATGGCGATCAGCATGAAAAAATTAGCGTTGCCATTCAGTTTACTAATTTTTGGTAATATATTGGCTATTTTGACTTTTCTTGTTGAAATAATATACAAAAGCAGAATGAAGAAGAAACATTTTTGAATTCGCTAATTATTAACCACTGCATAATAGATTAAAATTTTGATGATTATGATGATGATAATATGCGCAAAAAATAAATAAAATATATCTTTTTATTCATTAACTTGATTTATTTATACTCAAATACTGTACTAATTTATTTAGACATTCACTTTTATTCAATAATTTATATGGACATTTATAATTTGCTCACAGCGATATCTCAACTCGAACTGACTGATAACAGCAAAAGTGGCTTCTCTGTCTCTGTTACGTGTGGAGGGTAGATTAACACACTGTACTTAGGCCTCAGTAGGCCCATTGTGCATTCTTCTAAGTAGATAGGCACCTCCTAGCTCGTGAGCCAGCCAACAGATTAAAATGTAGTTGACAACGTCGCCAAGAGATGCTTCTCTTATATCGGCCGGTGTTAGCCAATTCTCGCCGAACACAAATCTTCTAATAAATGAGAGAGTCAGGCAATCGTAGAGGATATGCTCGAAGGTCTCATCTTCTTGTTCGCATCCTCTGCATAGTGCGGATTCTGCCAGCCCCATGATATGGAGATGCTTTCGTAGTTGGCAATGTTCAGTCAGAATGCCTGTGATTAGATAGATTATGTCTAGTTATAGTCAAGTATTTGTCTGCTGTAGTGTTTTCAGGATAACTTAAAAGCTTCCTGGCAAGCCTGCAGCTTTTTGTTTCATCCCAGCTTTTCTTGAATTTCACAAGGGAATGTTTTCTAATTAGGTTTGTCACTACCGATGTTGTCAGTCCAATAGAGGAGCCAAGTCCAAAAAGTATTTGGTTGGCTGCCTTCTTGACAAGTGAATCAGCAAGACCTTTCGATGTGGCGTGAGCTTTGATCCATCTTAAGTTGACCACATTGTTGATGGATACTACCGCCAAAGCTTGGTGACATTCTAGTACTATATATAAGTAGAAATAAGTAAACCACTTATTACAAAAAAAAAACATTTTCAACAACGTCCATAAAAGCAAATAAAATATGTTGACTCGTGTCACATATGTCATATACCTATTTATTCTCAGTTAAGTACTTTATCAGGAAGTTTAGGGTCTTTTCACCTTCAGATAAAGTTCCAGATAACTGACATATATTATCTGAGAGCTATTATCTGTCAGATAATTAATTTTGTCTTTTCAAGTAAGGGTCGATCTTTTCACCCTCAGATAAAGTGTCAGGTAATCGTTATCTCCCAGATAACTTAAAAAATCATCTTTTCACTTTTGGATAAAACTAACCAGCAGAAAAATTGGTCTAATCTGAAAGATAATCTTACCTCTGAACTTCCTGATAAAGTAGTTAACTGATAGATAAGTAGGTATATGACATAATAAATAATATGCGATACGAGTCAACACATTATTTTATTTGACATTATGGACGTTGTTGAAGATGTTGTGTTTTTAAAAATAGTGGATTACTTTTTTGTTTCGTATAGGTAATTTTATATTTTTTATTTTCGAAAAAATACTAAGCTGTATAATAAAAAAACAGCCTTTACGTTTATAAAATAGTTTATGGCAAATAGTGTAAACTAATACCCTTCGCACCAATATTACATACATACAGAATAAAAAACTACACCTTCGAAATATTCAATTTAATCAAATGAACAATCTATTTTAATTATAATTAAAGACCGGACATTTTAATCGCGTTCAAATAATTGGTTTTAATCACATAGGCGTCTCATTCTGGGTTCGCTATTTAAGACGGCAGACAGTGCGGCAGATTCTAATACTATCAGGACAAACCTCTTTTTTTTATTAAAACAAGATAAAAAAAGTGTACTGATATATACATAGACATTAAAACTAATACAAAAAAGTGAGATTTTTTTTTATCGTGTACCTATATTCTTTGTCTTTTGAATCATTTTCATTAAACAAATTTAATGTTTTCTTCTCACCAACGCCGAGGATATGTAGGATATTTTACAAAAGTTTTTAGTAACCTCAGATCCTTTAATTTGTGGCCTGAGAAATTTTCCTTAAAAAAAAATAACTTTTTTGATGAAGATGTTAAACTTTTCATAAGCGAGTTTAAGGTGTAGTAATGTAAACGATATTCTGTATGATATTTTTTTTATTATTATCTCTTATATAATTACAAAATATCTATTCCTCAATATTTTGGCGTGGTACACTACTCTCCTGCCTAAAATGAGGATCGAGGACCCCAGCTGCCTCCCCCGAATTTGTTATTTCCTCCAGAAAATTGGAAATTTCTAGCCTTAGCTGGTCCCGATTCATTGTTGGAGAAATTGCATCGGGGCCAAATATTAGGACTCTACGAGCGTTTGGACTAAGACGCTGTAGAGAGGGCCTAAAATGAATGTCAAATAGGCCCATCATATGTTGTCTTATACTTTCTCGATCCATTGTCGGTTAGTTGCCGGTGATATTTTTATTCAAATAAAGTCAATCCTTATATTATATTTATGAATATTTTGGCTTTTATCGATACCGTACATACCGATTTTTTGTAACAAAACATTTATGTTTTTATTTCCTGTGGATATTATGGTACTTATACACGATGAGACAATAAAATAAATGTCTGTTAAATTTCTGTAATGTATGTATTAATTCAATTGCTCACTCTATATAGGTATCTGTTGGTTGAAAAAATGTAAAAAGATAACAAAGAGTCGATAAACAGGAGATTTGAGAAGAAAGTGTCTTGTAAAAATATCACTAGATTTTTCCAATGAGTATATTTGTTTAGTTCAAAGGGAAAAGTGATAGAAACTGGAAACGTAAATATGGAAAATTTATTATCTGACTTTGATTGTTTTCGTCGTTTTAATGACAACAAATTATACTGCCGCAATTGTGATCAGGTGTTAGTTTTTAATGGAAAGTCAAGTATGACACAACATGTGAAAACACAAAAACACATGCAATCTTTAGAGGGATGTCCAGACAAAATCTTTTATGAAGATTTATGCAACGCATTTGTTTCTGCAAATATTCCATTAACAAAATTAAATAATACAATTTTCAAAAATTTTCTTTGTAAATATACTAAACGTAAAATACCGGATGAATCCACAATTAGAAAACATTATATTCAAAATCAGTACGATAAAGCAATGACGGCAATAAAAACGAAAATTTCCAGCAAATATATTTGGGTTAGTGCAGATGAAACGACTGACATAAAGGGTAGATGTGTTGTTAATGTTGTTGTAGGATTATTAAGTGCTGAAAATACTTCACAACAGTATTTAGTTTCTAGTGTGTTTCGTGAAACTGTGAACGCTGAAATGATTTATGAAATAGTGAAACGTGGATTGAACAATGTAATTGATAATGACGTTTCAAAAGTTTTATTGTTTATTTCAGACGCGGCAAGTGTAATGTTGAAAACAGGGAAACTATTACAAGAACATTTTCCAAACATGCTGCATGTAACTTGCCTTGCTCACGCGTTACACCGAGTTTGTGAGTTTATCCGTGACAGCTTTCCAGACATTAATTCGTTGATTAGCTGTTTTAAAAAAATTTTGTTAAAAGCACCGTCCCGAGTTTCTTTATATAAAGAAATATGTCCGAATATCCCCCTACCTCCACAACCAGTTATTACACGATGGGGAACTTGGTTACAGGCTGTGTTCTTTTTTTCGGAGCATTTCGACAGACTAAAAGTATTTATTTCCAACTTATCAGAGGACGCTCTCTCTATCACTCAGTGTAAAGGTTTAATAACAAAAACAACTTTGCAGTCGGAGTTAAATTTTCTTGCGACTTATTTTTCGTGTCTCCCAGAAACTATAAAATTCCTTGAAACCCGTAACTTACAATTATCGGTTGCTATGGAAAAATTTGAATCGACATTGTTACACTTAAAAAACGTAAAGTGGCCCTTACAAGATAAATTTAACCATAAAATAGATTGTGTTATTAAAAGAAATCCAAATTTACAGACTCTGAAACAAATCTCCCTGAACAATTTTAACGATTATGAAACTGCTTTAAAATATTGTGATTTTGTTCCACATTTTTCATTTGCTCCTGTAACGAGTTGTGACGTAGAACGATCGTTTTCTAGGTTTAAAGATTTATTGACTTCTAAAAGAAGTAATTTCACTGAAGACAATTTAGAAAAATATGCAGTCATACAAACATATTTTTCAAATGAAGAAGATTGATATTAATTTGTATTGTATATATTGTATATAATTGTATATTTGCTACTTTAGGATAAAGAGTGTATATTGGAACACTCTAAACATAAAACTAATGATGGTGTATCCTCGTTGATATATTTATTAGTCAATAATATATTAACAGAAAAAGCCAACATTATCCCACAACACAATAAAAAAATAAATAATAATATCATTTGTAATTATATAATAATATCCAACCAAATTTGAACTAAAATTTAATAAAATAATTATTGCAATGTAAATGTAATAATAAGCCCGCCCCAAATGTTACGCCCGGGCGATAAAAATCCAATATCTTATCTACTGTGTCGACCAGTTCAGTAAATAACTTGTTTTATTCAGAATGTATTATTCAAATCGAAGGTCCGCTCTTACCGTTACTTCGCTGATAAGAATAAATTAAATTGTCCGGTCTTTAATTATAATACAATAGACTTAAGAATCAATTTTTTATTTGGCAGTACTGCTTTGTGTTTCAAGCATCTCCTTGCTTATTGAAAGTTGGTCGATGTTTTCTGTTTTGTCACTTGCTTTATGGAGTTTTAAATAAATATTATCATAAAAATACAAAAACCTTTCAACTAAGTGACAAACCGAAATAATGACAACAAGTGACAGTGAGAATGACATATTGCATGTATAAATAAATTGATAGGAAGGTAGGTACATGACCATAGAACGTTAAAAAGTACCAGATAACTATCCTACAGATTCTCTTGAAAAGACGGAAACCTCATTATCTGTCAGATAGTAACTCTCGGATAATATACCCTTTGGTTAGTTAACTGAAACTTTATCTGAAGGTGAAAAGACCGACCCTAAATAATATTATGTATGGTAGGTATCCAGTAGTTTTTAACCTTATGTGGTTATAATGTTTATCCATCAGTGAAATATTTTATCAAGAATTCCATAAGATATCTTTCAGAAGTTAGGTTCATACAGAAGTGAAAAGATTATTTTTTAAGTTATTTGGGTGATAGAAATTACCCAATACTTTATCTGAAGGTGAAAATACCGACCCTAAGGGTCGATAAAGGTCAAATAAAGTTCCAGTTAACTAACCAACGGATATATTATCCGAGAGTTACTATCTGACAGATAATCAGGTTTCCATCTTTCATGGGAAATAATCCGTATAGTAGTTATCTGGTACTTTTTAACGTTCTGTGGTTATGTAACTACCTTCATATCAATGTATTTATGCGAGCGATACTTGTGCGATATGTCAATCTCACTTGTTGTCGTTATTTCGTTTTGTCACTTATTTAAAAGAAGTTTTTATATTATTTTGCAATTATGTATTATTTAAAATTTCATAAAGTGAAAAAAAAAAAAAAAAAAAAAAGAAAACGAAAAACTTTCAATATGCAAGAGGATGCTTGAAACACAAGGCAGTACTGCAAAATAAAAAACTGATTCTGCACTGTTGTATTGTAATTAACATAGATTGTTCATTTGATTAAATTTAATTTTTCAAAGGTGTAGTTTTTTTATTGTGTATGTGTGTTATTGGTGAGAATGGCATTACTTTACACTAGTTGCCTTACATTATTCCCAGATAGCACAAAGTCGTCTTAAAGACGTCTAGCATAAGACATTCGAGACGTCTTTAAGACGTCTGGTATTTCCTGAAAGACGTCTTTAAGACGTCTTAGAAGACGTCTGATGTTACAAAAAGCGACGTCTTTAAAATAAGCCATAAATAAGACGTCTTTAAGACGACTTATTAATAGCTTATAATGGTCTTGTAAAGCCTTAAATAAGCCATAAATAAGATGTCTTTAAGACGTCTTATTAATGGCTTATAATGGTCTTGTGAAGCTTTAAATAAGCCATAAATAAGACGTCTTTAAGACGACTTATTAATAGCTTATAATGGTCTTGTGAAGCCTTAAATAAGACGTTTTTAAGACGTCTTATTAATGGCTTATAATGGTCTTGTGAAGCTTTAAATAAGCCATAAATAAGACGACTTATTAATAGCTTATAATGGTCTTGTGAAGCCATAAATAAGACGTCTTTAAGATGTCTTATGAACGTAGGACGCCGGATATATTGGTTATTAAAAAGTATAACAACCTTGCAGATTATAAATAATGCAAAAAATAGAATTAAAATATTTATTGATAAAACATCTATTAATCACAGGTCATTAAGAGTTATTTTCTTTGTAGCGCATTCGATCACTCCTCTTTAGCCATAACTGGATTGATTTTTCTCTTTGATTTGTAGTTGCCTTTGTATAGCTCCTAAAAAGAAATTTAGTTAAGAGCATCTAGTCACAGAAAATTACACTTTGCAAAAGTTAGTAAAAACCGACAGAACAGTTTTACTTTAACTTCACTCAAAATGGCTATCTAATAGGGAGTTTTTGATATTATTAGTTCTCAAAATCTCCATAAAAACAAAAAAAATGATACTTGATGCATATCTGAATTAAATCTTATATTAAGATGTTTACTTTTAAATTAATTTAATTATTCTTAGAAGAAACAGGATATTAATGTTCTATGTATATAAACAAATATTCATTTATTACCTGTATTCCAGGAACGTGCTACATCGGTAACACAAACTATTCTTCCCTCTCTGGTTTTTGTTCCATATTATTTAAGTAGAAAGAGACACAAATGCTCAAAATAGCCCAAAGTCGCTTTTGGTGGCTATAATCGTGTACGCAATAAAATAATAATCCACAATGAACTTGGGCAATACAAATTTTTGGCTTGGGCTTGAATGTATTTCTTCTTTTCTTCGTTTTATATGGGCTCAATCTTTTCACTTTTCCACTGCACTTGATATTTGATTTCAATTATCTTCTCCAAATATTACACTGAATATTTTGTTTAATTTTGTATACTTTTTAAATTCGGATGGTCACTTTTATACTAGATATTTTGTGATTTTTATGGGATTTCTTGGCTCCCGATTCGAAACACGCCATTTCAATATTGCCACGATGGTGTCCGAATCGGAAGTCCGGCTTGAATATAATGTTAAATCAAACGTCAAACTTCACTTCATTTGATTCTTCTTGTTAAATTTGAATTATGTAAACCGTGCAAGTTTCCGTCCGACTGAAAGACGTTTGTAAGACGTCTTTGAGCTTTCACATTAATATATGGATTTGGTAAGACGTCTTTAAGACGTCTTTGAGCTCTCACATTAATACGTCTGAATTATGGCTTTTGCAAGACGTCTTATAAGACGTCTTAATAACGTCCTAGGACATTGAGACCTAACCAAGACACAAAAAAGACGTCTTTCAGACATCGTGTGCTATCTGGGTTTTATATATGTAAAGGCCGATTTTTTATTATATCGCTTATTTTTCCAAGTATTGTTCCCAGAATAAATATACAATTATACGAAACAAATAAGTAAACCACTATTTACAAAAACACATCAACAATGTCCATAAAAGCAAATAAAATAATATATTGACTCGTATCACATATTATTGTCATATACCTACTTATCCATCAGTTAACTAATTTATCAAAAGATTCAGAGGTAAGATAAGTTATTTTTCAGATTAGACCAATTTATCTGCCGGTTAGTTTTATCCAAAAGTGAAAAACTGACTTTTTAATTTATCTGAGAGATAACAATTACCTGACACTTTATCTGACCGACCGTTAGAGGTAAGATGAGCTATCTTTCATATTAGGCCAATTTATATGCCGGTTAGTTTTATCCAAAAGTCAAAAAATGTCTTTGTTATCCGAAAGATAAAAATTACCCGACACTTTATCTGAAGGTGAAAAGACCAACCCTTTAGTAGCACGAAACGAAGTAAAGCAACCAAAGCAACGAATATGTATTTTAAACACATTTTTTTCACTGATGCCTTGAGCTTTGACATTAATCTTGTGTTCTGTGTATATTATGGTAGGCTAGTACTCTAATGTAGTAGTGATAGTAGACAGGCCTTGTTACTGTTTCCCATGGCCGAATTCGTGTTAGTAAAATAAATAGACGAACAAATCTTCACAAAACTTTTTATTCAATTAATAAATTTATATTCAACATTTTTAAACAATTATTGTAAACTTTATTAGAAAAAATATTTGTAAACACAATAGGTACATTCATTTAAATTTTCTTTTTTTATTTAGAAACATTCACAATATATGTATATTTAGCAAAATATTAATACATAATACATTTTTTGAGCTAAAATTAAAATATTCAGTTACAAGGTTTTTAAATTCATTTTTCTATATACATGTGAACTTTTATGGTTGGTCCATGCAATATGCACAGATACATATTTATTTTTAATACATAATACAACTAAATTCTGGCTGAAATAAATGTTTAATTAAAAAAATGTTTCAGTAAAAATTTTCGTCGATTTTTTGTTGGTACCTATATTTTTGGAAATACGGGTCAGTCTGAAATTTTTAAACGAATCTCCTGATACCATTACGATATAAATATCGATGCATGAATCAACCATAAGATTTCTTTACAGCATTAACTATCTTTTATAATAAAACATGTTCATTTATTGTCTATAAATGAAATATTTTCATTCGTTTCACGCTAGTTTTTCGTTGTTAATAATTTTTACTAAACCACTATAATTTTATTTAATATAAATAAACAGTTAATATTGGAGTAATGTTTTCACTATTTGTTCCAAACTATGTGATGATAATTGCACTTCTTAAGATCACAATATCACAGGAAATTTTTATTTTGTATTTTTAAATACATCAAAACAATAAAATCATCTTTTGTGCAATATACAATAAAAATAACACTATTCTAACATACATTTTATATCTATAATGCCATTTTAATGCAACAACAGTAACATTAGGCGTTAGCAAAAAATTTCAATTTTTGATTTTACTTGCGTACGTTTCCCACGAAATAAAGCAGATTTGGTTTATTAAATCGAGTACAAACAATTTTTTGTTTCATGGGTCGATTGATTGAAGAGCAAAAAAAAAGTTCTCTTTACACACTGATGCTTTTTGACAATAATTGTTTCAAAGTACAACTTTTTCTGCGAATGTGACTAATTTACTTTTAGGAGGTGTCTAATATGTACAAAGTAAACTAACTACTTAAAGTATATAAGAAATATATTAATAACATTCCAATAAGGTATTATCATTACCGGGATTATCTCACAGAAAACTAAGAACCGTTGAAGAGATTTAATAAAGGTGAGTTATTAATATCTAATTGATCACTATTCTAATTGATCATTATTTTTTATACAGGGTTTAATTCAGTGTTTCTCAATTTTTTTTAGCGACAACCCTTTTGATAAGCAAAATTAAAATTAAATCGCAGTCACGTTATCGTTTCGATGAAGAGTTGCATTTTTTAATTTTAAATATGTAACAGGTTTCGGACACTTCACTAACGCCTCGCCATGATCACAAAATAAACACTTTTTGTCGTCAGATAATATAATTTTTACTTTCCTATCTGTATACAGATATAAGGAAAGTATAGGAATCATGATTTTTTTCGACCTCGAGTTTTCGACGGATTTTTACGTTTTGAGGTCCCCTGAATCCGTTTTGACTATTTTCGCGATGATGTCTGTGTGTGTGTCGCATAACTTATGAACCGATACACAGAAAAACACCAAATTTTTAACTTAAGCTTTGTTCC
>OV651819.1:54951923-55064427 GCA_927349885.1 Psylliodes chrysocephalus
CCGAAAGACCTTGTTAAGCGGGCTCAAAACTTACACAATATGTACTATGAAGAAGCAATAATTTTCAAGTAAATATGGCAGAAGTATTTTAACTTTGTATTTTGATAGAGCAGATTCCATCTTCGAATACTTGAAAACAGTAATGTGAAGAGCTTTTCTGTTTAATTGTAAGTAAGGAATCATAATCTACTGACAAAATTTAAAAAACCATTGCACATAATTTTGTTAACGGGGTAAAACGCAACTACACCTCATTAAATCTACTTGTAGCAAATATCACTAAATCCATCTAAGATGTCAGATCATAGGCAAAATCCTATTACTGTTACTGTAGCACTAATGGTTGCTGAAATAATAACACTAATTCAAATTATATGTCATATCTCTCTTAAAGTCGGCGCGGTTGACTTTCAATGTAGCTTCCGGGAAAAATACACTTCCTGGCAATGATTTTAATATTAAAACCGCTCATTAAGGGTACCTAGGGGTTGTTAAGACATTTTGAGGAACGGAGTTGTTTTAAAGTACTCGAAATATGACTTTGACTTTTGGTATACGGAGTGGCCCAAAAGTCTTGAAACGGCCAATTATCTCGTAAATTACTAATCCTAATTGTACTAAATTTGGGGTACACCTATTATGGGATACGGATATTCCATATTTGATATTTGAAATGTTGCCAGATTTGTCGTTTCTCTTATATTATTAGTCACTTTGGTTTTTCAAATTTATCACCCTGTATATTCAGTCATTATTGGAATCTCCTATTCAATACGAGTTCAACCATATGTAACACTTATGATTTTATGTAGTCTGAAAGGTCTTAAATAAATAAATAAAACAATCATGAAGAAATGTGGTAGACGCATTCTCCCATCGATTAGGGTACTGTCAATTCACAAGTGGAGCACATTTTATACACTTGATAAAGTAACCATTATGTTAAAAAAGTTATAATCTTTCAGTTGTTACGTTTTAATGTAGTTGAAAATTGTTTGTATTAAAAAAATTTATAGAGACAATTAGGCGTTGCCAGACTTATTTCATTTATTTAAGACCTTCCAGACTACATAAAATCATAGGTTTTACATATGGTTGAACTTGTATTGAATAGAAGATTCCAATAATGACTGAATATACAGGGTGATGAATTTGAAAAACCAAAGTGACTAATAATTTAAGAGAAACGGCAAATTTGGCAACATGGCAAATATCAAATCTGGAATCACCGTATCCCAAAATAGATTACCCCAAATTTTGTACAATTAAGACTAGCCATTTACGAGATAATTGGCCGTTTCCAGACTTTTGGGCCACTCTGTATAAACCCCAAGTAATCATTGACTTATCTAGGAATTTTCTTTAACATTAAACATATTTATGTTTTCTTTCCTACTACTAACACATGAAAAGATTGGAACACATCACACTTCAAATATTGTTTAGTTTTCTTGAAAAATAGGTTTTAAATTATATAGATTTTTTTATGAAAACAATTATATTTTGTGTGACATATCACGTGACATAGCGGAAAGTTACAGAGTTAAAATCATTATTTTCCTTAAAAAATGTTGAAAAAATAATTTGTGCAATTGTCAAGGAAAACAATGCCCTTAACAAGGACCATGTGTACTTGAACTTTTTTACTTAAAAATACCTATAAAAATGTATGACTGCTAACCTGAAACATCCATCGTGTATGTTTCCTTATGTATTCGATCAGTATAAAACTTAAGTCGGTCCTGTCCAAACCGGCACCATTATACGCATGCGCTCCGACACACTATTTGCCGTTTATGGTTTTAATTTTGATGTATGGAATTGGCCTTCTATACTATTTATATGGCTAAAACTTAAATTACAAATGTTGATTCTCAGAATTTATTATACGGGGTTGGCATTATGAATTAATGTCATAAGTTGGATATAATTTCTAACAATTGTACTGAAAATACCTATTTACGTAGATTTTTTATTTGTGATATTTTTGTAGTTTGATCTAATTCTTTTTGTAAGGAAAAATAAAATCGATTTTTCAAATTTCTATGAATTCTACGACTTTCTTAGAAATATCGAATGTTTCTTATTGCGCTGTTGTCAGATTTCACCGTTATTACATTACTACTGTTAAAAACACCGTAAACTTGACATCAACGTTAAATCAAAATATTTTATTTCACTTCCGAAAATTTTTAAACAATATTGTGTTGGTTATACAGTGTGTTCCATAAAGCTGGATCCATATGAATTTTTTTTTTAATGTAACGATTGGAAAAAACGTCGTAAGACGATCACCTCTGTTTATTTTAAAATTTAATAGCCCATATAAAAGTTGGCTACTGACAGTTTCTGTCAAATTTGCATTTAAAAAAATATTTTTTAAAAAATTTTTCAAAAAAATACTGAATTTGACAGGTAACTAGTACAGTAACTTTATGGAACCCACTGTATATCATGATGTGGAGTATTTTATCTCTTAAGTAGAAAACTATGAAAGTATAACCCAAATAGTTTGTAATCTTGGTGTTTATTTCGGTTTCAGTGGAGTCCTTTTCATCTTTATATTTACAATTTTATTGGGAGCCCTGACATGTGTTATGTTGATTTTCGGGTTAGCCGTTGATAGAGTTGTTTGTTATCCGTTGCGCAATCCAGAGCAATCAACTGTCATACATATAATTGACACATACATAGCCAAAAACAATTACATCGCCGATTTCGACGTGAGTATAAACGACATTTTAGACCGATGCAGTAAAGATGAAAGCATTTATAAAGTGTTCAACTTATCATCGAAATTGAATTTGAACGAATTACGTACAAATTTTGACATTGAGAATACTGTGACTGAGTTTGTCCAGAAGGTAACTGCAGAAGCTGAAAATCTTATTCCTGACAGTTTTAGTATACTGTCTGATAATGATTCAAAAACATTACAACAGTTAGTTGATGTTAATCCTGATATAAATATTATTGGTTTTAAAAATCAGGTGAGCATACTATAATTTAATTGTTTTTTTAATCATATTTGATATATTTTTATTAAAATATAGATATCTACTAAAAAGTTAAAACTACAAACCAATTTTTTTTTTGTTATTATAGGTATATTTCTTAGACCAAAAAAAGCTAATTTAAGCAAACATACATCAGTACAGAGTTGCTCAGTTTAAGCATTAGACGGCCCTTAAGTTGCAATTTTTAAATCATTTCTTCATTATAAATTTAAAACGGCTACATGATTCTTTTTAACTGACTTCGGTTCTCAATTCGTCGTAATATTTTTTTTATGACTGTTCAGCGATAATTCTTTAACACCGTGTCCGATTTCAATGATTCTTTTTTTGTTAGAAAGGGGTTCCTCAGGTGTGGTCCCCTATAAATTTGGTCAAGATGTGGTGACAGCATCTGCACGATTTTAAAGTCCGTTTTATAAAATTACTTTTATAACTTATTAAGCATTTGTTTAGAGCCAATTTTGTTGTAAGAATTTTTTTCCGAAATACGACCAGTCTCCACCGTTAAAAAATATATTTAATTCGTACCCGAGTAACGCAATACTTTATACCTCTATTTTATTTTAAAATGTAGCCTTCAAACTACCTCACGATTTTTGTTCATTCATATTTTTAATATCTTCTTACAAGGAAGATATTATATCAGACTTTTCCACAAGATTGGTTTGTATGTTTTAATTTATTTACTCTTATAATTTTTGGAAAAATGTTGAAACATGTCGAAGACAACTTAGTGAGATGTGAAACTTATTTTATTTTTTTTTCGGCATAAGTTGTTTGGGTGATTGTATTGAAAGTCATTTATGGAGATGGTGCTCTAGCCAATTATCTTCTTTTCTTAACTCCTCTTATTGGTATGAGTATTCACTCATAATTGGTAGGAAAATTTAAAAATTTATAAGTCATATACAGTACATTAAGTTTAGAATCCTGAAGATTGGAGAACGGTCTAGAAAAACAATAGGGTGGAATAGAAAGAAATAGTTGTAACCATCAGATAAACAAAATAATAATAGATAAGTAACGGGCACCGTTTAACATAAGCTTTGTTTAAAGCCATTATATACGAACGTTTGACTGTTGTGATTTCTAATAGTTTTTTCATCAGACTCCAAAGGATTGTTTTGTAAATATTTTGTCAAGGAAAAATTTAGAGAAAATGTAATTCGAACATAAAATTTTATTTTACAAAAATTAAATTCTGCTATTTTTCATTCAAATGTAATAAATGATTAAAAAAAAGCTTTCAAATGATTTACACTGTTAATATTCTTTATAGATAAATACATGATATATTTATTTTCTTATATGAGGACTCTGGAACAAGAGTAGTCTATTTAACATACATATTTTTGAGATATGGAACATTTTAGGTTTTATATTACTAAAACAAATAATTTAAAAATAAATTGCATTCTGTAATGTAATGGCCTAAATAATAAAGAATTTGTTTGTTAGTTTTGCACTCGACTAATGTGCTATCTCATCACAGGATCAAAATAGGAAATCATCTCGACAGCTTTGAGGTAGTTTCCAGTATCAAATTCAAATAGTATTTTAGAAGAACCTTGTATGGATAAAAATTTGACAACTGCAACAATTCTTTCCAGAACGTCATGCCAATATTTTTTTTCAGTTTCTGATACCCGCAAGTGATGATCGTTTACGGTTGTGAATAATTTTAATATTTTTGTTTAAATTCATCCATGTATTCATGTGAACATTATATACAATTGATGTTTCATGTCTTTTTATGGCTAAGGACACATATTGCTAATCAGAAAAACCATGAGTATCAGAAAAACTATTGAAAGTCTTACTGAAAATTTTACAACAAAAACAAAATATCGATTTTTTCGAAACTGACTAAATGAGCCAAATTCTATTTTTTCTATTCTATTTATTTCGTAAATAATCACAAATATAAATTTGTTTTTATCAATGAGGTTGAATGCCTCCATCGTAGTCTCGATCCAATAGACTGAATCGTAATGTGGTTTTCACTCATTATCATTATTTATAGTCTATTATTTTATACGTGTATCTGTTGACTTATTAATAATGAGTAATGTGTAAAGAAAGTAAAAAGGACTATTAGTCTGACTTAAATATAGTAAAAAATTAAAATATATAAAGTTTAATGTACTAACCATTCGAATAATCAAAATTTATAAAATATTTAATGAGTTTTATAATTTTTAAGGTGTATCTGATAACAGAAAAATGTGTTCCAACACAATTAACTTCCGAACTCAGTCCCAATCCTCGACAGATCGTGGACAGGTCATCGACTATCAGTCGCCGACAATAAGTTGTGGACTGGTTTATGTATGATGGTTCCAAGATTGTTGTTGGAACAAACCTACAAAATCACACAAAATGTACAAACAAAACTGACAATTCCAAAGTGTTTTTTGACAGTTGTGACTAAATTTTAGAGCTACTATTTAAAATAGACGAATTACATCAAAGACCCAGAAGAAAGAGAAAGTAATAGAAAAAAGGGTAGATACTGGCTTCAAACAAATCCAGACCGTTACTTATTTATATTTCATTTGTTTATCTAAGTTGTACCCTTGTTTTTTAAACGTCCAATTACGCAGTCGGATAGACAAGTCTGAGAATGACAATATAATAAATTTTGCTTTTACATTTAAAAATTGTTTTTATTTTTTCTTAGAATTGTTTCACTTTATTTTAGAATATGTTTGATTATTTGAAAGCACCTATTTATTTTTTTTTTTTTTAATTATTTGAATGCCATTTATTTTTAGGTACTTTCTAGCAAAAACTAAGCATTTTATTTGTAACATACTACCTATAACTATGTTACTTTCGCCATAGTAAAAAACAAGCGACGTACACTCCAAAACAGTTTGAGGAGTACTAAAATTCGTGCTCTGTTATGTTATAATTGCTGATAATTAAGCGTATCATCTTTATTTCTTTGGATTTCTAAGTTAACATACTGTATAAGTAATTAAAATCGGCCACGGAACAAGTTTTCCTATTAAGATACACATTCCAATTGGTTGTCTCTAAACACGTATATTTTTTATGGAAAATAATAGACACAAATTGCTTTTAGTTAAATCAAAATTTGTTAAACGCAGACCTGCAACCTGTAATAGAATCGTTGGAACAAATTAGTAAAATTCCAGGTATATCTGACAATATCCAATCTAACATCGCTAATAACATTCAACAAATTGAACATTTTAAGAGTATCCTAAATACTACATCAGAAACAGCCAATGAGACTTTGGTAAGAAAATATTTTTACAGAATAATTAGTTATAGTTTTATCCTTTATCTAATTTATCTAATCTTGATTTTAATAATGTGGTGTACTTTTGTATTGCAATTGTTCACTTATACGCCAATACTGTCATGTTGAAATTTTCCAGTAAAAAATCACAAGGGTGTAAATAGAGGACGAGTTAATTATTTTACGTTAAAGAGGTTGGTTAGTCTGATGAGGTGCCATGTATATAATTTTAGTTCAAAAAGAAGAATATTTAGATGTTATTCTGTCAATGTAGTGAATTATGCATTCCAAGCAAAATTGCCTGGTGAATTTGACAGGGTCAGTGACATAGTTACCTATTATTTATTAACTTTAAAATTAATGTTTTAAATTATTTATCACCCTGTATACTATACCACCCTGTATAGCCACCTCACAAAACACGTGTTACCATGGTTTTGTAATGTTAATAGCTCGAAAAATTAAACTAAATAATGTTTAAAATCTGATTAATTAAAGGACAAAATAAAGAAGGTTTTTAACGAACAAAAACGCCTACTTGCTTGAGTTCGAGCGACCAAAATTCAAGTGTGCCCACACAGAATACTTACTCTTAGAACGGTATCTCCCATGTTAAAAAAGGATGATAGAATTTTCAGCGGCACCTGGCGGACGTGGTTGATTTTTTTTTCAATTAAGTCCTTCTCTGGTAAGAGGCCATATGAAAGAAGAGAAAATAATAAAAAGAAGAAGAAAAAAAAAAAAGGGCGGGGCTATTCAAATTTGACAGTAAAAATTATCCGCATTAAAAACTGTTAGCCAAATTAAGATTTGTTCACACAAACGGCATTTTTGCTTTATTATAGCGATATTCGCAACCGTTCCCAATCAGTTGGCAATCAATTCATTTGTTTTTACGAACGACAAATTAATAATTGAAAAATAAAATATTCGTGATTTTTCTACCAACGCAAAATATTCAGTGCTCATGCGCTGTTCAGTTGGAAACGATTGTGGATCACTGTACGAACAAACCTATTATTAAATTAGAGATTTTATGTAATGTACCTAAAAAATAATTTTGAAAAACGAATTTTAAACATTTATTGTAAATTTTAAATTTACTGACAAATTTGGAAATTAATATATTTATTTAATAGCTTTGTTAAAATGGAACTATGAGTAGCTATTTGAAATTTATTGATTCATTGAAACTATTGATAATAGTTTAAGAACTAGTAGATATGGGTATAGGGAATATTATAGAACTTTTAACGTAAATAAAATTTCCTTTAGATTGGAACCATAAAATACAGGGTGTTCCATTTAAATTAACGCAGTAATTAAAACATATTACTGTAATTAAATTTCAAATTGTTTTGAATATTTTGATGATTATGATAAAAGTTATATGTTGTGAGGAACTGCCAAAAATTCGTTAATTAATTATTTTGTAATCAAGAGTAATTAATTAATTTAGACAGCACTACATATTCAAAAAAATGTCAATTAAATCGGTAATTATCAAAGATGTGAATAGGAAATCTTTATTGAACTAAGATTATATTTAAGAGTAGAACTTAAAATTAAAATAATATATAGGGTGACCCATTAAAAAAATATAACTTTATATTGGTATTCTGTTTTGGGACACCCTGTATATATGAAACTAATTTTAATGTGTGGCCGCGGTAAGTTGTATATTTGTGCCGAGGTAATTTTTAATATCGTCCCGTTTAGCATGGCGCACCATATTTTTCTTATGTCTTATTTATTGTTCCTGATTTATTTTAATTTTCACGCTTTGAACTTGCTTTATAATTAAATAGATCAATAAAGTTCTAATAACATAAATAAAAGTTCAATGGTTACGCCTCTGGTCAAATAGAATTGGTATCAAAATGGAACACGATTTCCTGCGACATTACGAGTCCTCTCTTTTTACCTAATTTAAGCCTAATACCAGGGTTCGTAGAGAACACAGTGGCCTCTGTCGTCTGTTGTTAAAGAGAAGTTGTGACGTCACGGAATGAAAAATCAAGCAGACAGAAAATATTCTGATGCGGTTCGTACATTAATTAAAAAAAAAAAAATTAATATTGTATTAATGTTTAGTGGTGTTTATATTTTGATTTTTGGACTATATACCTGTCTTGGAGTTTTTATTAAATCGCTAATTTGATTTTTTGAAAGATATGCTACAAAACGGCATAAAAAAATCATGTATTGATTTCCATCAAATTTGAAATGAATTACTTTTTGTTTGAATTATAAAGCAAAATATTATTGAGTTAATGGTTTATTTTAAACATTTTGGTTTAGGGCACGGCCTCCAACCTGAATTCGGATCACACTTTGTTAATATCCTGAAATATTTTGAAATTTTGGCAAGTGAGCCGTAGTTTTGTAGTTCGCAAACAATTTTTACTTATTACACATAAAAATTATTATAATTAATTGCAGCTTGGTCCACCCTACATTTAAAAGCAGACGAGATGATTTTTTTACCAACATTAAAAACAACGGAGAGCGAAAGAAGTTAAAGGGCTTTACTAAAAGAACATACAATTTAAAAAAAAGGGTTTGCTACCGGAAGTTTTTAGTAAAAAGTACATAGTTACAAATCATTTTAAAGAAGGAAACAAGTGCCTTTTGTAAATATATGTAAATATGTGTAAAGTTAAATCCCTCTGTGTATTGTATGTATATAAACACAATAGATAACCCTAAACTGTTTTTCTCTAATTGGGTACTAAAGATTATTATAATAAAACTGGGTTGTTGTTGTTTTTAATAAATTATACTGTTCATACATCAAATGACTAGAAATGGACAAAATAATGTTTTATTTTCGATATAAATATAAACTGTTCCTTCTGAAGTTTAACATCCCCTTGTTTTCTTCTATAAAATTATTTGTAACAATTTTTTTGGGATATAAACAAAGTGTGATCCGACTTCAGCCCGGAGGCCGTACCCTAAACAAAAATATTTAAAATAAACCATTTACATAATAATATTTCAAATAAAAAGTAATTAATTTGAAATTTGATGGAAATCATTACATGATTTTTCCTTGATGTTTTGTAGCTCGTTTTACAAAAAATCAAACTACCGATATTATAAAAACTCTAACACCAGAACAAAGTTCAATAATAAAAATATAAACACCACAAAATAACAATAAAATTTTAGATTTTTTAAAAAGCTAACTTGAATATTTTCTGTCAACTCACTTTTTCATTCCGTGACGTTACTGCGTCCTTAACAATCGTGATGAGGCCACTGTGTTGTCTACGAACCGTGGCCTAATATGTCAGGATAATTGATGTATATTTTGATTTTCTACTGTAATAATAGCGATTTGTGTATTTTTATCATTTATCATACTCGTAAATTTTAATTATCGGTGTTAGACTCTTAGAGACCAAACCTCCAAAAATTTTGCTTAAATTAGAGGTAATATTTTAATAAATACGAGATGGTGTTCCTGTAACGCGAGGTCTATGGGAATGACCTCTGACGAGAAACAAACTGCCTTGCCTGGATACCGATATGTTTGAATGTAAGAAGCTCCTATTTTCTCGATGAACAGGGTGCGAAACCAATGTTATTTTGTGGAAAACGGAGTAAAAATTGTTATACTCTTCATAGGAAAGTAGAATTATTGGAAAATGGCAGGACTGTTAAGTTCATACCTTATTAATTGTTTGTTAGGTGTTTGTATATTTCATTAAAACAAAGTGAGGAAATTACTATTTTAAATTGGTTTTATAGTAGGTATACGCGATAGCAATAATTAAATAAGTAAAATAGTCTGCAAAATTGGAATTGTTGTGGAAAAGGACATTCAAAAAATAGGTATTAATTTGATGTTTTGAGGTTATGTTTACAGAAGAGAATTATAACTCTGGCGACATTTTTCATAATTTATACACATTCCAAAGGTAAATAGTTTTTTTGGTACCATCTCTAAATAATCTCCAATATGGAGGATCTCCTAATTGCAATAAACTGTTCTACTTACAAAACTTTGTTGAAAAGTTACCTTCCTATAAAAATTTCAATTTGTAATTCCTTAATTACCAATAGTATAAGAAGTGATCTTGCAAAATTATTAAATAAAACAATTTAAATGTCTATTCGTAAATATATTTAATTCAATTTTTCTTACATAAAAAAGATAGGCTCTCAAATTACGATTTACAAGTTAATTAAATTCTCACAATTTTGGCAATATGTAAATTCATGTATGTGGAAAAGATTTATTAAACGTTTAATAGTAATTTTAGTCATTAAAAATGTTTACATTCAAATAATTTAGCTCTTTAAAAGTGCCCTCCATAATGTGCTCAAATCTATATAATCGTTGGATTTCCGTCACGATATCAGTATAGTATAAATCTTATTCAGTATTACAGATCTGTGCCTGAGATTATTAAAATTTAACAAAAACTAGCTCAAATACATCACTTAAAAATTTATTATTTACTTTTCAATAAGTTTTTCTATAGTGTTAGTCACTTTACCCCCCCTTTTTTTATATCCCTCTTTAATTGATCCTTATTTATCCATTTATCAATTTTAATAATTATTTTCTTAAATATATTGTTTAAAATACCATAAAATTAAAAAAAACATTCACATCAAAGAGTCGTTTAATATTGACCTCACGTTTCAGTAGTGCCATCAGGCGGGATACTTCTCCTGTTACACCTCATTGTTAAAGCATTCCTCGATACCTTTTGTAATTAGAAAAAATCGTAGCTTTAAAACTTTGCTTTTAAAACAATTGCTCTTATTCGGTAACACTGACAGCTTTTATTAATGAGAAAATATTTTTTAGGATTTGGCAGAAACGGTGGACAATAATTTGAAAATGAATTACTCCAATTTTTCTGAGGCAATAAGTACTTTTTTAAACGATGTTAATACTGCTCAAGATCAACTAAGGACTAATTCATCTGAAATAATTTCTGTAAGTTTAACTAAATTGTTTGCTAAACATCAAAAATGTTTCCCAGTTGAGAATTAAATTCTATAATAATAAATTCATCCTTATAATTACTATTATTACATTACCTTATACAGGGCTAGCCTAAATTCTTCTACCACTGTATATTTTGAACAGTTATAGCACAGGCCTGTCACTCCCTATACGTCCCATGTTAAATTTTGGCTCAAATCTCAATGACCTCGATACCTCTTCCCTATTGGTCTGGGGTATTTTGACAAGTCTGGGGTTACCAATCAGCACGTTGGTTGCTGACACATGAGAAAAATGACATCTAAAAGTAAAAAATATTCAGGTTTTAAGCCACTTGAAGACAACATTAGTATGGTTATTTATGTTTTTTTGGTTTTTAAAATAATGTTGACCTCAATGCCTCCTTCCTATTGGTCTGGAGTATTTTTGACAAGTCTGGCGTCACCAATCAGAACACTGAGAAAAATTAAAAATGACATCTAGAAAATTGATTAGTACCTATTTTTGCAGTTTTTCACTGCACAGACCTTCATCATATTAAAAATACAGATCTATAACAAAATTCAATTACAAAAAAGAGAAATTATCAGAAAGCTAGGTTATATTAGACACATTTTACTCGCGTAAATTATTTTAAATTTTCAAGGTCACAGACTTTCAGATCGATTGACATTTAAGTGCGATCTCTTGTGTTAACTATACTCTTTGGTTATAGTAAAGCTAATGAAATTTGGAATGCGACAATGGTTGGTAGTAGTGACGTTATCGTCATAGATGGCGCGACAGTGTTAGTGTGACGAATAATTTTAAATAAGATCCAATTCGCGATTCAAACTAAGTGATACGCCCTCTAGAGGAAATAATTTGTAGAAAGTCTCAATAAGTAGGATATCGTTCAGTGTTGTCAGAAGTACCAAAATTTCGCTACGTCGTCGGATTTTAGCTCTTGAAGAAGTGTATAAGACCTTTTAATTAAGAATCAACATTTGTGTCTAGTAATATGTAATCATACTCTATATTTAATTAAGGACTTTTTTATAAAACCTATTTATTAAATTGATTTTTTTAAATTTCAGTTTATTTATTAATTTTGTTTTAAAATCAGTTCATCATTTGGCAACATTGGCGTTCGTGTTCATTGTTTACATTTTAATTTGTACCAATTACAATTCGAGTTTTTCTTACCTTTTGCTATTAAATTTATTTATTTCTTATAGTATGCCATAGTGTTTATATTAAAAATAAAATCTGCGAAAAAGCCCCCAGCAAATTGCAATCTATATGGTGTTAATGACAAAATCAAAACTGAAGTATTCATTATTTTCTAAGTCCAAATCGTAAAATTTTGTTTCTTACGATAAATGGATATATCTACAAATTCACAATATTGAAATATTGAAAAACTTTGTTTAGAATCAAACTGCAATCTGATTTGTGACATTTACATACAAAGTACTACACAATTCACTTCATAATATAAGAATAAGGTTAGTAAGATTTTTAAAAAAATTAGCATTAATAAACGTTTGGTACTTGAAATGTCATTTAAACCACATAATAAAACATGTCTTGGGTTTAGTAAATATATATTTCTAGATATTCTTGTAGCAACCAATAGGTGAATATTTCCAACAAATTAAGTCATACACATGATAAATACTATATTTATGACGAATGCACGAGAACTAAACTTAAACTAAATAAAACTCAAGAACACTATTGGTATCAGAATATTATCTAAAAACAGTTAAAAAAATCACAAATATAAAATCCGCCCAAAACAAAAACATGTAAATAAACAAATATCCTACTTATAGGTGACAAATGACAGGCGCGCGAAAATTAATTTGAAACGCGAATTGCAAGTGATTCTTCATTTAAAAGGTATATAAAAGGTCTATTCAACCATTAAAATTTTGTTTCGGATTTAAAGTTGTTTTAACGGATTAAATAAATAAATAAATAGTTGTTAAAATTTTAATTTAGCGTATATTAATATATATTCAAAAGTTTGGCTCTGCTTAATTGTCAAAAAAGTTGACGTTTCTTTAATCTGCTTTACTTTTTGCTTTTAACGTGGTTTCAGTCGTTGAAATATAAATATCACATGAAAGTAAACTATTGCTGCGTTTGAATATCCAGGGGGGATATCGCGCATGGTGTCATGGCGGCGCTGACGTCATGCGTAGAGTTAGTAGAATTGGCGCAAAGTAAATATATGACAGACGCACGTTGCAGTGATTTGTGAGTCATTTAAAGTGATTTATAACATTTAAAGCAGATATTTTTATTATAATATATTGTAAACTTCGTTCTTTGAAAGTGATAGTGAAAAACATTAAAAAAATGTGGTATACAATTTACGGAAGTAACAACAACAATCCAAGCAAAAGATTTAAAGAAGACATTGTTTTTTTGCTTTTCTAGACAGCAAGAGGTTAGTCAGAAGTGGCCCAAGGACGACCCTAGTGGAAGGTTCCATGAGCCTTTTATTAAAAAAATATGCTAAAAAGGGAATTACTATAGGCAATGCTACCCATCTACCCCCGAAATTTCGACCTGGAGCTGGAAACGCCCTACCAGTTGCCTGTGGCCGTCCAAATAAATTTAAAACAGAAAATTGTCATGTGTTTTCCAAGCACATTTAAACTTCCAATTATTAGAAGAGGAACCTCAAAGCAAAATTTCACGTTGGTTCATTCGCAACTCGGAACTTCTTAACTGGGGACTATACCCTTTGAATGCTAACAATATACAGCGAAGGTGAAATTTTATAGGTAACAAAAGAAGAAAATTTCAGCATGTTGTATTTAATAAAAGAATAAAAAAACTGTGACCAAGAAAAATGCAGTGACATTTTATTTTAATTTTGTATATACACCCCACTATCTAGCAGTTACAGTTCATCAAATTTCTAGAGGTGTTCGACGCCCAGACAGAGAACGCGCTACGTGTGACTAAGATAGCTATTGTACAGTCTGCTAAACAAGTTATTTTAAATAGTTTTTAATATTTTTAGGTAATTAAATTTTAAAAGTGTGGAATAGTTTAGGGATTAAATTGGTCTGATTGGACTTTCTTAGAACGTTTTTAAAAGCAGCTAAAGATAGTATGTAGAATTGAAAATAATTATTATGCCATAAAAGGTGTTTTGGAATTCCTTCAACCTTTTGAAATTGAGTCAGAAAATATAAATTTTATAGGATAGCGGAAAATACCTGTAATTTTTTTGTAGGCCTTTGTAAATCGTGGAAATAGTTTATATTTTATTTCTACCTTATTAAGGAAAATGGTACCTATTATTAATAACGGTTGTTTCTGAAACATTACTAAAATTTTCGAAATTTTGTTTTTCTACAAAATAATAAACTATACTATTTAGAAAAAAATTTATTTCTCTTATAATTTTATAAAAAATAACAGGGGAATATTTACATTTCTTGATCTATTAAACAAAACGATAAATTATCTCGACGAATGACACCATGTTCTAGTACGGAAGCTAGCTTTACATTTTTGTTGGTGGTTTCATGGGTTTCATATCAATTTTTTGTAATTGTAGTTTACACGTACATATACCTCTTAACACTTGTTTGCTTTATTAAAAAAGTGTGTTGTGATTTACGTCGAAATAAGTCAAAAACAACTTGAAACCCCATATAAAATCAAAAAGGAGAAAAAATAAAATTTGATTCTTGTGCAGCTTCATCTATATCATTAACTGTTTTTGGTTTTTTAATGGTTTTTCTTGATGATGAAAATTCCGATATCTCACGGTTATCGATTCTTTTTTTCTCTCCAGAAATGCGGACGACAGTGTTTTTAGATACTCCTGTGGCTGCAGCAACACGATCATTTACATTTTTAAATGGTATTGAAAGTGAATTAAAGTTTCCTTCTCTTCTCATAAACTCTATAACATTGGCTATTATTTCGCGAGATTGACTGTTAATCACGCGGCCTCTTAATTTGCTATTAAACTCCATACTTAGGTTCTATTAAACTGTAATGAGCAAAAAACATAAACGAAAATAAAAGAAATGTTTTAGCGAAATTTACATGACATTTACGTCTGAATGAAATAGTGAAATACTTGATGCGCAGAGTGTACTATCATTGCGTAAATCCGTCGGGATGCCTGTCAGTAGTGCTTTCTCTGTCTAGCCGTCGAAAGCCTCTAGAAATTTGATGAACTGTATTTGTATTTGATATATGTATTATATTATATGTATGTATGAAAAATAGTTTTTAAAAACCTATTTTTGTTATCTTACTTATAAATAAATCCCATCTTTACCATAAAATAAGTAGTAACTATGTATATATTCAATTGGGTAATATACTGCAGGTAAATGAATCACTAGTTGCGAACGTAATTTTTACCCAGGGTAACCAGTTGAGAAATTCCGAGTTGTGAAGTTACCTTTCTCATTATCCCGATTATAGAAACTATTTTTTAGAATTCGAATGTTTTTCAAAATTAAAAACCTGCATTCGAATTTGTATAACAAAAATAAATCATTAAAAAGAAAAAAACTTTCTTAAAATAGATATTTATTTTACGTATGTATTTGCATTTATTTTCATCCAAAGCTCTTTTCTCAATTACCTCATAATAATATCCTTAAATATTTAATGTAATTTCTGTAATATTCATGAAATTTCTGTAAATTTCCTTACTTGGTCAGTATTTTTAAATTCGCGCCTATACAAACTCTACGCGTGACGTCATGCGCGTGGCCGTCCTATTTTTAACACAGTTGATATCCTACCTTTTATTTTTTATACCATGGGACACATCTACTATATATACATCTGCGTTTGTTTTTCCGAGATGTACCTGTCCAGATTACAATTTTTACATCTCGATTTGAAATGAGATGTTCGTTCCATGCCAGAAAGTAGGTGTTCTGTAAAGCCAAGTTTATCGATTTGTCCTATGTTTATGCTAGCGTGAATATACAATTTTAAAAAACCGACTTCAAAATCGTGCAGATGCCATCACTAAATTTATATGGAACCACTCCTGAGGTACCCCCTTACTAACAAAAAAAGAATCATAGAAATCGGACAAGGTGGTAAAGAATTATCGCTACACATACAAAAAAAAATGGAGGATTTTGAGGATTTTCTCATAGACCCAATTATAAGATTTAGATCTTATTTATATGGGAGCATCCCTGAAGCATCCCCTTACTAGCAAAAAAGAATCATGGAAATCGGATAAGGTGGTAAAGAATTATCACTAAACATACATAAAAAAATATACCTTTTTTGAAGTCGGTTAAAAAGTGATTAGGTGTTTAATTTAGGTTTAGATTTAAAATTTAGGTTAATTTATAGTCTCACAGGTCAAATTTAAAAATAAAGTCTAGAACGTTTATTACATCTACATTCATATCTAATCTTCTATCACGTGATAAAAAATTTACATCTCAGATACATCCGATGTGGATATTCAAACGCAGCAAATATTGATAAGTAATTATAATCTTTTAGCACCGAAGGATAGGCGATGTGAGACTAAATTTGTAAATTCTACCGCAAAAAACTGCTTCGTCTGTGCTTCTGTTTTATGTTTTCAATTGTTTTTAGTTAATATTGGAAGATAATTTAAAGGATATCCTGTTAACTTATTGTAAAGTATTTAACCCTTCGTCTATGGTGTTTAAGACTAAAAAAGTCTAATGAAATAATGATTTGTGACCGATGCTTCGTGTTTTTTTTAAATCTTTTGTAGTTGTGGAATTTTTTTTTTAGCTCTCAAAACAGCATAGGGATCACGACACTCGATTTGGGATACTCGATCTCGATGAATCGACTGAAATGTTTAAAATGTAATCATGACATTCGAATAATCGTCTCCATTCGATCGCAATTTCTCGACTGCTTAGAAGGTGTAGAGTAGTGCAATTTTCTTTAAACCGTCACATTTCACAAACAAATTAAGATATTGGGGTAAATAAAAAACACAAAGTGTTGGAAACAAATCAGTCTTCTTGATAAAGTTAATTGTGTGCAGATCTACTATCAGAATTAACCTACAGGGTGTGTCAAAAGTAGAGGAAAAAAATTGCCTCTTCTCCCCTGTATATGCGGCGAGTACTAAATTACTTTTAGATGTCCAAATAATAATCTTAAAACTACAGTATTTTATCTAAAAGTTGCTAAAACATTCAAATAAATAATTTGAAAGGTATAGCATTTTTAAATAAATCATTATTTTGAATGGATCGAATTTTAAGTCGGTGAGGGTAGTTATTAACTTTTTTGGAGCTACTAATGTTTTATTTTGAATTATGAAAAATTGAATCTATTCATCAAATGTTTTTGCTATCTCTAAATTGTGTGGTGTAAAATTTCCTTGAATTTTTCCAGAATTCTCTTCTTCACTTTCATGTTATAACTCCATGTAAAAGCTATTAAGATACGTCAAAAAATAACATCGTCTTTTAATAACATTTTCATCAATAAAAGCATATATTCCGTAAAAAGCAGTCTGATGATGCTGACAAAGGTCATGCCAATCACTTTTAGGTGTTTCTTTTTTACTAATGGTTTATAAAGAAAAATTAATCGACAATGGCGATGATAACAAATTTTTGAAAGCGAATAATTTACTATATTATTAATCAACTCATAATTTAGAGAGAAGGTATTTTTTATCACATGAATATAAAGGTAGATTAGATTAGATTAGATTAGGAGTTGGACGTTATTTGTCCTTGTCCACCGCGACCTTTTTAGATCTATTGTGGGACTCCGTTTGTTTTAGAGTATGCCGTCTAGCCTGGTCTTTTTTATTAGACTTAGTAGCTTTGACAGTGGCTCCCGCATGTAGTTGCATGCAATTGGCTTTTCTTCGCCCAATATTAGAAACCTCATTCCAGCCAAGCCTTCACATTGGCACAAGACGTGGAATGATGTTTCCTCTTCTTCTTCTTCACAGAACCTGCACAAATTTGCTTCTTCTGCTGGATTTATGACACTCATGTTCCTTTTGAGGCGACAGTGTCCAGTAAGAAGGCCTACTGTTATCCTAACGATTTGACGTTTTTGATCCAGTAGGTCTTTCGTAAACTTGGCCGATGGTTCCTTGATGAACTGTTTGGCCTGTCTCAGTCTTGGATAGTTGTTCCACCATTCCTGAGACTCTTTTTGCATCCATTGTTTAATGGATGCCTTGCACAATGCCTTAGCAACTCCACAGAAGGATTCAGGGCCTGTTATGGCCTTATCTGAGCCTTCTCGGGCTAATTCGTCGACCTTTTCGTTGCCCTGATATCCCTCATGGCCTGGAACCCAGGCTAAGGTCACCTTATTTTGACTACTTAGCTCTGTCAGGTCTTCTAGACAGTCTTTCACCAGTCGTGATTTGATTTCTGGTGAGAGAATTGCCTTTAGAGCTGCTTGGCTACCAGAATATATGGCAATAGTTTTGCCTGATACTTGCTGATTTAATATTTCTCTTGCACAGTGTTGTATGGCTATTAGCTCAGCCTGGAACACTGTTGCATATTTTCCTAAGCTTAGTGAAATCGTTGATTTCGACTTAGGTCCATAGATTCCAGCACCAGCTCCTTCCTTGGTTTTCTTGAGCGATTATTTTTAGTCCTCTGGTCACAAAATGCGCAGATAATATAGCTTTGATCAACACTTACATTACTTTTAACCGAAGTGTTCGTTTCCGAAAATGAATCAATATTTTCCAGCTGTACATTATTTTCGGGTAAATTTGATAGAACTGGTTTGACTAACGCAGTCATAATAGTTGGCTTAGGTATTGTTATAGTGTCAGGTATAGAAGAAGTTGCTGGCCGTGAAAGTTGTGGAAAAGAAGATTGTCGCTCGATACATTGTGTATCTAACTCAGATGTCGATGAATTTTTTGTAATATTTAGCGATTTTTCTTCCGAAGCAGATTGTCTGTAGTCGTAGCTTCTGGAGAGCAGAGCTGTGATAAGTATTTAGCAAATGTACTTTAAGTAACCAGTATTAAGTAATTTTAATTCCAAATCTACTTACAATATTAAGTATAAGTATTTTAGGAAAGTACTTGAAATATTAAGTATTTTACTTAAAACAAATTATTCAAGTATAAGTAGCAAGTACATACTTTAAAAATACTTAAAGTAAATTCAATATACTGAAGTAATTCTAAGACTGAAAATATGTTAACAATACTTAAAGTACTTTTAAAGATTCAGTATTTTGAAATACTAATTACTTAAAGTCATGTTTTAAGTATATATTAAATTAAAGATCCCCTCTTCAGTTCTCAACTTAAAACTCAATATATATATAGCTTTGTATAAATTAATAAAGTACACTACTAAAAATGGCCATCCAATATATTTGTATGTGTATAACATACAATTAAAATATACAATGTATACTTGAGTTTTACTCGGCGTTTTTGTTACATTGTTACTTGTTAGATGATAACATGATGATATAAATTATATATTTAAACTCGTGACAGATGTTTTCATATCATCATGACTATGGAGATCATGACTTACAAGAATCATTGTTTTTTGCTCATATACGAGTAAATAAAAAACTCATCTATTAATATTTCAATAGGTAATAGGTAACATAAAGAAGTCAAAGTCATGAACGTATCACGTAACACAACATAACATGAGAATATAAGTATGAGAACAACAACACAAGTACATAGGTATTATTTTTTAAAAATAACATTATTTTAAAGTAGGTACCAACCGAAATACATATTATTATGATTAGGATTTCGGATTGGCTAATTGGTTCCTACCACAGCCATTCAACTAAGTAAAAAATAAAAAAAAAGGATTTCGGATACTTTAAAGAAAAACAACAAAATAAGTAACTAATACTTTTCCTAGAATACGTGTTTGTTACTTTTGAGCAGTACCAACTTTTCAAAGTTGGTGTCACTTAACGCATGATGTCTAGGAGCATTAATTATTTCAGCAAAAGAAAATAATCGTTCCACGGTAGCAGGTACGGTAAAATACAGTTATACTTTATAAATAACTGTTTAACAATATTGTATTCGTTCAGCATTGACAAGGTGGTCCTTTTATCATTCAGGTAGTTGAGGAATTCAAATTCAAACTGGTTCTAAAAAGTATCAGTAGAATTGAGCCTTATAGCAGTATCCGAAGAAACATTAACCTCGGCATCATCCTTAAAATAAAAAAACGCGTCTTTAAGGTCTTCTTGGGCTGTCAAGTCGGGTTCAACTGATACTTTAAAGGCCAAAGCACTACTTGATATCCAAGATTGAATATCTTTGGCGGTTACTTGAACATCAGTATCTTTGAAGGCACTCAACCATCTCATTTTAAATCTAGGATTGGTTACTGCTGCTATAACGGCTATCTTAGACTGCAAGGTGAAAATGCGATGGAATCGTTCACGAATAGAGTTCAAAATGTAATCTAAGGATTTAGATAGCTATGTGATTGTACCAGACAACTTAATTTTTTCAAGTTTTGTGTGCATTGATACAATACTGAACCCAACAATCAGAGAGAGATATCATAATATTTCACTTACTTATCTAATTCACAATTATTTTCAGATACTGTCTGTATCTGTACACTATACACTATCTTAGGACTGTATGCTTATTACTCTTATTACGAATAATATTATTAGTACCAGGTATCGGTGAACTACAAGTCCGGTATCGCACACGTTAGACGTCATGTGTCGTTTAGATTTGATTTTTTTGAGCGTGTTTACTGTCACTTAAAAAAGTTTCAAAAGTACTTAAGTATTTTCCATTTAAGTACTTACTATTAAAAATTACTTAAGTATTTTCAGAAAAAATTTTAAGTATATTCTAATTTTCCAGTACATTTTTCAAGTAAAAAGTAATACCAAAAAAGCGTTAATTTAAGTACAAGTACTTTTTTTCAAATGTAATAAGTACATTTCCAAAAGTATCGTTAGTTCATAAATACTTTAAGTAAAATACTTAAAGTAAAAAATACTGATTCTTTATTTCAAGTACGTTTTTGCACTGAGTACCTCAGCTCTGCTGGAGAGTAATATTTTTTTATTAAACCAGTAAATGATTTATAACAATGTCTATGGTAACCAGTTTCGTATAAATTAGGCGGCAAAACAACATCTTTGAATTTAAGGTTATGTTCCTTTCGAAGTTTTATTATTGTTTGATACTTTTTCAATGTCTCTTTAGTAAACAATATTAAATTAACATCAAAAGTCTTACAAAAAAAAAACAGTTTAATGATTCTGTCATGATATTTTTAAAACACTGCATGTATTTTTTAATTTACTCAAAAACGTTATAACTGCACTGAATAGACTCGATAATATATACTAAACACCAAGGCGCACTTATTTATAGAGTGGGCTGGAGTGGACGGTGAGTTTGGAAGAGAAATCGATGCGTATAGATATCTCTCGCACGCTCAAGCTAACGAATAATGACCTCGCGCTCATACTCATAGTGACACTTTATGTGTGTCTGGGGAGATGCTTGTCCCATCCAATTGGTCTGGCTGCTTACAAAAATTATTAAAATAGTTCCCTGAATATCATGTATAAGAATCAAGACTGAGATTATAAGTAAAGTTACATTATTTTTTGGGAGCTATAAAGCGTCTGATAAAAATTACCGTCAACGGAAAGTATCTAGCAGTATTGATTAATAATAGTTTCCTATGCTCTCTAAAACACACGTAAAAATCAGCACTGAAAGAAATGTGAATACTATTTTTACTTACCTTTAGCACCGTCTTAAGTTAGCAGGTACACTTATACATTCAAAGTAAATACTTGCACAACCTAATCCCATACATTTGGTTTCTGAGAAAATAAGTAACGTTTGGGGGCCATGGAATCTTGCTCTATTTATTATTTTAAGCTTAACCGTTAAAAATATACATGTGGGAAGGGGGGATTTCTGACTAGCACTTTACATAAAAATTTGTATTAATGTAGATTATATTGAAATAAAATTAATTCTATTGTAATTTTTAGGCTGCTGGAGAATTTGCAGAATTGGTGAAACATCAAGCAGTAGGTTATTTAGATAGAGTTATGAATTCAATAGAAAATAAAATAGGTCGATGTGGGCATCTGAACGTTGCATTCAATTCAGCGTTAGTTGCAACCTGCGATAAAATTTTCATGCCATGGGTATGTACGAATATATCATTATTTGGGAATAATCACTGAGTAAACTCTCAAATCAAGAAACAAGGCAAGCAAGGTGCGGGCGGGCGGGCGGGCAAAACGATCCAGTCATAATCCTGTCATTTTTTATTAAGTCAGCACGATCTTGTAGAGTTCTACTAGTGCTAAGAGTTCAGTGGCGTTGCCCTATAAGTAAAACTGTAAACAAAATTTTTTGAATGTGTCACTAGTGTGTCAAGTTCCAACCGTAACCGTGCCTTCGGTGATTTCCTCTTTATCAATTTAATGAGTTTAATGAATAATATTTTTTTTTCAGAACGGTTTTTGGGTAGCCTTATTTATAAGTTTATTGGTATTTGTACCGACACTGATTGTGTCAATTGCTTTGGCTTCGATTTATAAAAATTACAAGTTTACTGGGTAAGTGTTATCTGTGAACTATTAGTATTAAAATATAATTTATGAGCAATTGCAATCTTTAAACCCTTACAAACCACCCCTTACAAAAAATTGACAAAAAATATAGGTTTCAACAATTTTAAATTTTTAAATTGTCCATTTATGTTGAATGGAAATATTCTCGCAATTAATATTATATTGTCGCTATGTTATTAACGTATCTTTAATATTGTTAACTGAAATGAAACACACTTCTGCAGACAAATATATACAGATTCGGTTTAAATTTTTCTTGGGTATAGGTAAAACTATAAAGAGCTACAGAAAGAAGACAATTTATATAAAGCGAGAATAAGATGGAGAAAGCAGAAGTAGGACGTTGGCAATCCCACTATTTTTCGCGACGCCGACCGATCTTATCCATTGACACCGACTGCGAACGAAAAACCAAATAAAATCAGTTAAACTAGATCGAGTCCATACCGCGTAAAGGTAAAACAATAGATTTTGGTTTTAATTTTAAAATAACTAGGTATTAATGTGCTGAATGTTATTTGTACCGTTCAATCGTTCAACTGAACGAATATATTAAGGAGGGTACAGGATCTGAACACGTACGCGTATGAGGCAACTTCCATTTTTGTTTTAATTATACGAGTGTTCTGGGTGTACGGTTCCGTGCTCGCGAATTCACTGGATCAGTAGCGAATAGTGCCTCGTGCGTCTACAATTCGTATGTACAAAATGTGCCGCACGAGGCATTCGGTTCGGCCTCGGCTTGCCTCATATGCGTACGTGCTCAGATCTGTACCCGCCTTTTGAGAGTTGAATTGTTTGCATTACGTTAACGTAAATGTGAACGTCAACGCATAAAAATATTGTTTACGTTGAGTCCACAATATGAGTTGAAGTTGTTTAACGCATAGTGACATTTACGTGCCATGACAGATAATGACAATTAATATTACTATTTTTTCTTTCCCAATTAAAAAGAGGTATTTAATTTGCGTAACGTGTATACGCCAGAGATCGCATGATTACGTATGTACGTAGACGTAAAGAATATGTGAATACGCATGCGTAGATTTGCGTCAATTATGACGTATACGTTTACATTTATAGCATCACTTCATCTCTTCATTCTAGGTAGTGTAGTATTTTGGCCATCCGACTACTATTTTTAAAATTTTAAATAAATGACAATTCTGTCAAACTAATTGTCAGTATATTTGTTGATTATTCAGATTTATTATAATATTAAAATGAGTTATTTGTAGATTCGATAAATAATAGCATTTCTATTTTTTTTTCGCCTACATTTAGAAATAAATCTTAAATTTTAATCAAAATACATGGAACTAATTTAAATACGAGTATTAAAACTAAAATCCTAAATGTGGTGGTGGAGATGATCTATCTTCCACGCGAGAGACTCGGGTTCAAATTTGGGCTGGGAACTAATTAAATTAAATCTTTTTTTCATGTTTATTTTACATCAATTATTTTAAAATTAGTTATTTTGTTTTAACAACCTAAAATAATTTTTAAAATTTGTAGATTTTCGTTAAAGTATCGTACAAAAAATAATACTGTACAACTGTCCATATCGCACTCAGATGATTGAGCACTCCGCCTACGACGTAGTGCTTAAATTTAGTCTTCGTGTGATATGAGCATCATATCAACTCTTATTGCACAAACCACTATTGCAGTTGCATTTAAAAATGGACCTATCCCTACAGATAATGTAGTTAGTGCAATTATAGCAAAATTTGATAATTTTGACTGCATTAATAATTGCAAAAAGTGGTTTCACACGTTTTACCTTGAAAACAATTGACAGAAGAAGAACGGGAAATTAGGGAAATGCAAGTCTATGCACTATACTCTAAAACGGATATAATACCTAGTCGGCGACTCATTCTTAGCTTCATGGCGCGCCAAGAGAGGAAAGGGTAGAAAGAAGGAAATTCCAGTGGTGGATATGATTTCTTTTTAAATAAAATTATTATTTAGGAATTTATTCAACATGATATTTGTAAAATGATAGATGTCGTGTAAGCTCTTCGGGTTTTTCCAAAGTAGGTAAAAAAAAATTGAACGATTTAAAATTTAATTGTTCTGAAAATTAATATCTTATTTAGAGTTGCAGATTCCACACAGAAATTTGGCAACATGTTTGCCTTCAGCGACGTATGGGATAGTAGAGAGTTATTGCAAATTTCTATAATGTCAGCCACTAATAGTGACAACGTAATTAGAGGCAAATAAATTCCATGCTGAAATAAGACTTATTGCAAACCTGAAATTTTGACATTAGAGTCCTTGTCCTTATACATATTTATAACCTCACTTTAAAAATGTTAAATTACAGTACATCTTTTTTGTTATCTGTAATAATATTGAAGAGGCATTAGAAATTATAATTTTAGAAAGTTTATATAACGATTATATTAAATATTTAATATTAAAAAACTTCGAACGGATACGAATGTTGGCGAGCGCACCCGAAACCTATAAAGTCGCCACTAACTGCTGTCCTTAAGCATCCACAATTAAGGAGAGGCACAATCTTTATTAAAGTCAGTTCTAGAATGTCAAAATAAGAGCGACACTAATAGTGACTCACCTTAAGTGAACTTGCAATAACTCTCTAGTTTTGTCATTTAAACAATGGTTTTGTGCAACTAATACTCAGTCGGTAATATGAAAAGCTGTAATGCTATTTTAATTTGAAAATTGGCGGGCTTTTGAATTTAAAGCGACAAAATATAAGAATTTTACATTTTCAATAGCATTTTTTTAACACACGTCTCATGCGTGTTAAAAAATGCTAATAAAAATGTAAAAGTTTATGTTAAATAAATTTAGAAGTATAAAATAAATAATACAAAATTGTATTATAACTAAATATTATTTGTAGAATCTTTATTGCTTACAACAATAAACATTTTATGAATAAACAACTATTTTAAATAACACAAAACGAACAAAATTTTTCTTTAATCGTGTGCGAAATAAAACAAGAGTTACATCCATAAGTCCTGAAACGAAAAGAAAAAAAAACAATTGTTGAAAGCGAAAAACTTCTTAAAACACATGATTTTGATTGTATGTGACTAATTACTTTTGCATTTGCAGCGATTTAAGTAATTTTTACTTTCCTGTATAAGGAAAGTATAGGAATCATGATTTTTTTCGACCTCGAGTTTTCGACGGACTTTTACGTTTTGAGGTCCCCTGAAGTCGTTGTGTGTGTGTGTGTGTGTGTGTGTGTGTGTGTGTGTGTGTGTGTGTGTGTGTGTGTGTGTGTGTGTGTGTGTGTGTGTGTGTGTGTGTGTGTGTGTGTGTGTGTGTGTGTGTGTGTGTGTGTGTGTGTGTGTGTGTGTGTGTGTGTGTGTGTGTGTGTGTGTGTGTGTGTGTGTGTGTGTGTGTGTGTGTGTGTGTGTGTGTGTGTGTGTGTGTGTGTGTGTGTGTGTGTGTGTGTGTGTGTGTGTGTGTGTGTGTGTGTGTGTGTGTGTGTGTGTGTGTGTGTGTGTGTGTGTGTGTGTGTGTGTGTGTGTGTGTGTGTGTGTGTGTGTGTGTGTGTGTGTGTGTGTGTGTGTGTGTGTGTGTGTGTGTGTGTGTGTGTGTGTGTGTGTGTGTGTGTGTGTGTGTGTGTGTGTGTGTGTGTGTGTGTGTGTGTGTGTGTGTGTGTGTGTGTGTGTGTGTGTGTGTGTGTGTGTGTGTGTGTGTGTGTGTGTGTGTGTGTGTGTGTGTGTGTGTGTGTGTGTGTGTGTGTGTGTGTGTGTGTGTGTGTGTGTGTGTGTGTGTGTGTGTGTGTGTGTGTGTGTGTGTGTGTGTGTGTGTGTGTGTGTGTGTGTGTGTGTGTGTGTGTGTGTGTGTGTGTGTGTGTGTGTGTGTGTGTGTGTGTGTGTGTGTGTGTGTGTGTGTGTGTGTGTGTGTGTGTGTGTGTGTGTGTGTGTGTGTGTGTGTGTGTGTGTGTGTGTGTGTGTGTGTGTGTGTGTGTGTGTGTGTGTGTGTGTGTGTGTGTGTGTGTGTGTGTGTGTGTGTGTGTGTGTGTGTGTGTGTGTGTGTGTGTGTGTGTGTGTGTGTGTGTGTGTGTGTGTGTGTGTGTGTGTGTGTGTGTGTGTGTGTGTGTGTGTGTGTGTGTGTGTGTGTGTGTGTGTGTGTGTGTGTGTGTGTGTGTGTGTGTGTGTGTGTGTGTGTGTGTGTGTGTGTGTGTGTGTGTGTGTGTGTGTGTGTGTGTGTGTGTGTGTGTGTGTGTGTGTGTGTGTGTGTGTGTGTGTGTGTGTGTGTGTGTGTGTGTGTGTGTGTGTGTGTGTGTGTGTGTGTGTGTGTGTGTGTGTGTGTGTGTGTGTGTGTGTGTGTGTGTGTGTGTGTGTGTGTGTGTGTGTGTGTGTGTGTGTGTGTGTGTGTGTGTGTGTGTGTGTGTGTGTGTGTGTGTGTGTGTGTGTGTGTGTGTGTGTGTGTGTGTGTGTGTGTGTGTGTGTGTGTGTGTGTGTGTGTGTGTGTGTGTGTGTGTGTGTGTGTGTGTGTGTGTGTGTGTGTGTGTGTGTGTGTGTGTGTGTGTGTGTGTGTGTGTGTGTGTGTGTGTGTGTGTGTGTGTGTGTGTGTGTGTGTGTGTGTGTGTGTGTGTGTGTGTGTGTGTGTGTGTGTGTGTGTGTGTGTGTGTGTGTGTGTGTGTGTGTGTGTGTGTGTGTGTGTGTGTGTGTGTGTGTGTGTGTGTGTGTGTGTGTGTGTGTGTGTGTGTGTGTGTGTGTGTGTGTGTGTGTGTGTGTGTGTGTGTGTGTGTGTGTGTGTGTGTGTGTGTGTGTGTGTGTGTGTGTGTGTGTGTGTGTGTGTGTGTGTGTGTGTGTGTGTGTGTGTGTGTGTGTGTGTGTGTGTGTGTGTGTGTGTGTGTGTGTGTGTGTGTGTGTGTGTGTGTGTGTGTGTGTGTGTGTGTGTGTGTGTGTGTGTGTGTGTGTGTGTGTGTGTGTGTGTTTATGGGAGGCCGTTTTTATATTTTATGGAATATATCTGTTATTTATGTTTGGAAAAAAAAATTGTTCAAATAAAAGTTACTTCTAATATTATTATCTATAATTTTTGCTTTATATAAAAATTTCCTGAAATGGTCCGTATTCGAAAAATTTGACAAAATGTGCAAAATTCTGATTTTTATGAAAATTGTTGAAATAAAAGTTGTTTGCGATATCGATCTCTATAATATTTGTTCATACATGATTTTTTTAAAATGGACCGTAATGGAAAAATTGTAGGAAAAGTGCTAAATTTAAATTTTTCAGTATTTTCATTTTCAATGAATATCTATAGAAAAATGTTTCGCGGTAGATGTATGTGGACAATGTATATATTTAGTTTATCCTCTAAACATTTATAGAGATGCTGCAATAGGTTGTACAAAATAACCGGAAAAAGCCTGTAATAACTAGATAGGAAAGTCATGTGTTGGACACATCAGATTTTTAATTTACTACTTCTAATTTCTATAACGTCTAATTAAGATTTTCTTGCTTTATGTAATGAAAATACTTTAGATTTATAAAGATTTATAAAGATTAAAAAGCTTGGTTAATACATATAATTAAATTATTTTATCTAGAATAATTATTATCAAAATAAATATCAGAATTAAGGCTTTGTTAAGGATTTCAATATTTGGGGATAACACAATTACGAATACGAATAATAATCCTTTTTTTTAGTTGACAATAAAATAAAAATGTTTTTTCTAAAAGAGTGTTAATGGGCCAGAACAATTTACTATTACAATCAAATATATGCATTTATAGGACATAGACATGCAAAAGTATCAAAATAAGTTTACTTACAGTAAATTATTACTAAATGTATGCCTAAAACTGTATTAAATAAAAGTAAAACTCACTTACAATTGTTTACATTTTACATCGACAGCTGTATTGTTTCGGCAATCGAGTCGACTCGAGCGTTAACGAGATTTGGCATTTGTTACCCAAAGCCAGATTTACATTGTACACTTAATTGAATAAATTCATATTTTTTTAATTTTACGATAGATAAATAAAAAAAAATGTGAAACTATTACTTTTGGAAAGTTACTAACACATTTTTATTGAGATATTTTGTAATTATTCTGTTTTCTTTATATTTTAGATATAATTGTGACAAAATGTACATGTGCTATGAACCCCTCTGGTCCACGGTTCGTAGACAACACGGTGGCCTCATCACAGTTCCTAAGGAGGCAGTGACGTCACGCAATAAAAAAGTGAATTTAAAATAACTCATTCACAATAATATTTCTCTTTCATATTCATTTAAAATTTGATGGAATTAATTACATGATTTTTCTACGCCGTTTTATAGCTTGTCTTTCAAAAAAATCAAACTCCAACAAAGGTATATAGTTCAAAAATAAAAATATAAACACCACTAAATAATAACAAAATTTTACATTTTTAAAAAATCAATGTACGAGCCGCTGCAGAATATTTTACGGGTCACCCTGTTGTCTACGACCAGTGGTAATTGTCGTAGTAGCTAACCCAGCAGTTATAAGGTGAGGATAAGAGAAAGGTAGAAAATAAGTTGTAAGTAAAATTATTACTAGATTTAAAGATCCGGCGTTTTTTCGCGCATGGGTTGTGCGAAATTGTCGAATAATGGAAAAGATGGATTGTACATTACATTACTGAACAATCACAAACTGCCTACTCCCTAGTAATCAATTCATCACAAAGTGGGGTATAGCGCGTGTTTGCTTTTTATGATACTGTCGCTGTTTCTCTTGTTAATTCACAATACCCAAGAAAAATTTAATGCGAAATTGTCTATGGAAGCTTCTTCATTCAGTGTTAAACACAGACTTATCACTAATACCTATAAATAGATTAAATTAGCTAAAATATCGCATACGCTACATATATTCTAAATTACTAATATCTTTTTGACAGGTCATTATTGCGATATTCAACTGGTATTAAATTATAAATCGTACTATCTACAGTTTTATTGGAATATTAATTTGTTAGCTTAATGAATAGAGCGTATTCTTTTAATACGTTGAAAAACTCAAAATAAAAATGTTTCAGACCCAGTTTTAAACCGGATAAATCGTCAATGAGAAAAAATCAAAATGTACCATATCCCAGAGGATTAGGACACGATCCTCCAAAATCGAGGTACGATGACATGGCCCCAAGGTAAGTAGATTTTTACGAAAAGTAAAGATTTCGAAAACCTACTTTCATGGCAATTTAACGAGAACCATTTTTTGAAAAGATCTAGTAAAATTACCTATGATAATAAGTAGGAATATAAATATGATATTCTTTTTTAAATAGTGGGATTTAAATTCCAGGTTTAATTCAAATTCTCAGAACCAGACGTCAACCCGCTTTTAAATTAGGCTTTATGTGCTGTTCTTATTATTTTTTGTTAGACTGATGAAGTTATTTATAATGTAAATTTAAAAACCTTTCCATTTATCATCAAGTTTTAAATTATTAATATTTATTTAATATTATTTAGAGTATTTATACTTAAAGTTTAAAATATCCTGCATTTATAGCTACATTTCTTATATGTTTCTTCAAGGGATTATTAAAAACAATAAACATGCTTACTTACCTTAGTTTTTGATACACAAGTGCAGGCCCGGATTAAATTTTTTTATTTCTGCATCTTTCTGTTTTTTGGATTTAAAAAGATGTTTATTTTAACGACTTCTATATACAGTTAAAAAAATATCAACTTAGGACTCCCTCTATATAAAAATATAAAACCAATCTTACAAATAAATAAATATAAATGACTCTGATTGACTCTTAACTAATATAACAAATTAAACATGCATTCTAAGTCATTATATATTCTATATATCAGTTATTAATTATATTAGTTACATTTATTATTAATTATTGGACGCTTAACAATGTGAAATAATTAAAGTTACAGCCAATTCTATGGAAACCAGTAGTAATTATGGTTAAAACATAACAGAAACGGGATATATAAAACATTATTGGATATAATTATATAAAAACGAATTTGGTTCGTTATGTTGATGGTTTTGTGGCAAGAACTAGACGCCTACCATATTATTAAAAAAGGTAAAGCAGGATTTTTAAATAGAAATTATTTAATTTAGTAGTTTCTGCATTGGAATAAATACATTTATATAGTTATATTTTTAAATAAATGGTTTGCCATTAATTAATAAGTTAATAAATAGGTACATGGAAAGGATTTAATTTGTCTGAAAATATATAGAAAAATATTTAAATAATGAAATAAAAAATCTTTAAATGAGCGATATATTTTTGAATTTTTGTTCGAATTGAAATACTTTATTAAAGAATATCTTGTACTTTGAAGTTTTTCTTTGTTAATTACAATAATATATTTTAAATATTGTATGTACACGAAACAATCATTAGTGCAAATAAATTATTCATAGTACGTCCCGATTTTATTGATTTATGATACGTATAAATATGATACATCTAAGTTAAAAATAAAAAAATATTTCGCCATTTTAAGAGTTTGATAACACTATAAATCATATTTTGGTAACAAATTTCTTCAGAATTTTACCATTGTTTAGCAGTCACTTTTTCTCAAAGGGCTTTTGATCTCAAGTCCACTAAACAATGGGCGAAAAAACGAATGAAATAATAAATTACTGGTACTTGCTCCAAACAACTTTTCTATTTTTATTACCTATTTGTTATTACATGTATTTTATTGTCTGTTCTTTGTGAAGCTTTTTGTAATGTTTGTCTTGCATTGCATAGTAATTGGATATTGTTACATCCTGAAGGAGCAACACTTTCAAGAACTTTGTTCGAATATGAGAGACCACCATCGTATTATTATCCGGGATTTTTGTAAGTATTCTATATTCTATATATTTTGTTGTTTCTTTCTACTTAAGATTAACTCTATTCATCGTTGTTATTTAATCACAAGTAATACCTAATAAAATGTTTTTAAGCTATTGCACAGCTTTTAACGCGAGTTTTGAGCGCGGCGACCGAATCAAAAAATTCCGAAAATAAACACCCCCCACTCCGACCGGCACAGCGGTGCGGCGTTGAAAGCCGTGCATCGTCTATCACCGTCCACCGTGCATCAGAGCGGTTGACAACTTTTCTTTCGGAAAAATTGAATTTGAAAATGAATAATGATCCACAAGAATCCATGACAGAATATGGGACTACCATTGACGCGGTATTTTCCAGATATTTAGAAGATATAAAGTCTCAAACTTATATTTCTTATTTCAGTTACCATAGACCTATAGTTTCAATGATAAAAATTCCTGAATAACCTACATGTATTGTAAGATTATAAAAATATTTTAAACAATATTAACTTCTCATTTATTCAATAAAAGAAAAAAAATTGTTTTCTTATCGGTCACCACGCTCAAAAAGTGTAACTTGAATTAATATTAAAGAAAAAACTTGAATTCATATCAAAGAAAAAAAAATACTGCATAAATAAAATAAATAAATAATTATAATTGTATAAGTTGATAAAAAATGCTATGCAATAGCTTTACCGCGGCAGCCTCCGAGAGCCACACGTATTTTATTTTTTTAATGACTGATGGAGACATAATTTTAAATAACAAAATCATTCTGAAATTTCTTATAATTCAAATGTGGTTTAGAAATGTCCCCAAATTAAATTAAATTTAGCACATATAAATACATTTCTAATTTTGATAGATGTAATCTACATAAAATTCATAAGTAACTATGTTAAATTATCATATTATTTATCTAAGCATTTTGAAGTTTATTTAGGATTGAAACCGAAATTATTGATCCAGGATCCGTAAGTAAGGTCAACCTTCACCCATCTGTTTAGATAAAAGTTTTTTTTTATTAGATAAAATATGTTTTTAAATATACCGCAAATGGGTTGCCTAAAAAATACGGTCACGGCCATTTTTTGCTTTCCTTTCTCTGTACAGATAAAGAAAGTATAGGAATCATGATAAATGTTGCTTATGATGTTATTCTCTATTATTTTGTCCCTGTACATGATTTACCTAAAGTGGACCTAATTCGAGATATTTAAGGAAAAGTGCAAATTTCGATTTTTGTTCGATTTTTCGATTTTTTTGATTTTCCGATTTATTTTCGATTTTTTTCAATTTTTCGATTTTTTTTCGATTTTTTTAGATTTTTTTTAGATTTTTTTCGGTTTTTTTCGATTTTTCGATTTTTTTTCGATTTTTCAATTTTTTTTTCGATTTTTCCATTTTTCGATTTTTCGATTTTTAGATTTTTCGATTTTTAGATTTTTCGATTTTTTGATTTTTCGATTTTTCGATTTTTCGATTTTTCGATTTTTCGATTTTTCGATTTTTCGATTTTTCGATTTTTTGATTTTTCGATTTTTCGATTTTTCGAAGTCAAAAAGTTAAAAAGAGAAAAACCAAATTTGAAACTTAAGCTTTAATCTATCCTGCGGTGAGCTGATTAAAGTTTGGGCATAGTCGAAGCATCTGGGGAATACTTTACAGGGTGTCGTTTTTTTTTTATTTTAAGAAAATTACTATGGACCGTATTTTCTTAGGCAACCCTTTTGCGGTATATTTATAAACAAATTTTATTTAATAAACAGAAACTTTCATCCATTAAACAGATGGGTGAAGGTCGACCTTATATCGGATTTCTCAAAGCGAGTAAGCTTTGGGTAAAATGCAACTTTGTAGCAAAATACTTTTTTAATAACCATTTAACTAACTTTATCAGAAATAAGTTGTAGATCTGTATAACTTTTCACAGAAGCACTTATATTAATAAGAAGTGTGTTGAAATATTTTTCTTATTCATTTTTTTAGTGAATTATAGGAAAGAAGATTCTTAAATATCACCGAACGTATGTGAAGAAAGTAAAGAAGCAACAAGAACTGTCGAAATAACTAGATATAATCTTAACAAGTATTTATTGTATGAATAGGTTAATGAGGAAAAAAAAGAAAAAGTTATATTTAAATAGAATATTGTTGGCAATATTGATGAATAAAAATGTTTCAACACAAAATTGTTTTATTTGACTTGAAAACGTAACATTAATCATATTGGCTTCGAATCTTGATTAGCAAAATCATCATCATTATCATCATCATCATCATCATCATCCTAATCAGCTACAACAATTTCTATTAAGTGAGAGCTAGGAAAATAAACAAATTTTTTATATATTGGTTCAAGCCTTCCATACTTGAAATTAAGGTCTTTAGCGATTAAAAGAGTACCATATCTATCATTGCAGCAATAATTAGCAGTATGTCTTTTTGAAATCGTCAAAGGGCAGGCTTAAATTAATTTTGTCCTATTTAAAAAACAATTATCTCGTATTAACTGCTTAGGTATTTTTTAATAGGTTGGGTACATCAATATATTTGTGTATTAGACATCATTATTTTAAACAGTAAATTATTCACAAAAAATTATACATTTATATACAAATTAGTTAGCGTCTTATATAATGGTCACCACGCTAGGCGTTGTTGCCTGTCCTGTGAGACAATGTTATGAGGCACCTTGTTTACAGTGTTTAATGGTAGTTACAAGCAGAGCTGGACATAGTACTGCGTTAAAATACTTATGAGTACCTACTTCATAATGAGTAGCTTTACAAAGTACTAATAAGGTTTTGATTATGAGTACTTATATGGATAATGCTCAAAGCAAATGAGTACTTTTGCAAATTTTAAAGAGTACTCGTGAAAAATTCGAGTACCGAGTATGAGTACCTTAAACTATAATAAATAATTGTAGTTAGTGTCTCAAATTTGGAAAATAGAAATTTTAATAATTAGTAATAGTAAGTCATTAATATCAAACAAAAAACGAGAGTATCACTTGTTTTCTATAAATTAGTTGGCACTTACCATTAACGTGTAAGCCTAACTTTTCATTTTATTGTTAAAGTAATGAAGGTATTAGATAGGAATAGGGATAGACAGAGACACAAATAGAGAAAACTCAAAAGAACAGTAATATATTTTAAAACATATGTTGCCATAATTCCACCATTTCACATATTCTAATCTTTTTCGTCTGTATTGTTGGCGTCTATAAATTTTTCAGAATTGCCTTACGTTTGTGACTGCGATGGTAGTGGAATTTTGAAAATTATTGGAATTGTCAGATATATATTAATAATAATAATAATAATAATAAAAGCTTTTATTGGCAAAGAAAAAAAAAACATACAGATAAGTAAAATAAAATATTTGCCAAAAGGCACAGTTAGGTCTAATCCTTGCAAGCAAGGGTAAGTCCTCTCTTCCACTCAACCTATATTGTACAAGAACATATTGTATTGAAGTTAAGATAGACATTAAAATTAAAGATTTTAGGCGCGCCTTTGATGTCCTTTCCAGAAAAAAATCTCGCCGAGATTCCTTCCAATCGCCTTAAATTTTGACAACAATGCTCAAAGTTACAACAACAGTTTTGGAACCGATGGAAAGTCGATTACCTTAACAGGTTACAGGTAGATTAAAACAGCAAGAGGAGACCAGGCAGAAAAATAGGAGGCACAGAAAGTCAGGAGTTAAAGCAGAAAGCAGAAGAAGAGAAGGAGCAAGAAGAAAGAAGCGAAGCGGAAGAATTAGATTGTTTCAAGTTCAACATCTATCGATTAGTACTCTAATATACAAAGTTCTCAAAATTTTTTGAGTATGAGTCCCATCAGGATAAAGGTACTTACGAGTACCATTTACTAAGTACTTTGAGTAATGAAGTGCAATTTTGAGCACAATTTATTCGAGTACTGCCCAGTTCTGATTACAAGTAATTTGAATTTCGATTTTTCAGAGAGGTAATGATAGTACCTAACTACGGTTGGAGGAGAACGTCACTTATTTAGTTATCATCTTAAATAAATCATAAAAACTGTAATTATCATGAGAATATCAGAAATAAATGAAGATGATTAAGTACATAATTTTGTACTTCTATTTTGTATGATTTTGTATATTTAAATTCATTTTAGAACGTACTTATTTTGTATTTTGTTGAGGACATTTTATCTTGGCCAAACATTCTTAGAATACATTGGTAAATATAACTTGACCTTATATTTAAAAGATTAGTTTCTTGATATAAATCTTGCGTAGAATATCTTTTTTAAAAATTATTTTTAATATTAGATTTTGGGATAGTTGCAAAGGATTAAGTATTCTTTTGACTGTTGTGCCCCAGGCAGTAATGAAATACCTATTCATTGATTCGACCAGAGAATTCTATACTATAATTAAATTTTTCTTATTTAACAAGTCATGCATTTCATAGAATTTGTACATCAAATTCGGATTCTTTTTGTTACATATGCAATATGCTCAGACCATTTTAAATCATGATCTATTAATGGTCAAAGATATTTTAGTGAGTTTGTTTTTTGTACAGATTGACAGTAACAATCATTTATTTTATTACATTGTGATTTGTGGAATTTAATAATTAAGTTGATTGGTTGATCTACTACTGTTGGAGAAAACGTAATATATTTATTGTTTTTTAATATTAAGTGATAGTTTATTTTTATTTCACCAATTATAGATTTTTCTAAATAAAAGTCAATATTTAAAAGCTGCAGTTTTTTCCATTTTGGCAATTTTTCTTTAACACATTTGTTCAAAAGCTATTCTAGGCCAGGAGCTTCTAAACTTTCCAGCCTTAGGGCCATACTGATTACTCCAGCAAATTCCAAGGGCCAAAATGGTTTTAACCCTTTAATGCGCAATTTTTTCTATAACCTTAAAAAAATGTTAAGGGATGCGTAGGGCTCCAAATAAAGACGAAAAAATAATAAAAAAAATTCTAACACGGATTTTTTTGTCAATTTTTTTATTAAAAATAGGTTGTATCAGATTTGCTACAAAGCGGAAAGCTAATCAAAAAATTAACAGGTGTCGAATTTGTGAAAGCAGTTGTTATTTTTATTTAGGCAGAAGTGAAGTCCACATTTAGAACACTATATAAGAAAATGACAGAGTTGGGTAGTACCCGGATACAGTATCCGGATACTTTGTGTATCCGAAAGCTGTATCCGGATGCTTTTCAAATTTTGTATCCAGTATCCGTATCCGTGATCAAATTTGTAAGTATCCGGATACCCGGATACTTTTTTCAGCATTCGGATACTTTTAAATTATTTACCACAATCGTAACTGATCCAATCCATATTATCTCTATTAAAATATACAGTATGTCTACTTAAGTTAAAACCTAATGGAAAAAAAATTATTATTGATTTTAGGAAAAAAAAGTTATTCTTGAAAGAAAGTCCTGCATGACCCAAAAATTAAAATACAGTCATCAGATATCAAATTTTTCAAGCCGTATACGAGGTTTGTCAAAAAATATGAATTTGGATCAAGAGTAAAGTACGTTTATTTTTGACAAAATCGAAAATTTTCGTTAAGAAAATTGCTAAATTCTTCACAAACATCAAGAAAAGGAAAGCGTATTATGTTTATAGTAGAGAAGAGAGAGAAAAAAATATGGATTACCGTAATTAGGTGGATCAATGCAAAATCTAGAAAAAATCTGATTTTTTAGATAGATCAAGGTGCGTACATATTTAAATGTAATTTTTAATTCTAATCAACTTTTCTTAATAAAAATTTTCGATTTTGTCAAAAACAAACGAACTTTACTCTTGAGTAAAATTCATATTTTTTGACAAACCTCGTATATGGCTTGCAAAATTTGATACCTGATGACTGTATTTTAAGTTTTGGGTCATGCAGGACTTTCTTTCAAGAATAACTTTTTTTCTTAAAATCAATAAAAAATTTTTTTTTATATGGTTCCAACTTAAGTAGACACACTGTATAATCGAATTACTTTGAGCTACTCTGTATAATTAGAAATAAAATACATATTTTTCAATATTACAATATTTAAGACACAATTGCAATAGGTACCTACTTAAATAAAAAATAGTAAAATAGTTATTTTATTATGATTTGTAGATCTGTTTGATGCACCTTGTAAAATTTAAAATAATGCAAAAAAGATTCTTATCGCCAAAGATGAATTCGGCGATTCACCCTGTATACAGACGGTCGGGATTCAGCATCTTGCGGCCCGTTTTTACAGGAAAAATCCTGCAAACCCTTGTCCGGTGTTAGCGTCATGTACTTGTGGAGGTTCCATTAGCCCAGTTATGTTTCAGTTGGCAAAGACAAGAGACGGTTGTTCCTGTGTTTTTATATAGTGCAATATAACTAAACTTTCTGTATCAGTTTTAGTACGCAAAGGTAAGTAGGTGTAGGTACCTCAAATTTTTGTTTTGTAAAATGTCTAATTACATTATTAGTTCTTAAAGTGTAGTTGAGAAAATACATGTATGACTGATCATGTGTTATTTATGTCGTCATCAACATCAATAAAGTATACAGATCTGACAAGATCAAATATACGAGCCTGCTTTGCCTATGCCAGAATGAAACATTCAGCAATCTCTCACTCCTCCTCCTTTCGACGCTCTCGACTCTACCAAGTACCGCTCGTCGAAGGATCCACAAAAAATGGATTGTCGAATACATCTGACACTGACGAGAATATATATATAGGTTGTATAAACCTGGCAAGGCGCGCCAACAACGAGCTTATTTCGTTAGATTTATATGAACACGACACTGGCTGGTTTTTGGCGCGGTTCAGGCGCGACTCGTTTTATTTACACGTACCTTTGTTTTACTGTTAATTTTGTTTTAGGTAATGTTTTATATTCACAAAATAAAAATAAACATTTATTGAGTATTTTTTTCCTGTTTCTATTATATGGCTTTCTATTTTCGATCATTTATTTATGCCTAGTATTGTTTATTTTATCCGAAAACTTGTATCCGAGTACTTTTTAGGTGAAAGTGTCCTAAAAAGTATCCGGATATATTGTAAGTGTCCGTATCCGGTACTCGGATACATTTTTCCTGTATCCGACCCACTCTGGAAAATGACGAACATTTCGGAAATTTGCATCTTTGCATCTCTTGGGTGTATATTGGCCAATGTGTCTGGCCATCTCGCCTTACATCTTTTGGAAAAATATATACTGTTGTTGCGGATCTCTTCTTTTTCTCTCCAATTTCTTTCTCAAGGTCCGACGGTCTGCCTCGTTTTACTAAACGCTGACTTCCTATGTTGCACAAACAATAAGCAACTTTAGCTCTGAAATCGGCCAGGATTATATATTTTTGTTCTCCTTTTTAAATAATGGAACGCCGATAAAGAAGCCAAGCATTGAAAAGTGCCATATCAAGAAGGTGATAAAACACTCTCATATACCATTTTTTGACTATTTTGATATAGTAGCGTCCTATAAAGCTATCCATAAGGTCAACTCCTCCCATATTCTTGTTGTACTCTAGCACCAAATTGGGACAATCAATAGTTATCCTCTGCTTAACTTTTCTATCGTACCGTTCAATTTTTCCTTTTGGAAGTTCTCCACTAAATGTCGATAACAAACAGACAGTTTTATTATATCTCCAAGCAACTGACGATATGTCTACTCCCTCAAAGTCGCAGATATATTCAACCGAAAAACCACGATCCATTTTCTTTATTTTTTCTTCTGATGGCACCTTACAGTTTGGTAAACGATTTATGAGGCTTCGCTGGCATATACTGTTTCATGTGATGTCTAGACTTAAAAGCACACATTTGCTCATCAACAGAAAGTTTTTCTTCCAGTGGAATATTTTGAAATTTTGAATTTAGATGATCAATAACTGATCGCAATTTATGTAGACGGTCATAGAGTGCATCATTCTTATCTAGATTTGTGTTATCATTAAAATGTAGGGATTTTCCTATAAATTCAAATCTCTTTCACTCATGACATTTTTTATTTGAGCAAATGATAGCGAATTACTCCAATAGCTGAGACAGTTAGGAATGTGTACTATGGACATATAAACACAAATGCCAAGATATTGGTTTATGTCTACACTGGTTAGCCCAGCAGGTTTGTTTGGATTTTTCTGTACAGTATAAATATTAGATTCAGAAACAATTTTATCAATAAGGTCGTCGTTAAAGAAGTATTTGAAATATGCATAGGGGGTTGGCAACTCTAAAATATCAGTTGGTAGCATACTGTTTCCCGTGAAAGTTTTGGCAGAGTCGTTGATTTTTAGATTTTTTCTCTTCCATGTGACATTTTTTGATTGCATGCTAAGTGTCTCGGTGGTAACTTGAGACTTACCTGATGATCCAGATTGAGAAATGACCTGATGTTGAACACGATTTGTATTTGTGGATGTTCCAGGTTATGGATTGATTGCAACGTTTTCGTCTGCCATACTAAAAACAACTCCATCATCGAATTCAAGAGGCATGTTATTTAAGTCTAACTCTTGATCTTCATGTTCACTTCTATCTTCTTTAGACTCGCTTAGGTCGAAATCATCAGCACTATTCCAAAAATTAGCAGCAATCTCTTCTAATTCACGTTCGGTCAATGCTCTCTTGTAATCCATTTTTTTCAACCTAGTAAACGCTATGTATCAGATTTGAAACAACAGTATTTATCGCGTAATTATAGAAAAACAAACACATCTGTGCTTGTAGTAAGTTTATATATTGGTATGCCTTACCTTATATTTTGTGCTGACATATTTACAGCATTATATTCTAATAAAAGTTAATAAAAACAAACAAATTTCAGTATCAGATCATCCACGTGCTTACGCGCTTCAGAGACCTCAATAAACTGAACGAAATTACTAAGCGAAGAAAAGTTGCCCACGATTTTGATCCTAAGCGCCATATACTTTAGGGTGTCTCAAAAGTGATACACCGGCCAGTTTGGTGTTTATTTTCAAACAAACGTTTCTTATGTCTATTTTTAATAGTCGTATTAGATATGCAACAATGCGCAGTTAGGGGTTAATTTTTCTGTAATTATCTATAATTTCTACACTAGTCGCCCAGTACGCGCCCTTAACGAGCATCCGCTTGCTAAATTCGCTAGTTGAATTACTGTTGTGTATTGTTACGACCATAACACTTGATGAAGTCTGGTGGCCAAAAGCGAAAATAGGTAGTGGTAGTACCCTCTACCTCTAACAGATCGCGCTAGTAGTACTTTCAAAATCGCAGTAGCAATTAAACATTCGTAAATAACCTTAGTGGTTCGAGAAAGTTCTGGTGTATTCCACTCACTTCGAGATGGTAGTAACCCACATAACATCAATGTTCTATGAATATACTAAGAACGTTCTGTTTATGTTCTTTTTAGTATGTCCTTTTTAGAATGTTCTTAGAACATACCTAGTATATACTTTGAAAGTATATTCTAGAAAGTATGTGCTGAGTACGTACCTTAAAAGTATATTCCAAAAAGTATATACTGAGCACGTGCTATAACAGGACATTCTAAGAAGATACTAAAAGTCATATACCCAGCATGTACCTCATATTCTGAGAATGTTCTAAATGCTTGCAGGTAAAAATTAACACCAAATACATGTAAAAAACGTTTATATACATATCTATATGAATATATAAATTTTTACCAGATGCCGATCTATTAATTCGTTAGCAAAAACGCACTAATGTTTAGGCCAAAAACAACCTTAACAAAAGATAAGAAGAAGAATAACATAACCTACAATTTCTACAAATTCGTTTCAGTAAGTAAATTAGTAAAAATTAATTGCATCGTGTGTTCTATATAAAAATAAACAAATTTTACAATATTTGTAGTTTTTGGATCTATAAGTGATGTTAGAACACAGGATATCGCAAATATTAATTGCCAGTTTGAATTTGTTAATATGGTTAATACTAATGGCGGATTGAAACTAAAATTTAGTGTTACCAGAATTACATACACACTTTTTATGAAAAAATCCTGTAAGGTCAGAAATTGACCTGGAAGAACTAGAAAATTAGCTAAAGGCGGAGGAAAACTACAAAATGGTGGTAAGTAATTAACAAAAATATATTTAAACTTTCACTAAACATAATAATCATTTATGTAACTCTTGTTTTTGTTCCATTAGCTATGTACAGTTAATTTGTATATGTACCAAGTTTGTTGATTTTTTTTTTATTTTTTAGATTTAATGAAGATCCAATTGAATCAAGCAATTTATACAATGAAATATTGGTTGGTTAAGGCCAAAGAAAGAATTTGTATTAAAAATAAGAATAAGTATGAATTTTTTGAAATAAAGATTTCATTATATACACTTATTCTTTATTGTTCAATATTAATAAAACATCCTGTATTAGGATGTCCAGTACATGACTAGCATATGCTATATTTAAATACTAAGCATATACTTAGAACGTACTATCAAATTAAAGTAGATACCTATTACATACTGTACACATACTCGAGTACATTCTCAGCATCTGCATAGCACGTATAAACAACGTCACGTAGCATATTCTTGGTATATTCTGAGAATATTCCAAATGCAAATAAAGTATATTCTCAGCATATGCACATTCTTAAAAAGCATATACTGAGAATATGCTAAGAATGCATAATTGGTATCTGGGAAGTGGAGTATATACAGGTTAGCGGTGCAACCGCGAGTCAGTCTGTCTAGGAAAGGCGAAAGAAGCAAAACTGTCTGTTGTAAAATAAAGTAGTGCATATCCGCGTTTAAAAGACATCTTCTAACCGACCAACGCCTTTACGTAATAGTATTTTAATTTGACTAGTTGTTTTTGTACGTGATTTACTAGTATGGAAAAGAAGTGAAAAATTGACAGCGGATGCAGAACATTCAAAGATCAATGAAACGTTCAATATTTCGTGATTGAGTCCAGTAATAAGGCGCCATGTTTGATTTGCAATAAAACCATGGCCGTTCTCAAAGAATATAACATTAAATGGGATTATGAAATAAAACATTTTCAAAATTACTCAAAATATACAGGTATGCGGAGAGAAAAAATTAAAGCTCTGAAGCACGGATTGAAATCGCAGCAATCTTTGTTTACGAAAGTCAATACTGAACAAGAGGCTACAAATTGTGTCACCTTTCATATGGCTCTTGAAATCACAAAACGTGAAAAACCATTCACCGATGGAGAAATGATCAAAGAATGCGTAATTGCAGTAGCCGAATAAATGTGCCCCGAAAAGGTAAATTTATTTAAAACTGTCAATTTTTCAGCAAACACCGTTGCTCGGAGGGTACAAGACATCGCAGAAAATATATCATCTCAACTGTCTAACAAAAATGGACACCTTAAGTGGTTTTCTCTAGCCTTGGATGAATCAACGGATTTGTCAGATACTGCTCAGGTGTTGATTTTTATTCTAAAAGTAGATAAAAGCTATGAAGTGTATAAAGAACTTTTTAATATTGATAGTATTCATGGCACGACTACTGGGGAAGATATTTTTAAGGACGTTCAAATGCTATTAATAAAAAGAATCTTCGATGGAAAAACTTGAAATCTATTACAACTGATAGAGGAAAAAACATGTATGGTAAAAATAAAGGAGTGGTTGCACTTGTATCAAATGCTGTAGAAAATGATGGCGGTACAAAACCATTAGTCTTATTGAAGAAATGGGAGAAATGACTTACCATATCATACTACGCTGGCTTAGTTGCGGAAAAGTCCTTTTGAACTTCGAGCAGTGATCGAATTTTTTTGCATGAAAAGCATCACCCTCTTATCGAATTAGAAAATAGCGAATGGCTGTGTGAATTTGTGCCACTATCAATCTTTCTGGCAGAAAATAATACTGTTTCAATCACAATTACGTAAAATATGTTTCACACATTTTTAAACATGTGAAATATTCAGCCACATTACTAAGACTAAGATTACCGTTAATTTTACAGTTGAAGTTTTTAGTGCTTTGAAGATACATTTTAATACTCGTTTCTAAGACTTTGATGTCATTGCGAATGAAATTAAGATTTTTCAAAAATCTTTTGATACTGACATTAAAACCTTAGCCCCGCAATTTCAAATGAAAATTATTGATTTACAGTGCAATGATATAATTAGAACAAATATCAAAACTAATATTTGTTGAAATTTTATTAGTCTTCCACTGGTAGAATTTAAAAATTTGTATAAATTTGCTCATGTGATGTTTCTGTTTTTGGTACTACTTGTGATAAAAAATATTCTCCAAAATTAGGTACACAAAAAATGTTTAGGGATACAAGTTAACCGATGAGCATCGTACATTTCTTGTACAAACTATTGTCAGTGGAAAATCACAATTACATAAAATGCATTAGTATTTTTTACAAGTGGGCACCCCGCAGTTTCATTCGCGTTAATTTAGCTTTTCCGTTTCTGAGGAATTTTCAGGATAAAAACTATGTATGATTCAGGATATATACATTCTGAACATCGCTATACATACATTTACGATAATATTAGTGGGATTTAGTTCAATTATTTGTTAATTAATATGCTTGAGTTAAATTTTCTGCGTATTATACTTATCATTAAGCTATACCTAGCCAGTATCCGCTCTGGAAAGAACCAGGTTCCAGGTCTTCGGATTTACCCGACTGGAGCCTACCGACTTTAAAGAAGTCTCACCCAATTCAACCATGACCTTTATCAAAAGGTGTGGCTTGTACGGTGAACTATAAGTTAGTCATGAGCCAAAATAGACCCATCTGGGTCGCAGTGGAAGGCGATGAGATCATCCCACTCATTTTCAACCTAACCTATACCTAGCCAGTAAATAAATCAGAGTTAATATATTTAAAACTTACTATACTTGACTTTAGATTAGTGATAAAAATATAGAAAATCACTAACCACTATAAAGTTATATTTAAACCAAGTTTTAGATAAGGCAGCAGCAAATTCTAATTCACATAGTTTTACTTAATTCAAATTTAAGATGATTTATTTAAAAGCACACTTATCTTTTATAACAGGAGGTAGTAATATAAGGAGTGTGATTTGCCCCAAACTCTTAGGTATAAAAACCATAAAACTTCTAGATATAAATTCACATAAACTGTCTTGATACAGATCCAAATAAACCGTCTAGATACAAATCTCCATAAACCGTATAGATATGAATCTCCATAAACCGACTAGATATTAATCTCCATAAACTTCTTGATATAGATCCAAATAAACCGTTTAGATACAAATCTCCATAAACCGTCTAGATATAGCCAATGCTAAAAAGAAAAGATTAAAATGTTAAGACAGGGAATAGGAAATTGGAACAGGATTTAGATAAAATACATTTAACTAATAAATGAACAATTTAAAACTATTAAGTAAATAATTTCACAGAGACTAAAATTATTATGAAAAGAAAAAATCTTAATTAACATATTTAAACATAGTAAAGGATAATATCTTAATACAAACCAAATTATATATAAAATTATATAAAACGTGTTATCCATGTGTGTTACTCATTGTTGATAGGTATTGAGGTTATGTTCAAAATTTGACATTTTATTTAAGAAAATTCTTGTACAAAATATACAGTGTGTCTGAAAAAGTTGGCAACAAATGGGAAACTTTTTTATTATTAAGTTTAGGAAAAAACGTCATTCTTCATAAAAAGTTCTGCAAGGCCTAAAACCCAATATACGATAATCAGATATCGAAATTTTCCAATCGTATACGAGGTTTGTTAAAAAGTATGAATTTTGCTCAAGAGTAAAGTACCTTTATTTTCGACAATATCTAAAATTGTTATTAAGAAAAGTTGATTAGAATTGAAAACTACGTTTAAATGTCTAATTACAGCTATCTACGATAAAAACCAGGTTTTATTATTGTTTACAATTTCTTTAAGATCGAAAATGATCAAAAACTAGGTATCTAAATTATTGACCTGTACAAAATCAAGTTGCTGTGGAAATGTTTTGAAACATATCTTATGTCAGTAAGCTTCAAAACCTCAGTTTGTAATAATTGTACTTTTTTAAATACTAGTAAAAATGCCGTTGAAATTAAGTCTTGAAGAGAAAATTGAAATTGTTTTAATTGTTGGAGATAACTACAAAACTTATAGGGAAGCTGCCATAATCTTTAATAACAGACATCCTGATAAAAATGTACATTTTGCAACAGTAAGTAAAATAATAAAAAAGTTCAAGTGTTCCGGAAATGTTGAGAATAAATTCAAAAAGAAACTTGAGGCATGGGTTGCTACTGAAGAAATTCAAAATCAAGTAATGCTCTCAGCAATAGAAAATCCTAAAGATTCCATAAGAAAAAGGGCAGCTTTACTTGGTGTGCGCAAAGACGTAGTTGCAGGAATATTAAAAGCAAACAAATTTAAACCTTACAAACCCCAGTTCACTCATACCCTAAAAGCAGGAGATTTTAATAGAAGATTTGAATTTTGTGCTTGGTTCCAAAGGGAAGATAATAATTATATGGCACGGTGCATAATTTTTTCGGACGAGGCAACGTTCACTTCTAATGGGGTAGTCAGCTCACAAAATTGCCGTTGGTGGAGTGATGTTAATCCTAATTTCACTGTCCAAACTCGTGACCAATACTGTTTTAAAACAAATGTATGGTGTGGAATTTTTAAAGATAGAATAATTGGACCATTTTTTTTTCGAACTAATATGAATGCTGAACGTTATCTGGAATTTTTAAATAATGAGATTCTTGAATTTCTTCATAACCTACCAATAATGGAAAGGCAACGTACATGGTACCAACATGATGGAGCAACCTGCCATAGTACTAGAAATGTTCGAGAATGTCTTCTACAAATTTTTAACGGAAGAGTAATTGGAAGATTTGTGGACTTTTCTTGGCCTCCAAGATCTCCGGACCTGACCCCCCTAGACTTCTTTTTATGGGGATACTTGAAGCAAAAGGTATACCTTAAAAGACCGTTTGAAAATATTGATCATTTGGAAAGAATAATTAGGGAAACATGTGACGGTGTTACTCCAGATGTTATTAGAAATGCAATAAAAGAATTCTCTCGAAGAACAATTACCTGCTTAGAAAGGGACGGTGGATATGTTGAGGCGTACGTGCAGTGAGGGAAAAGTTAATCCGGATTCTTCTTTTTCATGCATGTAATGTTTGATGTTGTGTTTTGAAAATAAATGATTTTAATTATGTATGCATTTGTTTACATTGTATTATTGATAACTCGTGCAAAACAAAGTCAATATTTATAGCAAAATTTGCAATGAGAAAATGAGTGGTGTAATCAGTAAGTGCACATGAACATAATTTTTAATTTCTATCGATATCTGAGGTTTTGAAGCATACTGACATAAGATATGTTTCAAAACATTTCCACAGCAACTTGATTTTGTACAGGTCAATAATTTAGATACCTAGTTTTTGATCATTTTCGATCTTAAAGAAATTGTAAACAATAATAAAACCTGGTTTTTATCGTAGATAACTGTAATTAGACATTTAAACGTAGTTTTCAATTCTAATAAACTTTTCTTAATAACAATTTTAGATATTGTCGAAAATAAAGGTACTTTACTCTTGAGCAAAATTCATACTTTTTGACAAACCTCGTATACGATTGGAAAATTTCGATATCTGATTATCGTATATTGGGTTTTAGGCCTTACAGAACTTTTTATGAAGAATGACGTTTTTTCCTAAACTTAATAATAAAAAAGTTTCCCATTTGTTGCCAACTTTTTCAGACACACTGTATATTTTCAACAAAATATCAGTATTAAAACTTACCTTACAAAATCAGACGGAATATAAGAATATTAAAAATCAATTAGTATATCGGATTCGTTGACAGATTCAAATCAAATGAAATACGAACTTTTGACATAAGGCAAAAACGACGAATGACATTTGAGTACAGATGATAACGAATAATGGTTTCAATCGTTACACCCCACTACCTTCGGGTAAAAAAAAAATTTTAATTTTAATTTAATTTAAAAAAAAAATTTAATTTTAATTTTAATTTTTTTTTATTTTTCTTTACTACTTCCATATTCTCTCCTTCTATTGCAACTAGCTAGAATGATACAAGAGGTGAAACGATCAATGGATTACCTTTCAAGAGTGTTGCCCGCCGATATCCACAGTAATCAAAGGTCACTGCAAGAAAAGGTCCTTCAAAAATCATTTCACTCCCAATACCACTGCTGAACCAATTACCGTACAAGAAAATTAAAAATTGCAAAAAAAAAAATATAAATAAACAATGATTATACACAATCATACAATGAATAATACAAGATATCGCTGTAAAAAACAAATGTTAACAAAATAAGAAGAAATAAGAAAAGATATACTTCCTATTAGATTAGTATATAAAGATAAGAATATTAGTAAATAAGCATTATATAAATATATGCATGTTCGTTCTTATACAAACTTAAACCACAGAAAATTGCAATAATGCATCGGTAAAATAAAGTTTAAATTAAAGTTAAATCATTAAAGTAAAAAAAATTGTACTGGCATAAACCATACATATATAAGATAAAGGTAAGGTAGAGAATAGTAAATATTCAGATTACTAAGAATTCATGTGTAACAAAAAAAAAAAGAGAAAAACAAACTGAAAATTTTAATACACAAAATAAAGGGACTTGAGACACATATTTAGTTATTGAGTGAAGCTCCCAAAATAGGAAGGGGTTGATAAACTTACAAACTAAGACTTAATACTAAAAATTTTTTTGAAAACAATTGAAATTGTGACTGTAGCCCTTAAAGACTAAAGATTTACAACTTAAACCAGGAAGATTTACTACTTCATCTTTAAGTGCTTGTTTCAAAAAAAATTAAAATGAAAAAATTGATTTTTAACTTAAATCTACACTCTTATGCTATACAAATGTCACAATGAGGGAAAGAGAAGATAAAGGTAAATAAAGGTATGTAAGGCAATGAAAGGTAAACTAAAAAGAATGATCATTGAATTATATTTGCATATTTTATAACTAAGTAATAATGAACCATTTCAAATCAAAGGTAAATAACTTGATATTCAAAAAACATAGTACATTATGTACTAAAGGTAAAAATAATATTATTAAACGATAAATAATACATTCACTTAACTAGTGAGTAAAGATATATAATAATATTATATAAGATAAATTATGAAAATCAAGATAAATAATGTACACACATAAGGTATACGAAACATCTTCGTAATGCTGTCACTTTTCTCAGTGTAAATCAGCAGAGGTATATTCAAAGTAATAAAGTTAGGTAACAAAATATAGTAATGCAAGTTCTCTGTTAACCTAAAGTTAACCCAAATATGAAATTTTGCAATACTCAACTAAATTATTTTCAATATAAAGTGAAAACAGAGGTATCAAATGATATTGCTAAAGGCATAAATTCTCAAATTATAATTGAAAAAAGAATAAAGATATACAAACTTTTACTACTTGTATTAAAATATAATTTAAAGTTGTTTCGGAATCAATTAGTTATACAATAGTGAGGTACTTAACCATATAAAGAAAAACACGAAATGCTAAATAATATAGTTCAAAGTCAACTTAGGTATTTTAATACTGAGTTTAAGGAAAAGGTAATGTTCAAACAAATTAAAATATTACTCAAATTTAATAACAATATATAAATTTACTACCAATCAAGAGAAAAAAATCCTAATAAATGTTTCAGTTAAATAGTAGATACTATTAGCAACTGAATACATATTACCAAAAATTAAGGTAGCTGTTACAGACAGTATTTCTTTAAAAAAATAAGCAGTAGCAGACAGCTAAAAGTTAGAAGGTAATATCTGGTGTGACTCATAAATATTCCAATGGTGTTAAAGGAAAAAATTGACTACAGGCGGTATTACTTGGTCGTAAAGGTAATAGCAAAAAAAGCTTGATATAATATTCTGGCCTGACGGTAAATATTACAATGATGTAAAAGGAAAAAATTGATTACAGGCAGTATTACTTGGTGGTGTAGATAATAGCAGAATAGTAAAAAGCCAGATACTAATTTTTACTATTCTGGCCTGACATCAATGAAAAATTTAGTAATATTTTAACTTATTAAAAGGAACGGTATGGAAATCAAGACAATTTCAGAATATATTATTCACTGTCAGAGGTATCATTATTAACGTTAGGTATGACTTCATTATCATCATCTTCAGATAAATATAAAAAGCAATATATTTAATTAGTTAAAGGCACAAAGTTTTATCACTAACAAAAAATGTTTACTCGATAGGCACAAAAATCAACTTTAGGTAAAATCCATAAACTATACACTTTTATCAGTGTATAATGAATATATAGATATATCACTAGCAAAATATGTATAAATAAATGTGTAAATATGTATAAATAAACACTGGACCTAGTACAAAATGCAGATATATAAAACTTGATGATACGATACACAGATTTATAGAAAAGGTTAAAATAATAGGTAAGAAAGTATTACTAAAAATATACAAGACATGCAGTTAGTATAGTTAACCTCTGTGAAATACCTATATGAATTAGAACGATAAGTTATAAGGAAACTATTTCAAAGTAACCCAGTAGTTGAGGCGCCATTTTTGTAACGTTATACTTGGTATTTTATCTATTTGTTATAGTGTGTTTAAGCTCTATTAATTTTGGGCGTGGGTCAGGTTATTAAATTGAATTACCTTGGAAAATAAGTTGGGCACCACTATATTTAAAACTTCCTATACTTGAGTTTAGATTAGTGATCAAAATATAGAAAATCACTAACCACTAACAAATTATATTTAAACAAAGTTTTAGATAAGGTAGTAACAAATTCTAATTCACATAGTTTTACTCAATTCTAATTTAAGATGATTTATTCAAAAGCACACTTATCTTTTGTATGTATTTGTATGGTATGCTTCAGGACTTCTTTAAAGGGATTAGGGATCCTTATTATTAATGCTGGACTTGAACGATATTGAGAAATTTGGTATTCTAACTTAACTCGAAACGTGTCGATCTACTATAGTTGAACCAAACCACTATTTAGATTGCACCAAACTCTTAGGTATAAAAACCATAAAACTTCTAGATATAAATTCACATAAACTTCTAGATATAGATCCAAATAAACCGTCTAGATATAAATCTTCATAAACCGTCTAGATATAAATCTCCATAAACCGTCTAGATATAATGCTAAAAAGAAAAGGTTAAAATGTTAAGAGAGGAAATAGGAAATTGGAACAGGATTTAGATAAAATGCTTTTAACTAATAAATGAACAATTTAAAACTATTAAGTGAATAATATGAGAAGGAAAAAATCTTATTTAACATATTTAAACATAGTAAAGCATAATATCTTATTAAAATATATATATATATATATATATATAGTGGAAGGGTAGTCTTTGCTGAATAGTAATGTAAAATTCAAACTAATTTATTGGGGGCAGCAGCAATATATAATAAAGAAAACTCTTTAAAGATGATCCAAGCTTTCGGAAATTTAATAACTTATTTCCATCTTCAGGGAATCTACAAAAGGTGTGGTGTGTCTTCATAGGAACATAATATTATTAAGAGAGTGAGTTACTTACATCTTTGTGAGGATGAATTATTAATGATGTTAAATGTTATAATTTTGATGCACATATAGAATTAAAATTACACAGTTTTACAATATAACTTAAAATTATTGTCGTTAAAATTCAGTTTGAAATTTAACTGTTATGTCAATATTTGTGTCATTCGTTGTTTATGTATACAAGTGTGTTAGATTAAATATAGAAATTACTAATAAGGAACCTAGTTAGGAAGATTACTTTGTACCTAAATTATTATTTAATAAAGTTTTATCTGAGAATGCAGTTTGATTAATTATTTCATCATCAACAAAACTGTCACTAATTGTTGTGATGAATGAAAGGATGTTGTAAATTATTTCATCAAAAACAATACTGTCACCATTGTTATGATGAAAGGTTGAATATTAAAAGTTTTTTAATCAGACTTGTATCATAAAAGGTGGTCATTTAAAAAAAAATTAGATTTCATCTGCAATAATACTGTCACTATTATTGTGATGAAGGGTTGTATTGGTGTTGAGTAAGTATGAGTAAATAGCACTTAGATGTTTTATGTCCGTCCTTTTATTAATACAATTTTGATTTTGGTATATCCAAGCCATTTCTAAGAAGAGTCTTTTGGTATAATTGGATTCTGTGTCAAGAATCTTCCCAGCTAGCACAAAAACATCCCATCTACGTTAATAAGCTGCAATTTTAGGCTCTTTAAGCTCGCATGCAATGTACTGTTAATGTAACCCTATCATCCCTGCAACCACCGAATGTCCGCAACGGCAAGACTTTTATAGCACATCTCACAGAAGTTAAAAAGTGAAGTTCGGAAAACATCACACTAGCACTTTTACGGTACTTACCCTGAAAGTTGCTCTGAAACTTTCTATAGATGTTATAATGTGAATTCATTCTACAGCATTATACAGTGTGTCCACGGATGGACTTAACAATACTTGTAAAAATATTTATTTTAAATTTAAAAGTACTTCTTCAATATTTCTTTTGCTTGTTAAATAAATACGATTAACGTTGAGAAATTATGAAAAAGACCTTTTGAAAAATTTAAAATAAATATCTTTACAAGTATAGTTATGTCCATCCTTGGATACACTATATTCAAAATAGTATATTGAGGATATAGTAAAATCTGAAGAAAACAAAATAAAAAATTGTATAAATTTATTATTAAAAAGCTTTTGAAATCAAGAACCAATATCATACAAGTAGAGGTAGGTATTAATAATATAGATAAAAAAAACACTGACAAATTGGACAAAAGTTGGTATAAAGGGTATATAAGGAATATCTCAAAGGTTCACTAGAATCGAAAACACTGAACGCTTGCACGAAAGAGTATAATAAGGTACCTATATTGCAAAGGTTCACTGGTAGCTAAAATGGTGCACGATTGTACAAAAGTAGTAAAAAGTGTATTTATATAAGGTATATTTCAAAAGTCACTAGATTTTTATTAAGATGGCAGTTGTAGGATGCTAAAAAAAGATATTTGCCTACAACTGGTACTAATCATAGTTTTAATATGATATAAACTGAATATTGATAAATTTAAAGTCATAAGGTTTAATAAAACAGCTAATATCATTATGCATTATTGTCATTGCAGGTTCTGAACTAAGTTTTGAGCAAACTATTGATCTTGATGTTATCTTTGAGAGGGACCTATAAGAGTTTGGAATTGCAGATGTCGAGAAGCATCATTTGTTTTCCTGTATAAGTTATTGAACGGTTTGATTGATAGTGACAGCCTGGTACACTTTATTAGATTCCTTGTTCCTGCCAGACTTACTAGGCATATGAAACTATTTTATGTAAATGCTCATAGAACTAACTATGGACAGAATTTATTTGTAGACCAACTGATGTCCAATTACAATAAGTATTTTTCAAATTATGACATTTTAAAAGGTTTATTTTTTAAATTGTCAACTTTTATTACACTATTGACTTCATTTTTATACTGTGACAATTTTATTAATTTCTTTATTTTATTTTGATATTTTAACCATTTAGAACTTTATATATCAGTAGCGTACTGTAAACAAATAAATATGTGAACTTAATTACATAGTTTCTTCCGTAAAAATAACTTTGTAGATAATAAATTTACTTGTTTAATTATTATTAAGAAAATAATATATATATAAAGAAAATAAAAAATATGCTCGTTTAAATCGTTGCACCTATTTTTAGTTGATTTTTACTTACTTTGTTTTTTTAAATAAATAATAACATTTATTTTGACTTTTGCAAATTTTATACTTAATAATGGATGTTCAACTTATACAGAACAATGTTTTTTAGCATGATATTCTGCTATGAAAGAAAAAGAAATAATCTCAGATGTTATATATTCTTCTTCAACCAATTCTGTATTAACTTTAGCTTCTAAAATTCCTGAGATTTTTACTAGAATTATAATCCAGCACAAAGGAAACCTAAAACACAATATTTTTAAAATTTATTTTTAGTGATTAAAATATTATTACACTAGGGCGACCATACTTACAGCAATTGGTATTGTGCAGCAAACGTACAGCAAAATGGCATAGGTGTATATATATCCAGTGAAATGCTGTATTTATCCACCAAAACGTCACTACTGTCCAGCAATGGTAATACTTAATTTACTGAAACGTAACAAATTTAAATGTTATTTATCTTTAGTGAACTACATGAGCACTTCTATACTGCTGTTCTAGCAAGAAAGGTTTTATCTGCAAAATTAGCAGTTTTTTTTATGTGTATTTGTCTACATTTTATCTTTCTCGATACTGAAAAGGAATGTCTTATTTGTAACAAAGGTACTAAAATGTTAAAAAGTTACACAAAAAAAGGTTTAAAAGATAATAAATATAAGTTTTCAGATAGGACTTCTCTTGTTAGGATGGCAGTATAGGACTTCTCTTGTTAGGATGGCAGTATATGACTTCTCTGTTTTTGTATTTTTATAATTGGGAGTAGGGTTGAGTATTGGTCAAAGGTATCAATACCAGTATCATGTGAGATACTTTGTGGTAGAGGCATCGATACTGTTCGATATTATGTTAAAGATATTGATATTTATAAGTCTCGAGTAACAAAGTATCGAAAAAGTAAAAGATTTTTGTTAAACGGCTGGCAACCCCCATTCAACAGGACGGAGTAGGCAACTTAACTAATAACAAGAGTGCATCAGTAAAGTATATTCTGTAGTCGACACCTTTTCTTTCTCTACTGGTACTCTACCTGGTACAAGTTATAGTGTCAATAACTGGCAATTTACCTTATAATTAAATAACAAAAAAACAGTGGTAACGCTTAATCATATTACCAAGTTTCACCACATGCACAAACTAAAATATTTCAGTACAAATATTTGAACAAACCTTATAATCTCTGACCACACACATAGGGATACAATACTTGCTTCTAAGTATCACTATGGCGATAGTATTGGTAATTCAGTGCCTAAATATCGATACTTTCATTGTTTAATATCGTTACTTCTATAGTATTAAGGCATCAATGATCCCTATTATCATGTAAAATAAATATTTCATCATTTAATTGTATCTACTTGTTTACAATGATTTATTTTTTATTGTATTTGGAAATTGAAATTTTACCATCTAAAACAACAGACAATAAATTAGAAAATGTATTGAAAAGAAGAAAACAACTTACCAAACTTATTCAAACGTATAGTTTCCAATTTCTTTAAAATCTGAAACATGGAGGAAAGATTATTAATCTGAAATAGGTACAAGAAAAAGTGACAAGTGACATTTTTTTATGTTTTGTTGGTTATGACAAACGAATGGCTACGTTCGAAAGTCCATAGTACTTCTCGTGGAAACTTTTTTAGCAAGTTACTTAATTACGTTGTGTTATCATAACAGGCAGGTTAAATACGTAAGTAACAAATAGATGTTTCGCGAGGTTTTGATTTCCCTCAACAACTTCTCATTAACGTTGCAATTACGTTGTATGGGTATGTTATTATGTTCCCTTAAAACAACATCGCCGAAAGGCTTGGTAACGTTATGTGCTAGCTGGGTTAGATGCATCATAGTCCATTCTGTGGTCTAAACTGTTAACATGTTCAGCTAAAGAGCACCTTTCAGGGTGTAACCGTGCGTCACTTCTGTGAGAGATTATTCTGTTACCTAGTGATCTAGATGTTTCACCAATGTATACTTTATCACAATCTTTGCAAGGAATTTGATAAACAACATTACATAAGTTTTTTAATGGTGTTTTGTCCTTTACTTTGGTGTAAATAGAGTTTATAGTTAGTACTGTTTTATTAGCTATTTTTACATTTAATAGTGATTTTAATATTCTAGTTATATTTGGTGTAATATCTCTTATGTAAGGTAAACTTATGTGTTTTGCTATAGTAGTGATTTCATTATTATTAACGTTGTTGAAATTGTTAGAAATATTATTATTATTATTATTATTATTATTAATATTATTCAGTTGATCACTTAATTGAGCATCATGTGTCAGGGTAGACGATAGATTGAAAAGTGTATTATTTATTAAACAAATGACAACAATATCCTAATAGACTGGTACAGAAAACCTTGTCAGTCAGGACGTTACCTACATTTCAATTCATATCACAATTACCAAATGAAAGTCAACTTGATAAAACAAATGAAAAACAGAGTAATCAAAATTTCTGACAAAAGCTTTCACAATAAAAACCTCAACATCCTTAAAAACCTCTTCTTAGATAATACCTATCCACTACGTTTAATAAATAATACACTTTTCAATCTATCATCTACCCTGACACATGATGCTCAATTAAGTGATCAACTGAATAATATTAATAATAATAATAATAATAATAATAATATTTCTAACAATTTCAACAACGTTAATAATAATGAAATCACTACTATAGCAAAACACATAAGTTTACCTTACATAAGAGATATTACACCAAATATAACTAGAATATTAAAATCACTATTAAATGTAAAAATAGCTAATAAAACAGTACTAACTATAAACTCTATTTACACCAAAGTAAAGGACAAAACACCATTAAAAAACTTATGTAATGTTGTTTATCAAATTCCTTGCAAAGATTGTGATAAAGTATACATTGGTGAAACATCTAGATCACTAGGTAACAGAATAATCTCTCACAGAAGTGACGCACGGTTACACCCTGAAAGGTGCTCTTTAGCTGAACATGTTAACAGTTTAGACCACAGAATGGACTATGATGCATCTAAGATTCTTGACACAGAATCCAATTATACCAAAAGACTCTTCTTAGAAATGGCTTGGATATACCAAAATCAAAATTGTATTAATAAAAGGACGGACATAAAACATCTAAGTGCTATTTACTCATACTTACTCAACACCAATACAACCCTTCATCACAATAATAGTGACAGTATTATTGCAGATGAAATCTAATTTTTTTTTAAATGACCACCTTTTATGATACAAGTCTGATTAAAAAACTTTTAATATTCAACCTTTCATCATAACAATGGTGACAGTATTGTTTTTGATGAAATAATTTACAACATCCTTTCATTCATCACAACAATTAGTGACAGTTTTGTTGATGATGAAATAATTAATCAAACTGCATTCTCAGATAAAACTTTATTAAATAATAATTTAGGTACAAAGTAATCTTCCTAACTAGGTTCCTTATTAGTAATTTCTATATTTAATCTAACACACTTGTATACATAAACAACGAATGACACAAATATTGACATAACAGTTAAATTTCAAACTGAATTTTAACGACAATAATTTTAAGTTATATTGTAAAACTGTGTAATTTTAATTCTATATGTGCATCAAAATTATAACATTTAACATCATTAATAATTCATCCTCACAAAGATGTAAGTAACTCACTCTCTTAATAATATTATGTTCCTATGAAGACACACCACACCTTTTGTAGATTCCCTGAAGATGGAAATAAGTTATTAAATTTCCGAAAGCTTGGATCATCTTTAAAGAGTTTTCTTTATTATATATTGCTGCTGCCCCCAATAAATTAGTTTGAATTATATATATATATATATATATATATATATATATATATATATATATATATATATAGATTTATAGTTGTCACATACGAGACCCATAAATACATGTGCAAGATACTATTAGAGGCCCGGTTTTCACATGCGAGGCCCGAAAACGGGCCTCGCAGGTCAAACACGTGTAAATAGAGCTATTTTTCATCACCCAACCCCCCAAAACCACAATCTCATTTTTTTTTTTGGACTCATATGTGATGTGGATATCTCCTCTTATACGGTTTTTAGTTCATTATATTTCTTACTAGGGTGCACTCCGAGCGTTTTGTATATAATTTCTATTGCCAATGCGAGGCTCTCGTATATCCGTTAAATGTATTTATTCATTGTCAATTCCGAGTCCCTTAAATATGGCAACGTTGTTCGTGTGCTGAGGCCCTACTAGTTTCTCATAGCAGGTACATAAAATGTTAATGAATAGGATTTAATATCCCAGGCATCAGCTGTTGGAACCCAAAATAAATTTAACCATTACTTTTTATTGTAAGACTTTTAAGATAATTTAAAATTTTCTAGCTTTGTACAGAACACTAATATTTTAATATTTTTAATGTCTCAAATCTTGAGTAACGTTTAAATAAGTTTCAAAAATGGATCTACTTAAATAGATACACAATTTTCTTTGTTTTGTAAATAGGGTTTTCAATAAATAACAAACTAAACCTCCAAGTTGATCCCATTACAAATAATTATCAAAAAAATAAAAACAGATAAAAATTATAATTGTTACCGTTGTTATAATTGTGTACCAAGGCCGTAAAGTTGATCTTTTTTAACTGAATTGGAAATTTGCGTCCCTGGCCAAGCTGGTTAGACCAAAAATGATCATACGGCCGAGGTGCATACAATATTTTTTTAGGCGACCGTTTTATGTCGTGTTTTTTGCTTGCTATTTGTAGTTTGGTACAGGAGAGGGGTGAACAACATAAATATTTGTTCCGGTGGTATGAGCTCTCGTCTAACTTTTTCTGGGAATGAAATAATTTGCTTCTAGTCGTCTGTAACAATAAATAAATCCTTTGCGCCGTCTAGTTTTGCTATTATCGATGTAAGAAAATATCTAAACTTATACCAAAAGTACCAAAACTCGACGATAAAAATGCTTAAAAAGGGTTTCAGAAGCGGCGCAAGGCGTGGGCGACGTGGGCCACCGTCTAGGCGTCGCGGCCTGAAGGGTCTCGCGCCTCAAAAGTTTAATGCAGCTGTCTTTAACTTATGAAAAATATTTATTCTCACATATGACCTATTTATATGTAAGCAAAAATTATATAGAAGAATGTTAACTTTCAAACACTCTCTATTTTAACTTTAATATAAAAAACAACGAATAACGAATTATTCTAAATAAGAAAGAATGTCAAATTATAAACATTATCAAAATCTGTTTTTTGTTCCAATATATGTATATCTCTGGAAGTGGCGCCGTAGTGATATAACAAATAGGTAATATCGTTTTTTTATACCTACATAGATATTAGCTTATCTACGCTCAGATTACAAGACGAAAAAGTATGCTATTGCGTTCAACTAAACGAATATATTTCATATCCATTCTAGGTAGTGAGAAGACTGCAAAAAAATTAAATCCACCAATAATAGTTCATATTTTAGACACCCAACCATTATTATTTTAAATAAGTGACAACTCTGTCAAACTAATTGCCATTATATTTTTTGGTTATTAAGATTAAATATATAATAAAATAAAAGTTATTTTTGTGTAGAAACGATAAATAATATCATTTTTAGTATTATTTGGTTAACATTTTAAAAATTTTTATCAATCTTTATGAAACTAATTTAATTAAGAGTATTAAAACTAAAATCACAAAAGTGGCCGTGGAGGTGTGAGCAGAGCATTTGCTTTTCACGCGAATAGCTCAAGTTTGAATTCGTGCTCGAGACAATTTTTTTTATTTTATTTTAATTTATAAATTAATAAAATTCATTAATTATTTTAAAATTAATTATTTTGGCTTAACAACCTAAAATAATTTTTTAAATTTGTAGATTTTTGTTAGTGGGTCGTAGAAAAAATATACTGTACGACTCAAGTTGATTGTCCATATCTACTCTTGTTGCACAAACTACAATTTTTACTAAGTAGGTATGCTACATTGGTAAAATCCTGTAAATGGCCATATATTCGCTTATTTTGTTTTCTGTTTGTATAAACAGATTTTGATGTGAGAATCCACTGATTGAAAGGGATAAATATTAAATAAAAAGTAAACCGGTCCATTGAACTAAAATAAGTAAAAAAAAAATGGTTTTATGGTTAGAACCTTTAAAAGTTTTGCTCGTTAAAGAGAAATATTTAAACTATTACGCACATATAGTGTGTCAATTCAAAACTGCTTTTAGGCAATCGTTCTATGCAAGAATATTAAAAATAAACTACTTTATTTATAAAACAATATAATTATATTAAAAACTAAAAATCGAATTATTATATTTAACAAAACGTTCCCATTTGGTTTACTTTTTTTTATTCTCCTCTAATATTCGATTCTAGAGGGGAAAAGTAAATCATTTAAAAGGTGCGTCTTTTGCGTTTTTGTTTGCGCTCTTTCTCTTTCTTTACTTTTCGCTTTTTTTTTCTTTTCTTTTTCTTTCCTAAGACATCCCCCTTTATATGATTTTTGACTTATTTTTGTATTTGTTTTTAAAAGCATCACCTTTAAAATTATTTAAAGTGGACTGTTCTCGAGTGGGTGAGAGTAGTGATTTCAAACCTTACGAATTTTATGAAGATTTACAAATAATGATCCTAAATTTACCTGATTTCAATAAAGGTGTAAAACAGCTGCTCCAATACATAATAGAAAATAAGTTGAAAGAAATGTATCCAAATATTTATATTGTTATTCAAATTTTGTTAACAGTACCAGTAAGTACAACTGCTGAAAGGAGCTTCTCAAAATTAAAACTAATAAAAAATTAAGACTTTAGCATTGTCAATTTTATCTATTGAAGCAGATATATAATCTGGATTATGGTACAAGAGTTAAGTAAAGCTAAAAGCAGGAAATTTATGTTTCTGTAATTCTTTACTGCTAGTAATAATTACTTAAAAATATTAGTTAAAGTCTAAGAGTTGTTAGCATTTTTTTATACAAGTTTTAATGTTATTTCTCTATATAAAATACGTCTTCTTACGCCTCCAGAGGTCCTTGCAAAAATATATCTTGCCCACATAAAATTTAGGTCTTGCTCCGCCACTGAAGAGTTTTTTTATTGTTATAGACGTCTAGAAGTAAATTATTTTATTTTCAGCTAAGACGAAAAACTCCATCGATGTGAAACGTTATTTTGAATTTGACAGGTTAAACGACAGCTCCCACCACCGGGACAAAGTACCTACATGTTATTCACTGCCTCCCCCTTTCCATGTAACTAACTAAAAAACACGACATGCCACTTTAAATATTTTTTTTGACGTATGTGTTCTCATCTAGTTTTCTATAAAATGTGTTTCTAATAGATTTACAATAAAGATAAGACTTTTTAACCTTTAATTTTACTAGATATTAAATAATATTTTTTTAGTCTTGTACAAGAATTTATTCTTCCTATCTTCATCCTTTATATCCGTCTTCAACTTATTTGAAATAATAATTTAAAATCTGTAAATTATAGATACTTACCTCATTTGTAACGATTCCATCATTTTCATTTTTGTTAGTTTCAATTAAAAAAGGAACATTATCATTTTTTGAAATTAAAATGTTTTCATTTTTACCAATATTGTTACCTACATTAACATTGCCAATATTGTTTTCAACATCAATATTATTTTAAAACAAACATGATAAACATAATAAATAAAAAAAAAATCATCTTCAATGAAAATTCTTTATAATTTGTTATTAATCAATATAAATAATACATTTTCTTTACATTGTCACTTACGTCTTGAAGACTTTTTGACGTAAAATTGACAGGCTGTAATAATGTATAATAATATGCTTTTTCAGTGCATCCAATCTCGTATACAAAATCGAAAATATACAAATTTGATATTGATTCTAAACTATTCAAATACAGAGTCACTTTATTATCTGGTAAATTAATTAATTCTGAAGTAGGAACAAGACATTCATCTTTCTATGACAATTTTTTATTTTTATTTTCATTCAAAATAGTTCATAAAATATAAAAAATTGCTATATTGCTAAATGTTACTCTAAAATATTTTTATTCAACTTTTTTATCATTGGTTAACACAAGTAGGTACTGTCACTAAAATGTGTATCAATTTTCACCAAAACTAATGAAAACGATTATTATGAATTCTGGTATTTAACACCCCTGGTGAACACCCTATATCATAAATTGTTATAGATACAAGAATACGTTGTTTATACAGGGTGAGTCAGGAGGAGCGCACCAAGCTCTAGGAGTATATTATACACGTGAAAATAATGTAAAAAAACTCATGTTCTTATCCGATTTTCATTTGTTTTCAAGTTATAGCATATTAACAAATAAACAAATTTACACATAAAAATTCTCTTATTCTAAATTTGAATAAGTATCTGGCATTTTGCAACACTAACAATTACATAAATTCGAAATTAAACGTTCAGTTACTGTTCACTGTACACTGACAGTTCATCAAACCGTCAGAATTATCAAATGCCTTTGAGCCTTGAACATATGGCATACTTTGATAATGTTAAAATTCAGAAATGGAAGGCTAGATGAACATTTTTTATTACGCCATAACTTGAAAACAAATGAAAATCGGATAAGAACACATGAGTTTTTTAAATTATTTTCACGTGTATAATATACTCCTAGAGTTTGGTGCGCTCCTCCCGACTCACCCTGTATATATATTTTTTTCGTCAAAATGACGTAAATTGGGAAAGAATGTTATATCAAAAGCTGCGGGCCTAGATGGCCTTTAGAACTGATATTAACCGGTCCAGGTATTAGACCGGAATCGCTTAGCAGGTGAGCTCTTTCAAACTGATAAAAAGAAAGTAGGAATACAAATTCTTAAAAGCTTAAAAAAAGTGATATTAAAATGTTTGCTTTGTTTTCCATAAAAACTAAAACAAATTTTGAAACAGTGGTTCCAGCGGAACACAGAACTTTATTTACAAAAAAAGTTATCTAAAAAAAATGTTTCTGAAGTAGGCCATGATCGACAAATATAAAGATACGATTCATGTCCCATGTCCGTAATAACTACGAACGATTCTGAATTAAATTCAAAATAAAACTTAAAAAGAAAAATAATTTAATGCTCCGACATGCGTAAATTTTTCTAAAGCCAACTTTAGAAACATTTCTTTGAATAATTTTATATTTTTGCTTTAACTTAAAATTAAAAAAAAAATATTTTAAAATTTTAAATGTCTATATTTTCACTTAATCTTCTAGACAAAGATAATTGGCAATATAAATTATTCCTCTCACCCTCTGTAAAAATAAAAATCTGTATTCCTCATTTTGGCAAAATCTGTGCTGATGTCAAATTGGCGTAATTAAATCATTGGAACCCAGCGTTGAGCGAGACAGATTCACGATTAAAATTATAGTTTTGTTTTGTCTGTATTACTATTGTTAATGTTTTATGTTAGAGGGCAAAAACAATAATTAAAGTCAGAGATTTAGTGTTTTAAACGGATGATATAGTTTAAATTAATACCCTCGCCAACCTTTTTTTTTATTTAGAATACAACAAAACAAACAAATAAAGATATAATATATCTCCTTTTATAGGCATCTCTATAATACCTACAACTTCTCTACATAACATTTTTCTCTCCGTAAAATAGATTATTCTAAAAACTCACAAAGTGGAATCGATAGTATTTCGGAACAAGTCAAACGCTGTAAACAATTTTTGTACAGACCGCATACTTTGTATCGTAATATTACCGTTTTCGCACGTGTTGGAACAAACCTATTATACCACTATACGCGCGAACTCATAGAAAAGAGATTTGTTGTAAAGATCTGTAAAAATTCTTCGAGTCAAACCTTTTGAAGGGCAAATTTCATGGGCCCATCTTGACAACGTCGCAGGGACTCGTATGTATATTGAAAAAGTAATTTATAAACAGAAGGCCTCTCATGTCAGTTAAACATTGTTAAGGGACTCGCATGCACGTTGCAAACATGTATGTTTAAATTTTAGAAATATATTACCCCTCTTGTGGCGTTATAATTTAACATTATTAGTACATTCTAAAACATTAAAATATATATTCAAAAAATCACTCCTTCAGGAGGGCCTCGGGTGGTGTGTTGACTACATCGGGCCTCGCTTTTGTATTTGGCTACGTATATATATATATATATATATATATATATATATATATATATATATATATATATATAAAAGCCAAAAATGGCTTAGTCTTTGCCGACTAGTTAGAAAATAAACTAAGGAAATATATATATAAATTATCCATGTGTGTTACTCATTGTTGATAGGTATTGAGGTTATGCCGGAACTTGACAATTTATTTAAAAAATCCTTATATAAAATATATATATTTAACAATATATTAAGTAAGGTTTAATTTACCTTACAAAATCAGACGGCCAATAAGAATATTAAAAATCAATTAGTACATCGGATGTCCAAGATAATTTAAAAATTAAAATCAACTTGATTCGTTGACAGATTCAAATCAAATGAAATACGAACTTTTGACACAAGGTATAAACGACAAATGACATTTGAGTAGAGATGATAACGAATAACGGTTCCAACCGTTACAATCTATGCTTATAAACTTCTTGCTAGAGATAGTTAACGTTTTGTAAAACTTTTAACAAAGATCTCTTCGCTCAATTGCGCCATCTATTATTCAATAATCAAAGTAAGAGTTGTAATGGCTAATAAGTTATATTATTTTTTATTAATATCGTGGTAATTTAATTATAATTGTTATTGGAATATTTGTTTTAGCTGCGTATTAAAGTTTATTTTTAAGTGATTTTCTTAAATTAAAAGATGTTGTAGTTGAATGTTATAAGTGTTAAATTTAATTTTATTGTTACCTTTTAGTGCATTTGGATACGCACCTGTGGGCGCCAGCCTGTCGAATATCACCTCGCTATGTAGCTCGATTTTGTTGATCGGCTTTGGACTTCCAGTTTATTAGTTTCCGAAATTGGGGTCCAAATATGTAGGGGCGGTAGTTCGCATAATTTAAGACCGATTCGCAGATTTCATTTTTCCAAAATATTAAAAATAAAAATAATTAAAAATTAATTAAAAATTTTAAACAGGTACGGTCCTGCACAGCGATGGGTTCACCTCGACTCGCGCGCGCTGCGATTGCACAAGAAAAACAAGCGGAGGGAGAAATTTGCAAATCGCATCTGTTTTTGAGTTGTAAATCTCGATGAGTAACCAATTAGGCGACTATTGCGCTACGCGCTCAGGGTAGGACCCGCTTTTTGATTTTTTTTATAATGGTTCTATTTTGTTTACTATAATTTTTTTAGAAAAATTAAATCTGCCAATCGCTCTCAAATAATACGAACTACCACCCCTACAAATTTGGACGCCAAGTTCGGAAACACCCTGTATAGTTCAGTGTTGTTTCCTCGAGCGCTTCATTATGTATTTGTGTATTAATAAAACATCATTGTTTTCAATAATTTATTAATCACAAACAAAAAATCAACATTTAAAAACTTCAATTGTTTTCATTTTGACATTTTCCCCTTTGACATATTTGTTTAGCAGCTCATCTAGATCATTATCATTGTAATAAACTACAAATCCTTTGGGCGACAAACCTTCAAAAACTGTACAAACCGAAGGTTTTAAATTATAAAAAAAGAGTACTTGATCCCGCGACGAGAAATTTTGAATTAGAGTTTCTATAACGGTAGCTGCAGTAAAATCGGCGCCGTAAATGTGTGAACAGTCTATAACAACTGGGACTTCTTGACGAATACTGTATTTGGTGACGATGTTTCTTACATAATCGACTGACGGGAAAATAAGGCACCTATCTGGAGTTAGTAGAAGGTAATCGATTCCACCTGTGGTCTAAAAGTTAAAAAATACAACAGATAAAGAAAAAATTATCTTTTTTAATTACACATTCCAAAAAATAGGTTATTGCATATTCATACACCTACTTAAAGAGTGACATCTAGAGCTAACAGTGATAAATAAAGCACTAGTTTGGCCCAATATTTTAATGTTTTTTAATGAAATTATCGTAAGATAACTTACTTTTAATTGTTCCACTTTAATTTTTGGTCTGGCAGCGTGATATAATATTAGTAAAATATTTATTCCAATTCCTACTAAAATTCCTACCTCTAGATGTAACACCAGACATGCAATTAGAGTCACTATGAAGATAATGAAACAGCTTTCTGAAATAAGAGAAAAATATTATTATTATTATTATTATTATTATTATTATTATTATTATTATTATTATTATTATTATTATTATTATTATTATTTAACTATTTTTTTTAAGTAGTTTCTGTCGGTAGAGATAATAGATGTTTTCATTAGAAGACATAATGCCGTTGCAAGGTCATTGCAAGAGCTTTGCGACATCTATCAGTTTACACAACAATAGAATCGGCATTTTATTAAAAAAAAAAAAAAAAATGTAAAAATGTAAATTATCGTTTTGGCAGTCTAAGGTTATGGCGTCAGAATAAACGGGATCGGTTAAATGTTAATAATTAATTTTATATTTTATAGGGATACTTAGAAGCACCTATTAATTTTTTCATTCGCGTAAATTTAAATTTAACAAAAAAATTAGAACTCCTTTATTGGCCTTTAGTTAGGGTGACTCCAGGTCAGTCCCTCTTCAGCATTTTTTTTTTTAACAGAAGCCTCAATGATTGTAAGCATTTTCATCTCTTTGGCGTGGTCCCTTCCATGGAATTTGGGACACAGTGTATAGAATTAAATTTAAAGGCTATGATTTCATTACCCTGAATATTTCATATCCATAGGCGCCGAATCCTTGGGGCTCTGGGTGCGCAAGCACCCAGAACAGTTTTAAACTGGGTACGGAGCACCCATAGCACAACGTGGACAAAAAGTGCCAATAAGTGAAATATAGAAGCTGTCGTGGCCCAAGTTCGTAGAGCGACAGGATGCCTCAATGCGGCATCAGTTTTTCATTGGTTGTCAGAGTTGTGTGCTGAGGCGTTGCACGTTGCGATAATCCTAATGCAAAATATTAAAGCTTTCTTCTTAAGACCCAACTGAATTTTTTTCTAAGAAGACGATTTTTCCTTCGAAGTAATACAAGATGTCACTTTAAATTTTTATCTCTTAATTTTTAACAAATACGTAACACGATGAGTTTAATAAAACGTATATTTCGAATTAGCACGGTAGCAAATTGGCCCCACCTTATCGACAGAACATTTTTAAATCTTAACAAAAGTTTCCTTAAATAATTGGGACACAAATAAAAGAGTGTATTTTGCGTTTTAGCTTTTAAATACTACAAAAAATGGTGGAAATTTCATAACTTTTAAATATTTGTTAAATATCACTTATTAAAATATTATGCATTAAAAGTAAAACAAACTATAGACTTTCCACCATTCTTTACTTTACTCTGAACCCATTTTTAAAAACAATTTCTGAAATTATTATTGTTCGGAACTGTATTTTTTGTGATAAAAAAAGTCGCCGTCAGTTGTCATTGACAACGTGTTGAACTTGGACTTAAAGGTTCATTATTCTTGTTGTATGAAACCCTATGACATCAAAGAAGAACGACTAATAACGGTCTACAATTAACAAGACGAGAGCTCTATACATATGCTATCGAGAAAATGCTTGAGGGGATAAGGGAGAACATTTACAAGTTGCTCCAGATCAAGCACCGTTAAAAAGGAACGTTCATTTAGAGTCAGAAACAGCTCTCTAGTAGTGCTCACGAGTAACATTTTTTGTCAGTTTTACCCCCTGAACGGAAACCCTCTAGCGGGGATGAGACTCAACCCTAAAATTTTAAATGCAAAGAGGGGTCGAATGATATTTTATTTTAAAGATATTTTTACCTAGATTATAACCCCCAAGTTTTACATCGCTACTATCTACGTAGCCCATACAGTGGCTAACCAAAAGTTATTAAAAAAAAAAGAAATTTTTTGTAATAATTCTAGTTTTATTGTTATCAGATAACATTTTTTGGTCGCCGCACACTGGGGCAAGAAGCCCTCAAATTTGGCAATAAATAAAAAAATTAAATAGCATATACACTCTACCTCATATTTTTTTCTGATATATTACTGTCCACTAGATAATAAAGCGAACAAGTGCGATCTTCTGTCTCACGCGTTTCATCACCACCCTCAGTCGAAGTTACTTATCTGAGGCGAGTATATATTCATTGTTATTTCGTAGTTTTTGTGCTGTGTTTAGGCTGTATTTTGATCTTTTATTTTCAAATTTCCGTCATCGAGCCTTTAAGTTCAGCTATGTATTATTATTTTAATAAGTAAAAAGTTGTAGAAAAATAAACGTAATCCTATAATATTGGGGTTAAGTAAAATGAAGGTAAAACGTTCAAATTTTAAAATATTCTTAAATACATGAAGGCTATTTGTTATGTTCCAAAGCAGTCCAAGCTTTAAATTTCGACTTTTCATAATGAATATTGTTTGTACTTTTTGAAATAATTTAGTTTTTGTGCACTTATTTGCACTTTTCTTCACAATTTATGTTTTTTCAAAGTATATGGCGGGACGATCGTCAAAAACGAATTCTGTCTTTGTAAATATATTTCGTTTATTAATGAATCAATTTTATTGTCCTTAGGCTCATTTTATAGGCAACTAAATATGCTTCCAGACAGACATAACAAACAGCCAGAAATGTAAAATTTAAGATGGCCGACCTAATTGAAGAAAAAAAACGAGCCTAAAAGTAACCCATTTTAAGCTCGTTCTGCGTAATAATTATAAATTAAATATAAAATCTGATAACAAAAGTTAAATATCTAACCTATTTTCTTTATTTTAAGACCTCTCCGAGCACGATTGGTCCATTCAATCGTAAGATATAGACAATCAAAGTTGTCTAGTTTTTATGTTTTCATAGAAGCTTATAATAACACATCATTATGCTTTGCAACGCTGCTATTTTAGTTTTTGACCGATTTGGACTCAATGCGTCTGATTTGGTAGGTATGTAAATATACTTTCCGACCATTAAATTAAAATGGCGGAAATTTTAAATTCCAGGATGGCGAACCTAATTGAAATATGAGTCGATTTAAAGCTAGTTTATTTTTGGTAGATCTGGGAGCATAGTTAGTTATCTATAACATGGAGCCTAAGAACAGTAAAATCGGTTTATTATTTAAAAAATGAAAATAAAAACAAAATACAGTTTTTTATAGCCCACCGGGTAAAAATAAAACATAACAGTGTTTCGCACATAACAATTTAATTTATTTTTTATTTTATTTCTGGAACGAGGTTGAACACTATGTTTTTATCGAGAAAGAAACTTCTTGATATCATGAGAAGTTCTGGAAAGAATGAAATTAATAGAATTTGCTCACAACACCGCTAGATACTTTTTTGAAAAGTACCCACGGTCAATATGCTTCCGACATTGCACAAATACTTTATATGAGCCTGAAATAATATCTTCTGCTTCGTTGCCTTTAGACCAATTAACAGAGAAAACTAATGAGGACGTCTTTAATTCTTTTTTACTTAGTTTCGACCTTGTAATCACGAGCAAACGAAAATTTAAAAAGAAAGAAGCTGCAGCACTTTCCTAAAAAAGCAGTAGATTTATTTAAATCTGGACTTGTCCAGCTTCATAGCCATGGTATATTCATGACACTGATGATGACCGTGGAGACGACAAAGAAAATGTCTTATCACATTCTAAAGAGGATGAAATTTGGTTACAATTATAATAGTTCTTCTAAATGAAATTATTATAATATTACATTTTTATTATCTGTATCTTTAACGTGTGGAGGGTGGATTACCCCCACGGAACTTAGGCCTCATTAGGTCCATGACATTTTTATTGTTAGTATTACAAAAGCAAATACATAGAGGGCCTAATAGAATATAAATTTTTATTATATTATAACTTTCTATTTTTTTTAGCAAACAAACACTTTATAAGCCCTCTATGTATTTTCATTTGTAATACTAACACCTCTACAAAGCAATATTTAACTTACAAATTCATAAAGAGAGCCTGTGATTTATTGCCAACCTTGATGGCTTGTTGCCCCAGTGTGCGCCGTAAAGTAGTAAGATGTAGTTTATTTCGTTATAGAGTCGGCATAAAAATGGCATATCAGTGATAATGGTTTACTCAATTGCTGAGAGGGTGCAAATAATTTAAATTTTTGCGAACAATGGATGTGCTAATAGAATTGCCCAACTGTTTAACAATCAAAATCGACAAGTCCATCACAAGTATATTTTGAGAAACAAGGTCAGTAACTAACAAATAACGTGAAACGGAAAATGCTGTAATAAATGGTACAGAGGTGGCGATTTTAGGGCATGTTGTTCAAGAACCCACATTGAGCACAAGACAGTTGGCGATAACATCTGGTATTAAGAGAAGTTGCATTCAGAAGATATTGAAAAAACACAAGTATCATCCCTAAAAAATACATCTGGTACAAGAACTTAACTAAGACGATTTTTATAGGCGTTTACAATTTTGTGAAAATATGACTGAACAAGCAATTTCTTTTCGACGTGTTTTTTTTTTCTAAATAGTACGGTAAATCGTCACAACTGTCGTTATTGGTCCGATTCAAATCCCAGAATATTTCATGAACTGCATACGCAACATTCGGAAAAGCTGAATATTTGAACTGGAATTTTTGGGAACCGTATAATTAATTGGCCCCTTTTTTTTACCTGGAACTCTAACCGCAGAAATGAATGTGGAATTATTAGAAAACGACATTCATACAGCATTATTAGAGTTGATTGAGAATGACGATCAGAATATAGCAAACAACTTAATATTCCAGCAAGACGGTGCGCCACCCCATTTAGCACTGACTGTTCGTCAGTATTTGGATCGAACGTTTCCAGGTCAATGGATCAGAAGATGAGGAAGTATTGAGTAGCCCCCACGGTCTCCGGATCTAACCCCGTTAGATTTTTTATGGAGCCACTTAAAACTTAAAATTTATGCCACCCAGACAACATCACTGGAAAATCTGCGACAACGGATAATTGATGACACTAAGGATTTAAAACTCCTCGGAGGTAAAAATACCTTCAAAATAAGATTTTAGGGGGAAGTTTCACCCCCGCTAAAGGGTTTCCGTTCAAGGAGTGAAACTGCCAAAAAAATATTTCCCCCTAAAATCAAAAATTGACGGGTCCGAGCGTATTTTCGTAAATGACCTAAGATGCCCAAAATTGGCTCTATTTCGTTTTCAAATTGTCACCCTGTATGTACAATACTCCATTATGTGTATATTAATAAATCATCAAAAATCTTCTAAATTCATGATAGTTAATAAATGTTTTATATTGTGTTTCTACTTATTTCATTGGTATAGCAGCACCACTGAATACCAGTGATGTCTGCATCGAGCATATAGGGTTACCAGAGGCCAGATATCCCGATTTAGGTGGGAGCCTCAAGCATCGATTGTTGATACTTCTGTCTGCCGCTTCAATCCTCAAAACTCCAGCAATTCGACATTGGACAATACCTTTTTTTTAAAGAAAATTTTCATAAAGTCGGCGCTTTAAAATGACTTTTAAAGTGCTTTTACAAACCAGTGGTGACCCTAAGTGTTGTGTGGAGGAGGCAAGGAGCTCCCATTTCCCGCGTAGAGGCCGGGCACCCAAAGAAATTTTTGAGTTCCGGCGCCTATGTTTATATCATCAAAAGTTTGAAAGAGGGCTCCATTTTAAATTAGATTTTTAGGTACTCTCACATGGTAAAATTGTGGCAAAAAGCAATATTTATTTAGTTAAATTCTTCTTTAATGGTTTCTGAAGCAATTTTGCCGAGGTTATGGGTAATTTTTCTTAGTTTGACTAATCTAAGTTTTCCTAAGCGATTTGTTATCATTAGGGCTTTTCTAAATGAAAAATTTAATCAATTTTCGTAATATCGGCATAAAAAAGTTTCAAGAGCATTAAAAATGTAAAATATTTTAAATAGAATAGATACTTGCTTTTTGATCTCCACATTGGCTTTACAACTTTAAGTTCTACCATGAAAACAGTAGCAGCAATTATTACTGCTCCCAGGACGGCGTTGGGAATATAGTAGAAATAGGGAGTGAAAAACAGCAATGCTCCTATTACAAGAAGTCCTGTATATATTCCTCCGAAAGTAGTCTTGACCCCACTTGCGTTATTTACAGCACTTCTCCCAAGTGCTCCCGTACCCGGATATCCTTGAACAAAACTGTTTCCGACATTACAGAGACCAATAGCTATTAATTCTTGCGTAGCGTCTACAGGTTGTCCATTGGCTGTAAAGAATATTTTTTGTATTAAAGGTAACTGCTTAATTTTCAAATATGATGCCTTATATTATCGGTCTAATTTACATTTAGGATAACCTCAGTGGCATAGCGTGGTATCGATACGAGGGGATGAAATGAGTTTCACATTTTATAAAAACAATCAAGTTTTTTTTTTATTAAATTAATTAATTTTGGACATAAATAAAGTATACAAAAAAATGTAGCAGGTTAAAAAAATTATCAAAATAATAAAAAAGAACTTAATTAAAGTAGGACAGTTTAGGCAAAAAAAAATAATGTGAAAGTATTTTAGATTTTAAAATTAGGATCAATCCTTCTAGTGAGCAGTTTTGCGAAAACATTTATTTTATTTTCATCAAATCGCACATCCTCTAAAAAACTGTCATAACACAAAAAAGTAATTTTTTAGATATTATATGCCATGCTATTCAGTTTTTAATTATCCACAATTCAACAAAACCGCCATAATTCTAACATAAAAAACAGTCGCTAGATGGAGAAAGGGTCAGTTTTTCAGGGAGCAAGATTGCCCGCTCTCGGATCCACAACAGTGTCGTATCAGTGTTTGTGTGAAGTATACGTGTGTTGAAGCTCCTAAAAAAAGTCATAAGTTGTCTTACAACTATAATTTAGGTAAGTTTTTTTGAACTAAATGTATTTAAAATAGCAGAAAAGTGCCGTAAAACAATAAACTTCTGTTTTCTACAGTTATAATTTGAAATTATTTTATTTTACATTCTAAAAAAGAGTCATATCACATGTTATGATACTATTTTACCCAACTGCAGCTTTTGTTTACAATTTTACTGAAAAGAAAATAGTTGTAACCTATCTTGTGGTTCTTTTTTGTTTTTATTTTTTAAAATTTCATTTATATGGGTAACAGAAAATAGCCGTAAATATGATATGACTATTTTTTACAAATCTATTTTTATAATTTAATATAAATAGTGAATATAATAATATCACATTACGTCTTATGACTATATTAATCCGAATAATTGGCAGATTTTTTTGATTAAGACAGTTTTAAATGTACAGTATTTAATTGTTTTAATGAAACAAGATTGTTATTCTGTGATATTTTATTTAAGGATTCAAAAATGACTGACAAATTTAAAGGTCGTGGCAAAAAATTGGTAGAACTAGCACATTGGAATGAAGAAAAAGAAAATTATTGTAATAACCGCACAGATAAGTTTTTAAACAGAAGTAATAAGTTTTATTTAATTTTTTCAGACTTTCGTTGACAAATAACTATATTTTTTTTATAGATAACCAAGCTAGTGCAGTAGTTGAACTCATAAAAGAAAATTTTGCAAATAAAAGTTTAGGTAAATTTTTTCATGTTGTTTATTTAATTCTATATTATGACAAAATCAACGGACAGTGTTATTTTTAGATTTTGAAACACTTTCTTTTATACAAACAATTTCATTAGTACTTAAGTAAAGGTAAATTTAGAAATAAAGCAGAAAATATAGTGCTCGATAAACAATGATTCGAAAACACGTGATACACAAAATGATAAAGATTTAAAATATTATTTATTTCAGAAATTCCTATAGTTAATGTAACTCCTGAAGCTTGGCTGGAGATTGAGCCGATGGCCAATTGTAGTTATCACCCTGAAAATCAACGGACAGATAGAATTATAACATCCTATGATTCTTACTCGGAAGATGACGATGACTCTGTGAAAGATCCTAGCTACAACTCAAGTTCTTCCAGCAGATCTTCTAGCACCTCATCGAGTTCTTCTAGATCAACAGATTCTTCTTTTCAAATAGCAAACAATAATAATCCTAAAGTATTAGTAGAACTGTCAATCCAACCAGCTGCTGAAAATATGAATAACGATGAAGAAAATGAAAAACGACCTTTGAACACAATGTTAGTTTGATTGAAGAAGACACTAGAATTATAAAGAAAGGGAGGAAACGTCTTGCAAGAGTCGATGAGTGGCTGACTAACAAAGCAAAAAAATTGCGCAATACTGGCCAGTCTTATGTGTCTAGATCAAAAACAAAAAAAAAATTCCAAGCACGAGCTTTGAAACCCCCCTGTGGTGATAAATGCAAAATAAAATGTTCTTCTAAGGTAAACGAAGACAATAGAAAAAAAATATTCGCTAAATATTGGGAATTAGGTGATATTTCCCTACAAAGAAATTTTATAAATAACTCTATCAAACCTATTGTCCCTGCATTTCGTTTCTCTGGGAAAGAAAAACCTCGGAATTATAATAATGCATTTCATTTTCATGTTAATAGCGTTGACATACGAGTGTGCAAGAAATTTTTTATGGCTACATTGGATGTGAATGATCGCGTTATAAGGACGGTATTTAATAAGAGGGAACTAGGTTTTGTTGATTTGGACAAAAGAGGTAAACATGGTCATCATCGAAAAGTAGATGAGTCGATTAAAGAATCAATTAGAAACCATATCAATTCTATACCACGTATAGAAAGTCACTACATTAGGAACAATTCTAGCCGGCAATTCATCGATGGTGGTAAATGTATTGCCGACTTACATGCAGACTACAAGAAACAGTGTATAGAGCAAGGGATTCAAGCAGCACACTATAAGATGTACTCTAAAATTTTCAATCAGGAGTTTAATATAAGTTTCTTTATTCCTAAAAAAGACCGTTGCGAGTTGTGTGTCAGTTACGAAAATGCAGATGATGCAGGAAAAGAGAAATTACGTCAGAAGTATAAGACGCACTTAGAGGAAAAAGATCTCTCCAGACTTGAAAAAGAGAACGATAAAACCAAAGTGGGTAGTGATTATATTGTAGCCGTTTATGATCTACAAGCTGTTCTTCAAACACCAAAAGGAGACGTTTCAATATTTTACTACAAATCAAAACTTAATACCTTAAATTTTACTATAAGTGAACTTAGATCTGATAATACCGAATGTTACCTGTGGCATGAAGGTGAGGCTAACCGAGGAGCTGATGAGATTGGCTCTTGCGTTCTAAATTTTATTGACAAAATAATGACAGACTACAATGGTTCAGGTATTGAATTGGTATTTTTTTCAGACAATTGCTGCAGACAGCAGAAAAATCGATTTATTTTTTCTATGTACATGTTTGCCTTAATGAAGTACCCCAAAAATTAAATCAACCCACAAATATCTTATCACGGGTCATACTCAAAACGAGGGAGATGCTGTACATTCTACAATCGAAAAAGCTATAAAGAAGAACCTCAGATCTGGTCCCATCTATGTTCCAAGCCAATATGCATTGATAATTCGAAGTGCCAAAAAAAGGGGTAAACCATTCAATGTAAATGAAATGAGTTTTAAAGATTTTTTTTTTGATGAAAAATTTAGCAGAAGATATTGGTTTTAATACCAAAAATTTGAAGACTTCCGAAATCAAGATTTTCAAGGTGATTCAGGGCGAATCAACAAAAGTATTTTATAAGAATTCCTATAAAGATAACGAATTCACTGAAGTCGAGATTACTCGAAAAAGAATGAATTTTCAAACCATTTCAATTAAAAAAAGCTTACAAGTGTAGACCTAAAATAAAAGAGAACAAGAAGAGAGACCTTTTAAGTTTGGTAGAGAGTAACCACATCCCAAACTTTTATGGTAGGTACATTTTACATAAATTTGTAATTTTATATCAACAATAATAATACTTATAATACATAGTACAACATTGTTAAGACTGTTAGATTTAAGGCTGCTAGAGTCTGATTATGTTTAATAAGAGTAGATTTATTATTATTTTTCCTTAAAGTGATATTGTAAAAGTATAATTAATATACCTAAAAGATTTAAATAATATTAGTTTGTACGTATTCATTTTATACGATTTAAATTGTAAGTAAAATTTGTTTTAGTTACTTTAATGTTCAATTTTGACAAAGTTGAGTTTTATTTGATTTTGATACCAGTAAACCTTAGTTTTAATGTTTTAATGTGAGAACTGTTATAAAACATTGAAAAAATTCTCAAACAATTGAATAAACCACTGTTAATTATGTCATCTTTAAGTCGTCCCGGAGCGCCACGGCAAATAATAATAATAGCCGTTCCTTTTCCCTATACAAGCTTCGGCTTCAGGGGTTTAAATTCACTCGTAAGGGGGTGAATTGGGGGTGAGTATTATTATTATATTATTATTAATATGTATAATTTTGTTTCATTACATAAAATAATTTTACGTTTAATGTAGGAAAGTGTCGTATTTTATGACATTTTCCATTTTGAACGAAAAAAATAATTATTCTTGACATGAATTAATATATTTTTTATAAGCCTCCCATAAGTAAATAAATTTAACATTAACTAATAAGGTTTAAAGCTAATAATGAATAATATCAGCGTCACAGTAGCATTAGTAAAATAAAACAAATATTAAAAGGCATTTTTCTCAAAACAGATTTTTTTGTGTTATGACAGTTTTTTAGAGGACGTGCGAAATGCTGCATTACTTAACAGCGAAAACGGCGCACTGGAAACCTGAAACGCGAAATCACGACCGGAAAGGACGGTGACCGCGGCTTGCCTCACCAGGAGTTCAAGATGTAACAAGAGACATCGCATCATAGCCTGTTAAAATATTTCTATTTTTAACGCAGTAGCGTATTCCAATGTCTCGGAAATGTCCATTCGTTTTCTTTATTGTTTAAATTTAAAATGGATGAAACAAAAAGTTACTAGATTTTACTACGACGTGTATATTAATTATTATGTTTTTATGCTAGGCGGCAGTTATCAAAATAATTTTGAATTTGTCAATTTGTTAAAAATTTGTATATTTTGATACAGTTTTTATAAGTATTCAACGAAAAGGTGAAACGATTTAGTGATCAAACAAAAATTTTTAAAACTTAGTTTCCTATTTTAAGAGCTCTAAAATTTTTATTGTAATGTACATCAGTTATATTATCGAAATTATGTTTTGTAATCTATATAATTAAAACCAATTGCACATGAAAAAAATAATTGTATGTCTTACCAAAAGCTTTGCAAATTGCAATATTTTCCAAAATACCAACCATTGGAACAATGATGATACCACTACCCAAATTGTACACCATTTCAAAAAAAGAAACTTGAACTAAGGTGCCATTCTTTTCTGACGTAAAACCAAAAGGTGGAGCTTTGAATGCAGGTAAGCCTTGAGGGACAGTTCCAATAACCAGAAATGGAGGTTCACCTCTGCTACAATAGACGTATCCTATAAATCCACAAATTATAACCAATATTGCATTGCGACCTGTGCCTATCACCCATGTTAAATTATTGAATACTTTTTTTAAAACTGACGGTTTTTCATCTTCTGTTCCAAGTTTTTGAGAACCAATTGTCTAAAAGTAAAGAACATTAAAGCAATATAATCTTATTAAAACAAATAAGGCATACTACAGAAAATTAAATTTAAATAACATAATTAACAGAAAATTATTTCACCTTCATAATTAATAGTAAAACAATACAAGAAATACCCATGACAGCATCCCATGTACGCGTATTAGGTATTTCATTTATAATGCTCATCCAACTTTGCAGAAAGCTACCGCCTTTCGTTTTTATACCTAGAATATCTTTCACTTGGGAGGTGACAATGATTAAAGCTACTGCTGAGGTAAATCCGGATGATACTGGTCCAGACACAAAGTCAATTATAAAACCTAAAACAAAAATTTTAAGTAAAAACCTTTGACCATGTAAATATTAGCATAGACGGGACTTTACAGGTAGGAAATGTTACAATTACAAAAAAGAATGGCGTACTGTATTAGTGTAAGGAAGAGTCTCGCATTGTAAATTACAATAAAATGCTAGATGGATGGCCCAAAATAAAATGGTCGGGCCTTTATTAGATCAGGGTTATTCATAACTATCGGGAAAATATTGCTGTGGATTAAGTTGATTTTTTTCGATTTTTCCTGATAATATCACTGTATATTTATGAATTGTTAACAAAATCGGTACAGAGACATATCTTTGGACAAGGAATATTATTTTATGTAATATTTTACATTTTTTTACAGGGGGCACCACGTGAATGATTCCTGATGATGAATTTAAGTGGTAGCTTGTTTTGACGAAACTTTTTGGTGTTTTTGATAAGAAAATATGATGTAATTATCATTTCTACGTAATATTCACAAGTCTCGGATGGAGATTTTGAAAAATATTTCATTTATAAAAAATGTGCTTTGCAGTGTCAAATAATTGTGTCTGGTACATATGTCATTACTTGTCAGTGAATGATTTTTGCTGTGAGGTTATAGTCTTTTATTATATTATTAATATTGTTATTATTATTTAACGTCCTGTATCTTATTCCACAGCAATATTTTATTAAGGTACATTAGGCCCTATCGTTATATTTTGATTCAAATAACCTGCCCTGAGACTATACCCCAAAAATTATGAATCACCTTGTATAATAAATAGTGGGGATTTATTCATCACACAGTAGTTATTAAATCCTCGTGCTAGATAGGTTCGGTAGGTAATGCAATGCAAATTAGCAAAACACCGAGAGCGCAAAGGAATCTAATAAATAATATTGGAAGTGGTATAAAACAGCGGGTGGCACAAAATTGATTGAATTGGAAATTTGATCGAAAATACATTTGATCGAAGATTTATTTTATCGAATAACATTTTATCGAAAAGACAATAATCTAAAATTCATTAGATCGAAAATTTACATTATAAATCGCAGTCTCGTGTACTGTCGTGCTAAGCAAAAACGCCGTATCTACCAAAAATTCAAAAAGTGGGGTTTTAACCTATATTGGTAGTGCTAGTTTCTGATTCTCTTTCTGTTTTAAAGGCCTTGGAAGATATAAAACTCCTAAACGTTAATTGTAACACATATATCTTTAAAATTAAAAAACTTGTCACAGAGTTATCTCTAACTGGTACACTAATTCGTTTCTTGTGGATAAAAGCTCATATAGGCCTAGCAAAAAATGAAGATGTCGATAAACTTGCTAAAGATAGTAAAGGGTGTAATAATTTGACAAAAAGTGAAGTTTTTGTATAAATGTTCTTTTTTTTTTATTGAAATTGACATCGGCCAAGTGGCCACCTCCGGACGCCACATACAAATCGGCCCGTTTTTCGGCATTTTCCATCACTTTTTGGAGTGTTTCGGGTTGAATGGCAGCGATTTCTCGGCGTATGTTGGCCTTAAGTTGTTGGAGGGTGGCTGGTTTATCGGCATAAACTTTTCCCTTCAGGTATCTCCACAGGAAAAAGTCAGGTGCGGTCAAATCTTGTCAATGAGCCGGCCAATCGAAATCGCCGTATTTCGATATCAATTGATTCAGGAACATGGCACGCAATAAATCCATTGTTAGACGGCATGTTGTGCCGTCTTGCTGGAACCAATAGTCGCCCATGTCATGTTGGTCCACCTCATTTGCCACAAAATCGCGTAACATGGCACGATATCACTCGCCATTGACTGTTACCGTAGCGCCCTTATCGTCTTCGAAAAAGTACGGGCTGATGACCCTTTCAGCACAAACACCGCACCAAACAGTGACTTTGAGGGAATCCAACGGCTCTTCGAAGATCATTTAAGGATTTTCAGTGCCCCAAAAGTGGGTATTTTGCGTATTAACAACGTCACACAGCGTGAAATGTGCTTCATCGGTCATGATCAAACAGCTCCAAAAATCAGGTTGACTGCATATTGCGACCGTACTGGATGCAACGCGGCCTATCAATTGGCAATAATTGTTGAGCGGTCTGCATTTTGTAAGGAAAGGCGCGCAAATCCACCCTTAACAACCGCCACATGGACATGGGGACATGTCAAACTGCTGAGCACGGTGTCGGACCGAAACTTGTTGACGCTCCGCGACGTCGGCACTTACGGCTGCTATTGCTTCCATACTCCGTCTGGTACGTGGCTTATTCCGACGGACAGAGGTTGCCAAAGATCTTGTGACATTAAATTTTGCAACCAAAGCACGAATAGTCTTCGGGGTAGGCGCATTCTGGCCACAATACCCTGCTCTGAACGCGCGTTGAGTCAGCGTAACAGAGGAGTTTTTTTGAAAATAAATTTTTACAATTCCAGCACGTTGTTGGGTGTAAGGTGGTTCATTGTTAAAATTGTACTGGACTGACGTTTCTAAAACATTAACAAACATGGCGATCTGTCACCTGGTTGTCAAGTTATTTGAAAAAAACATCGGGTACTACTATAAGATACACCCTTTATTAATATTGGAAATCCACATCCAGACTACGACTTATGCGATGGTGATTAGTGTGTTACTCTCAAAACCAAACTACGTTTAATGTGGTCGCATTCATGGAGTGAATTTTCTTTCACTAACCGAATAAGATACACATTGTTAAATCCGATCATACTTACAGAATATTGGCACAAGCAGTTTAATATTCTTCGCAGATTTATCACAACAATCATTATACTCAAATTTAGACACGCATGTTATCCCCAACATCTTTCCCATATAAATGTCATACCTAGTGACAACTGCGAATACGGTGGAGGTAAAGGTGATTTAGATCACATTTTATTTGAATGCACAACATATCAGAATCTTACAAATAAATTATATAAAAAACGGTGCAACGTAAATATAACTGCTCTTTTTAACGTATTGTCAATTTTGGCTTCATCTAAAAAATAAACTTTCGATTGTTTGATAGAAATTTTGTCAAAAGTACATACAACATTGTAGTAGATATGTTACCTTTATTTTTTTTTAGACATGGTACTCTAAAAAACGATTAAAGGATATCCACAATAGATCTGAAAAGGTTGAGGTGGGGAGGCCATATGGCCCACATTCCTAATTAAATCTATCTATCTACCTACCTACCTTTGTTTTTGACATATCCTAATTACCTTTGTTATATTACCCTACCCACACCATGGCCTATTTCTAGTGTCTTCAAAAAAAAAAAATGATGGGTCTCTGGACTAGAAACGAGTGTTCTTGTTTATTTCCTTTGAAAAATATTGTCTTATTAATTTTTGTTTGTCGTGATAGGTTGGTTTTGTTGCGATATGTTTGTTTTGTTACGACAGATTGTTTTTATTGAGATGGATTATTTTTGTTGCCGTTCTTTGCCGTTTATTTTACCTTATATTTATATTCATTAAGTGACTGGCTGAATGACAAAAAGTCCAAGCAAAACAAAAACAAATTAAATAGTAAAATATAAAAAAATTGAAACACCGTGAAACTGAAAGCGTCCGTATAATCACTACTACCAGGGAAACTAAATTCAGCGGCTACCCAATTAGGTATTAATGGCAAAATTTTCGATAATCTCAAACGATGCTACCTCGTTTAACAAATTTTATCCTTACAATACTGGAATTTAAAAATTAATATTTTAGAGCTAAACGGTTATTGAGATTAAAGCATTGTGATTAATTCGCAAAAAATATGAATTTCAATAAGGTCGCGTTGTCTCCTGATGGACATTTTAGGTAAATTATTTTGATTTTTTTATAAAAAATTTATATAAATTACCTAACCTGTGTGGCCTGGAGCCATCGCGGTTTGCCTCGCAAAAAAATAATAGAAAAATTAAAAACATCTTAACTAATTTACCTAACCTGTACGGCCTAGAGCCGTTAGAAGGATACTGCGGAAAATTTTTTATAAAAATGAAAAAAAAAAAAAACCTAATCAATTTACCTAACCTGTGCGGCCTGAAGCAATTTAATTTTAACTGATTGCTCTCACACAGGTTAGGTATTTTAGTTAAGTTCTTTTATAAAAAACTTTGCCAACTTGCCTAACCTGTGCGGTCTGGAGCCGTCGCGGTTTTCCTCGCAAAAAATATATAAAAAAATAAGAAAATAAAAACCTTACTAATTTCCCTAACTTGTGCTATTTAAATTTAACTGATTGCTCTCGCACAAGTAAGGTAAGTTAGTTAAGTTTATTTTTTATTTTTTGTATATTTTTTCTTGTGAAGCATCCAGCGATGACTCTAGGCGGTACAGGTTAGGTAAATTAGTTAAGTTTTTTTATTGTTTCTAATTTAATGTATATTTAATTTTTCGATCAATTGTTTTTCTATCAAATCTATTTTCGATCAATTTTCTTTTCGATCATTGTTCTTTTCAATCAATTTTCTTTTCCATCATTTTTCTTTTCGATCAATTGTTTTTCGATAAAATGTGTTTTTGATCAAATGTTTTCGATCAATTTTGTGCCACCCTAAAATTATGCCACTGTATTTTTTGAGGTATTTCTAATTTGCCTCTTACCTAATCCGAACAAGCCCATGAATATCTGAATGAGTCCGCTTAAAAAAGAGAGTAATATTGCGTGTTCGGGTCCTCTGCCTTTGATGGCTTCAGCAGCCAGTAAAGCGTTTAGAGCTGAAGGACCGAACGGTACATCTTTGCAACTTCCAAATGCTGTATAAATAAAAGAACCTAAAAAGGAACTGTATAATCCATATTCTGGAGGTAAACCTATAATACTGTAGTATGCCAATCCCTAAAAAACAAATAAAAGAACAATTAGTAAAATAAATGTTTAAATATGAAAGGTCTGCACAATTTCATGAGGCTAGTAGATAAGGATCTAACCCAATTTATCTTAGTCCAAAAGTGAATAGTTTCCCAAATGAAAGTTATTATTTTTTTATACTTTTTTGAAAATATTTATCTTAATAATAGGATGATCTGCACAAAATTTTATATTTGGATAGGTTTTTTAGGATGAGAAATCAAGATCTGATTACAGTTACATTGTAGAAGGCGCCACCAGCACACTTACCTATATCTTTTGTCTAGAAGCTAATAAACCCAATACATTTTGCTAATTGTTAAGGGTAATTTAAATCAACGACTATTTTAGTATCTTGGTACTAGTACCTCATATGGTTTAGCTACAAATTATATGACAGCTTTTGACACCTCATAATTTATTCAAGCGTTTCAAAGAGCAGTTAGATGGTCATAAAACCTTACAGAAGTACCAGTAGTTACATATTAAAAAAAAATTAAAATTTCTCCTTAACAATATAGGTAGTCTATTTTTAGTTATACACATGCCATTTCAATAAAAATATACAAACAATGGTCTATTACAATTTTATTTAATGTATATTTACCTAAATATAATGTGGTAAATTTATAGTCAGCTTTTTGTTCGAAAAATAATTATAAAAGAATTGAAATATGAAAAATAATACATACAGTGTTTCTACTTAAGTATGAAAACCAATTTTATTATTTTCTGAAAAAAAGTCTCTTCATAAAAATTGTGTGTTCAAATATCTGCAGATTTGAGCCAAATTCAAATTTTCTGATAGACCCTATAATAACTTTTTCCTAAAACTAATAAAACATTTTCTTTACTACTAAATGTAGTCTTTCCTAAACCACTTATAATAATAGAAAGAAAACATTCTCGCTCTTGAGATTGAAAGAACATTCTGAAACACTTGCCTCTTACGTATTTTACACGTATTTTATTCTCTCTAAAGACAGAATATTCATTCTGTAATAGCTACTGGCCAATGACTGTGAATACGACACCAGCATCGTAGATAATCATGAATTTTATGACTGACCGTAGATAAAGTACAGTATGTTACTCTGTCGGAATAAAAAGCCGATACTCTTCACGCTCGCTTACACTTCCGTTCAGAATCTTCCACTAGTATCAAATTTTCATTCCAACCTTGTTACAGAATATACTATTCTATTTGCTGTGAATTCAACTGGACAACATTGTTAGATTGTTTTTATTTAAAATTCCCGCTCATACGAGGCCTGTCTAAAAAGTATCCGACCTTGGGCCAGAAAAAATATTTCTAATACCTGACGGAGTTGGGACCCTAACCCCCTTCAAAGTAGGCCCCTATCTCTTCTCTACTCTCAAAACGGGATCCTTTCAGTGGCGTCTTCAATTTTGGAAACAACCAGAAGTCACAAGGAGCCAGGTCGGTCTGGAGAGTAGGGAGGTTGGGGAACGGTTTAATTCCATGTTTGGCTAAGAAAGTGTTGATCAATTGGGATGAATGTTCAGGGGCGTTGTCATGATTCAAGTGCCAGTTGTTCGCCGTCCACATGTCTGGTCTTTTGCGCCGAACTGCGTCACGAATTCGCCGGACAACATCTTGATAGTACTCCTTTGTCACTGGTTGTTCTTCCGGTGTGTATTCGTGATGCACAATTTCACGGACATTAAAGAAAACAGTCAGCATTACTTTGATTTTGCTTCGCACCTGATGCGCTTTCTTCGGCCTATGAGAATCAGGATGCTTTCATTCCGACGACTGTCTTTTTGTTTCTGGGTCGTACCCGTACACCCATGACTCATCTCTAGTTACCACGGTGTTCAGAAACCCAGGATCAGTGTTGGCGGTGTCCAGAAGATCTTGTGCAATGTCAAAACGAAGATCTTTTTGTTCCGGCGACAACAACTTGGGTACGAATTTCGCAGCACCCGGTACATGTTCAAATATTCACGCAAAATTGCATATGCAGAATCTTTACCCACTCCAACTTCTGCAATATCCTGCACTGTCAAACGACGATCTGCCATTATCAAATTTCGCACCCTTTCAACATTAGCTGCACTCCGAGCAGTTTGGGGCCTGCCACAACGCTGCTCACTCTCCGCTGATGTGTGGCCATCTTTAAATCGGTTGAACCACTCCTTAATTTGTGTTACACCTATCGCATCTTCTCCAAACACCTGCTCAATCTTACGAATTGTTTGGCTTTGGGAATCACCAAGCTTTTGACAGAATTTAATGCAGTATCTTTGCTCAATTCGTTCAGTCATCTTGCAAAAAAACTAAATCCGACGAACACTAAGAACAGCACCTTACTTGGCGACCACCAGCCAGCGACTTGCACAAACGAACGCGGTGAAAAAATTCAAGCATGCGCATTAAGGTTCCTCCTTCTACGGTGCACAGTGGCGCCGCCTTAGAATCACTATTTTGCGCGGAAAAAATTATAGTCGGATACTTTTTAGACAGGCCTCGTACATGAACTATCTCAAAGTTTTTCGGAATAATATAGTATACCAATACCTTTTATTAAAATCGTTCAATAAAATTTTGCCCAACAAAATATTTAGTTGCTCGTCTCAGTTGTTTCTAAATAAACTTCCAGAGATTTTATTGTCTTAAAGTAAATTAATGAATACTTTCAAAATGGTGGCCATACTTATAGTAAAACTAAAGATGGGAATGTAACCGAACACTCTGCGATAGATGTATACAGCAATGGTGAGTCCAACAGCTTTAATTGATGTTACTGATGAAATTGTATCTTCCCTGGATATTAATAACGTTTTAAAAGGAATGAGGGCCAAACACCCTTTGTGGTAACAGAGCCATTTTATTGCATCAGCAGTAACACAATATAAGAAGATATTTAAAATGAATTAGGCAATAGAAGAACTGGTCATTGGAACGAACTCTTAGGTTTAAGACAAGCTAAGATAATTCTAGGTCACTATAACAAGAAAATACAAAAAAAAAAATTTATATCTGTATGAGTAAGAACAGGCTATGCTTAGTAACATGGATTCTTACCAAACATTATCAATTCAACGAATACAGTAAACTGGGACTAGTAAAAGACGAAATTCATATTTTACTTGAATGTATAATACTCCAGAATCAGGGGCACTACATTTGGGAGCATCCCAAGTAAAAGTGGGTGATCTTCCCAATTTGGATCTACTACAAATCCTACATTTTTTTGCAAATATTAGATTGGAAAGGTCGTTATAGAATTCGAGACTACTCCCTTGTTACCTTAACGACATTATGGGACAATATGCCATACATACATAATATAACATCACTCTTACTTGTGGGCTACATATATTTCAAAGGACCCTGCACTATTTACATTGATTTTGTGTGACGTCAGAATTTGTTCAAATTTTAGTATGGTATTTTTTAGGTCTTTAGAGACAATTTTGCAGCCCTACAGGGTGAGCTGTTAGAACGAATCAAAAGTAAGGAGTGTAGAATTAATATTTTCATAAATATATCTACCACTTTTTCATGAAACTTATGGCATGTGTTACACTTGTATATAATTTGTTAATGCCTATATTCACTTTGTAAAATAAATCATACAGAATGTTTTAAAAAATTGAAATATTAATTACTGAATTACTGAAATAAGGTGCATTTTCATGTAGTACCACTTAGAACATGATTTCTGATCAACTATTTGTTGTATTAAATACAATATAATATTCAATAATACAGGTTGTGACAGATAAACATAAATAATATTTAATACAAAAATGTATCAGTTTTTTTACATAGATTTTTAGACTTTTTGAACTAGTCTTACATGCACAATAATATCTAGTAATTGGATTCGCTTGAATTTCATTGTACTTTATAAATAAAGTGTGCTTCTCATTATTATATTGCAAAAACACGAAGGAACGCCACATAGAAAGTTTCTTAACAAAAATAAACTATCTACTATCAAAAAATTCCCAATAACAAACTTCTGAAATTGTTCTTAATAATAATAGCCCAAAACAAAATAAGAAAATATTCAATGTAAGATGGAATTGCTCTGTTTGAAAATTAACATCCAATTTTTTACCTCTCGAGCGTTTTCTATCCACATCGGACGCATCTGATCTAACTACATTTACGTTTGTTGAATCACGTGATCAAAGATTCACAACATCTTAGATGCATCCGATATGGATAAACAAACGCAGCAAATGAAGTCTGAAATCTGAAATTGCAAAAATTACAACTTGTTAACCCTACCATTATTTAATCTAACATTCGTCAACCATTTATCTTATAGAATCTTTTTGTAATTATTAGAAAATAATCTAAAGCAAGATAAAAGTATGTAGTAGCGTATAACAGCTAAACAATAGGAATTGGCCAGCATTAAATATCATCACTATTCATATAAAACAGTTTTTTAATAAAATACTACTGCAAAAACTGTATTTGTTTTTTTTTTATGTTTTAATTTAACTAAAGCTAACCTACTAAATCTACAAAATAGAATTATACTTAGAAGTGAAAAGCTGACATATGTACCGTCAACCGGGGATATATCGGACGATATTTTCATTTATCTGCCTGTATTTCTTTTGTTTAACGTAATTAAAGCTACCTAATACATTCTATAGTAAGAAGTTAACCTAGTAAGCATATTTACATAAAAAAGTCTTTTAAAAGATGTCACGGTTATTTTTTTTTTCTCTTTGAAGTTCGTCCGATATAACCCGGGGTTTGGGGTTATATCGGACGCTTCAATTTTTACATTGGAAAAGTACGTTTTGAGCCTGGTGTTCGGTATAGGTTTGGTCAGAAACCTTTATCGGACATTTTTTATCGAAAAAAAATTCTATGCAAGGTACAGGGTGAAGCAGTAAAAGAGAAAATAAAAGATAACCATCTTTATTCAAAAAACAAATTTACATAGGAACTTCAAATAATAAAAAACAGAAAAATAAACATTAAAGACTAGATAAAAAATTAAAAATAATATTTTAAACTCTTAACTCTACAAATTAACATAGGAACTTCAAATAATAAAAAACAGAAAAATAAACATTAAAGACTAGATAAAAAATTAAAAATAATATTTTAAACTCTTAACTCTACAAATTAACATAGGAACTTCAAATAATAAAAAACAGAAAAATAAACATTAAAGACTAGATAAAAAATTAAAAATAATATTTTAAACTCTTAACTCTACAAATTAACATAGGAACTTCAAATAATAAAAAACAACTCTACCACTGTAGACCTTCAAACACATGAACTCCACGATGTATTTTAGGCGCAGTTAAAACACTGCTGACTTGTTGAAGTTTTATTTCATTCTTGTCTTCAACGTCCGGGAAAATAAATGAATCTCTGTGACCCTTATAAAATCTAAGGCAATTTACATTAATATGATTTTTGGCAATCTTTTCAATTCGCGCCACGAATTCTTTTGTCCTTTCCTTCTTGCTTGCTTCCTTCATTGTACAAAAACTTAACTCTTGCAAAACACCCTTCTTTTAACGTATAACAGGTTACTGGAAGTTCAACATTTGGTACTTCAGACGAGGAAACATCGTCCGGCACTTCAGACGTGGAATCATCGTTAAGTGTATCGTTTTCTTGGGACATAGATGCGTTTCTATTAATGACATCTTCTTGAGAGGTAGATGAAGTTGACATACCACCATTCACTTCGCACAAGTCGTCCAGACCCACCGATTTGCCAGGTGGGACATTAATCTTTGCCTTACGCTTGGGTCTAGTCGAAGTTTGGTCCAAAGGAGCCACAATCGCGTTCATCACTTCTGTAAACGACTCTTTCATTACTTCATTTGTGCCTTCTGCTGGTCGTTTCCGAATGCTTTTCAAAACTAGTTCTGGATTAAATGGGATTATGCCCGTTGCTCGAAAACCAGAAACTATATTATTCGACATGCGATCCTTCGATTTTTCCAGAAGACTCTTCAGCAGCGAAGGAAACACAGATTTCGGTACAACTCCTTTATGGGTCCGTTTCCATTCGGTAAGAATTTCTCGCCACACGCGTTTGAGCGGTCCAAACACTGCAACGTCCAGGGGTTGACATAAGTGTGTCGAATTCTTCGGCAAAAATACAAATTGAATGTTGTTTTCTGTGCAACTTTTAATAATGCGGTAAGAAATATGGCTTGCTACGTTGTCGCAAATAAGAACCTTCTTGCCCTCCTTTCGTCGCAGATAGGGAAGAGCTATTTTGAAGGACCAGTCCTCAAAACATTGTGTGTCGGACCATCCACTTTGTGTTCTGTTATATTGCGAACCTTCTGGACCACCTTCTATCCACTCTGGGTAGAGGTTTATACTTTTGTACACTACGTATGGAGGTAAACAAGTGCCATCTCCAGCTGCAGCGAACATAACAGACGTTAACGTTTTGAAAAAATCCATTATCCTTCGTGCATGCTTTTCTCCTCTAGGAATAAAAACTAGTTTTTTACTGGGATCATCTGTTAGGTTTGTTTCATCCATATTAACAATATTTTCAGGTGGAACCCCCTGGATTGTCTCGTTCAAGTTCTCAAAATATTCTCTAATCGTCACTTCTGTGATTTCAGCTTTAACTCGTTTAATATTTTCACAATTACGGAGTGATAACTCCTTATGTCGCCCCATAAAGTATTCAATCCAGTCATCACCAGGTCTATTATTGTCGAAACATTGTATATTTACGCCCTTACCGTTTAAATAATGGCTTACGAAGTCCTTGACTGCTTGCCTTTCGAAAGGATATCCGAACTTTCCTGCAATTATCATTGCATCCACTATCCAATGCTCTTCTATCACAGATAAAACTGGGGGCCTCCCGAGTTTGTCGGAATGCTCACCTTTGTAAATATCGTACAGGGTGCTTTTTGGTACCCCATGTAGTTCTGCTGCCTGCTTGAAAGAATAGTGGCCATCCACCACTGCCAACAATGCCCTTTCCATGTTTTCTTGAGAATAATTACGCCGATACGGCGTTCCTAGCTTATGAAGGTGTTTTCGTGGCATGTCCGATATATCCCCTGAAAAAACAATTTTCTCTTAATTTCGATTTTTTGAGAAAAGGAAAGTGCAAAAATAAATTTTGAGGTTATGGGAGTCTTGATAAGGTTGAAAACAAATATTAATCCCATTGCACCGTGTAGATAGCATGCACAGGGTTCACAGGCCAGAGGAGACTATTTGGCGGTCATAATTTTAGCGAAAAAAGTGACTCTAATAATTATTTTTTTGTGAGCTTACCTGAATTTTCTGATCGAGCACGAAACGCATGTACGATTGACAGATTATCTGTCAGTCTAGAAATATGTTTGTTTTGTAACCTAACTGTCACCCAACGCTTGTAGCGCGCGAAACTTGAAATATAACCATATCGTCCGATATTACACCTGTGATCCGATATATCCCCGGTTGACGGTACTGTAAATAAAAGACAGAAAGGGCTTTCTAATTAAAACATAAACATCTTCTCAGTCATTCATTCAAGTCAGAGTTAGTACAATTTTTTTCTATATTTTAGTAGGCGTAGAAGGGAATTTAAAAAGAGCTATGATTATAATACGAGCAAAACTAAAACTTCATTTAAGACTTTCTATAGCGTCTTAGGTATATCAAGTTTTTCGTTATTTGCGTGTTTATGTAGCTCTATTACACCCTATATAATGATCTAATGTGAAATAAAACAAAAAAAAAATAGTCAGAAGTCATCTTTTAACTATGCTGTAATACATGAAAATTGTACCATATTTCAGTACCTCATATTCCTAACTTTTTGAACACGTTGTATGACTTACTTTGCAAAGTGTAAGTAATCTTAAACAAACTATATACAAGTGTAACACAGGTTTTATGGAAAAAAATAAGAGTTACTTAATGGTGGTGAAGATAAATTTGAAAATACTAATTCTGCACTCCTTACCTTACCTTTGAATCCTTCTAACAGCTCACCCTTTAGAGCTGCTTACTTGAAATCAATAAGAAAGATCTGAGAAGTAGTGATGCCACGAGACAAGACGAGACGAGAGAGTGGCCTCTCTCGTCTCGTCTCGTAGGGCGAGAGAAAACTGTTCTCTCGTCTCGACGAGAAGGCGCTTCTCTCGATCGAGAGAGCCTTCCTCTCGTCTTGTCTCGTCTCGTCTCGTTTCTCTCGTGATAAAACAATATCAAATTTAAATTTGAAAAAGACGGAACATGAAAAAACGGTAAAATTTGTAAGACAAAAACAAATAATTTTTCAAGTAATTTGCGTATTAGTACTAGGGATGCGCAAATTTGTTCAAACATCGATGTGTCTGTAAACATCGATGTTTTACAAAAGCGTTCATTGAAGAGCAAAAAAAAACCGGAAAAAAAAAATTTAAACCATCAAATTAAACGTGACGCTTAACAAAAAACCAAGATACCTTGAAAAGAAAATCATCGATGTTAATGTAAAAATCGATGTTAGCAAATAACATCGGATTAAAAAACATCGATGTTGAACATCGATAATCGAAACCTAAAAATCGATGTTTTTTAAACATCGATACATCGTGCACATCCTTAATTAGTACCCAAATTTGGCAATAGGAAATACCTGTCTGTCCGTCTGTCACAGTCGTTTTACAATTGAAATTTGAAGTAATAAGTGACCCAGATTAGGCGTTAACTAAAAACGAAAATACTTTGTTTTGTAAGTCAGACGGGGAGGGGGGAAGAGGTTAAATTGGAAGTTAGATTTTTTCTAATGCAATCATGCGATGTCAAAAGAAAGCATTTTGTAGTATGTTTTCAAAATGCAAGAAGATAGAGACATAAAACAAAAAAGATGTGAAATTAGAGAAACATGATATTTTTGTTGTAATGAAATGCACTTTACTTGAGACGTAAAACAGAGGGCGTTGCTATCTTTAAATTTTCTGATGGAAAGTAAAGTCATGTAATACCTCATTTGAAAGATATTTTGATTATATTTACTTCCAAGCAAACAGTTTTAATTTTGTTATTTTGTTTTGTTTTGTTTTTACAAAAATTACATTCTTGATAATCCTTGTGTGCCGCAATAATCCAAGAAATGTTAGATAATGTTAGAAGAGAATTTTTTAATAAGTTTTTTTTTGCTAAGAAATTATGAAAAATGTAATACGTCAAGTAGTTTTTAAATCACCTTTGATATTTTTAATTTATTTATTTTAGTAAATACAAGAAGCGTTTTCTTAATAATAAACAATAATTGTTAATACGAGAGTTATCAAGAATGTAATTTATTAGTAAAGGCCCAGAACATGTCTGTATAAGAACAAAGTACAAGCTACAAAAAATTGTCATTTGTGTAGTGTTCCCTCTAACAGTAAAAAATTGCTTAAAATTATAAAAGATACTGTACTAGCCAAAATGTTAATTATACTATTGTAGAAAACAGCATTTATAAGGTAATAAACCTCCGGTAATAATCCTTTGAGGTTGAAGCGGTTAATAAAAAAAGAATTTAACCTACTTTATGAATTTATTTAATGTAATTTCTGTAAAAATATAAAAACCTAAATCTGTTGTAAAAATATAGAAAATATCTTTTAAATGAGGTATCACATAACCCTACTTTCCATAAGAAAATTTAAAGCTAGTAACTGCCTCTATCTTACGTGTCTCAAGTAAAGTGCATCTCGTTATAACAAAAAGTTTTACCTCGTTTTTGTTTTGTTATATTTTTTCATTTAGAAGTTAAAATAGAGGAGGGTACAATTTTCGTCCCCACTGTATATAATACATTCGTGTGTATTATCCTTTCTTTGACAGTCTTTCGAAAAAACGCTTAAAAATTTTCAATTTATCTTCAAAAGTAACCTCACCAAAGCAGAATGGATTAAATATAAGAAATGATTGTATAAATATTAAATAAATGAAATGAGAAATATTTTTTCCTATAAATAACTATTTATAAAATCCTAATAACACAAGTATTATTTGTTACCATTTAATATTTATAGAATAGGTGTGTTGTGGTTAACTTTTTGACTATCTCGAAATCTAATATGTTAAAATTTTAAGTTACGATAAGCAATTGAAAATTTCAAATAAGCAAAGAGAAAATTGTTCGAGAGAGCACGAGAGAGTTCGAGAGAAACGAGAAATTCTCGTCGAGAGATGACACTCTCTCGTCTCGTCTCGAATCTTTTTTCGAGAGAAAATGTCTCTCTCGTCTCGTTCGAGACGAGACAAGACGAGACGAGAGACGAGAATCTCTTGTCTCGCGGCACCACTACTGAGAAGTAACATACTAAAATTTGTACAAATTCTGCCACTACCCAAAATCAATGTAAATAGTGTGGGGTTCTTTATGAATAGCTAGTTGGGCATGTTAGCCATACAGTATATTAAGTTTAATACATTTACGCCAGACAACCGATATAGAATACGATGCCATTGCTTAGACCTTAGACAGAGGTAGATCAGTGCGCGCAAGCCCACTGTTGAAGAAATGTATCGATCTGTCCAATCACGGCAGATAGGCAGGCAGATGGGCAGGTAGATAGGCAGGCAGATAGGCAGGCAGATAGGTAGGCAGACAAGCAGGCAGACAAGCAGGCAGACAAGCAGGCAGACAAGCAGGCAGACAAGCAGGCAGACAAGCAGTCGATTCAGGAGAGCCTCTTCTTATTTTGCTGAAATGCAAATGCAATTGTCTCCTTTTTATTTTGAATCTTTAATGAAAAATAATTTAAAAATTAGTAATTTGATAATCAATTAACATCGGATAAAAGAGTTTTAAACAACTTGATATTATTCATATCTTTTATGACAAACTGTCTCTATATTTTCAACGCTCCATAAAACCGAAATATTTGTTTATCTAGTAACAAAGCATATTTTAACGTAGTACGACCTATTTAGTACCCAAGTCGATAAAAATAATGTAAAACATTTGTCGTAAACATGAAATTGACTCACGAAGTAAGATTGTTTGTCACAATTTTATGTTGGTTCACGTTTTAATCTTTTAACAGTTATTAATTTTAATTAGAGTACCTATGTTTTTGTACTTATTTTATTAATCAACCACTAGTATGCTGACAAACAACCAATCTATGTGAATAGAGAATGTGGACTGGGAATGAGGAATGGGGAATGAGGAATGGGGAATGAGGAATGAGGAATGGGGAATGAGGAATGGGGAATGAGGAATGGGGAATGAGGAATGGGGAATGGGGAATGGGGAATGGGGAATGGGGAATGGGGAATGGGGAATGGGTAATGGGTAATGGGTAATGGGTAATGGGTAATGGGTAATGGGGAATGGGGAATGGGGAATGGGGAATGGGGAATGGGGAATGGGGAATGGGGAATGGGGAATGGGGAATGGGGAATGGGGAATGGGGAATGGGGAATGGGGAATGGGGAATGGGGAATGGGGAATGGGGAATGGGGAATGGGGAATGGGGAATGGGGAATGGGGAATGGGGAATGGGGAATGGGGAATGGGGAATGGGGAATGGGGAATGGGGAATGGGGAATGGGGAATGGGGAATGGGGAATGGGGAATGGGGAATGGGGAATGGGGAATGGGGAATGGGGAATGGGGAATGGGGAATGGGGAATGGGGAATGGGGAATGGGGAATGGGGAATGGGGAATGGGGAATGGGGAATGGGGAATGGGGAATGCAGAATGGGGAATCGGGACTGAAAAATAAGGAATGGGGAATCGGGACTGAAAAATAAGGAATGGGAAATCCTGCCAATACATTAAATAAAATTTTATATAAATGAATAAAAAAAAATCTGGGCCAACGGTAGAATTCGAGCTTTAAACTCATATAGCTTTTAACCACTGAGCTACCCATCCATTGCAAAAAGTTAAAAAAAAAATTAAATAACGAAATGTTATATACTTATCGATAGCATTTTTAGTGGGAATATTTAATTTACAAAACATGCAAAAGATTTACAAAACATGCAAAAGTGACGTAAGGTCGAATAAAAAATGCTTTTGAATAAAGTCATCAGAAATTGCCACTACGGTCCTGCTAATGTTGGTAACGCGAGTGGATTAATTAATTATTTGATTCATATTAAACGAATTTATGAGTTGAAAAAATAATTTTTAGGTTTACTATTTTTTAACAGGTTAATTTAAGATCAGCAGTAAAAACAATGGCGTCGCATATGGCTATAATATCTGATAAACTAGTTTCTAACTCACTTAAGACTTTGGGAATATTTGTTTTATGTATACGATATAAAATTCCAAAAAATTATAATTTTTAAATTTAATCCGCAACTTAAAATTTGTACTAGACCATTGGCGGTTAGAATATGGAAAATGTATTAAAATCTTTTACTTTGAATGCCTACAATGTAATTATATCTTCGAAAAAAGCTCAAAAAATTAGGTTTAGTCTTAGTTATAGTTTTAAATCGATTCATATATATTAATATCTTACCTACCTGAGGTATTAATGTAAGACCCACTGTAATACCCGCAATGAGGTCACCTGCTGCCCAGGATAGATTATAATTTGGTAACCAGTTTAGAATTGGCAACCTTCGATAAAGCATTTTCTTCGTACATCCTTTCCTAATCCTGTTCTTCGTCCAAGGCAAAATTTGTTTAAGTGTATAAATAAAGGAAGACTTGTGAGAGTCTTCATGTAATACTAAAAATATAAAATAATAATTTGCACCATACTGCATGCATGAATAAAATGTCAAAGATAGTACAGACACAAATATATTATCTGAAATTAAAAGTTTACGCGTTAATTTTGCAGCGTAGTGTGAAATGCATTATTGTTTATATATTCCATATTCGCTAAGCATTTTTAAATAGTTTCCTTCGTGTAAATTTTTCTTGGGTATAGTACAAAACTATAAGGAGCAACAGAAAGAAGAATATGCATATAACGCGAGAATAAAATAGAGAAACCAAAAGAAGGCGTTGGCACGCAAACAGAATGGGATTAAAGCTATGGCTTGTTAGACGCATATGACGTTACACATTGCGATTTTAGGCCAATGGGCAACCGGTCCGTGAGCAGTCACTGCGATAGACAGACGCATGAGGATCGCAAGTTATCAAAGTTTAATTCCCTGTGCAAGTGAGTCATCTCGGCTACTAAAATGGCTGTTGGGGATCATCAGCCCCGTTTCACGCCTTTAGAGGAAGATGATTTGGTAAAGCATGTTTTAGAAAATGAAAGTTTGTGGAAATTAAGCCACCCGGATTACAAAAATACAGTGAAAATAGATGTAAAAAGGAAGACGATTAAACGTTTAGTTAAAGACTAGGCAGCTAATAAGTCCACCTCGCCCTATATGTTCTGCACCTCAACTAACATCATTGTCATCGCCATAGCTTTCTTCTTCACGTTCATCAAAGTTTATACCGTAACTGTATTGTTCCGCATGCGTCATTACCGTTTAGGACACCACTATTTCGCTACCATATTAAGTTACTACTTAGACATTGCGAATGTTGCTACGCATGCGTAACTTCATACGCGTCTAACAAACCATAGCTTTAAGGCGTGCTCGTTTTTAATAAAGCTACCACAGTTCCTTTTGTTAATTGACAAGACCCAAGAAAAAAGATATATCTTATAATATAAGAACCTAAATACGTTTTAAATTACCTAAAAAATGGTTGCTACTGTTTTTATCTCCAGCCATTGAAATAGTGACGGCAGATCCAGTAAAACTGGGATTATCGTAAGCCGTGTCATTATTCCGCTGAGTAAATCGATCAGTGTTTTCATTTTTCCTGAAAAAAAGAAAAGAAATTTATTTTTAAAAATAATCGACAAGTGTCAAAATAGATCACTATTTGCATTTTAAAAACCATTAATAGCTATTTTTGTATTAAGACAAGAAAGTTATACTTTGTCACTTTGCCATGTGGCGTATATGTATACGATTTTTTATACGATCACATTATTTTATGAAATAGATGTACCTAATTAAAAAAATCTTGATTATGGACATAATATAAAAAGTCGATGTTAAATAGATAATAAAATACAAACAGAGACTTTTAATTTTTCAACTGCTTCAAGTGAACGTAAACGCCGTCTTACACCGATGCGTCACAACCCATCTTTAGTAACTCCAAAAAAGAATTTAGCCACGTTTATTAAATATTGGAAAATTTAATTTTCTTGGAGCTGAGTAAAAATTGGTGCTCTATCTAGTGAAAAAGATTTTTGTTGCTTTAAATTGTTTTCAATGTTTAGATGACGTCTAAGAGTGGCTTTTAGCACTTCATAGTCTCACTACTTCGTAAATTTTCCTATTTTCTCACATAACCGTGTTAACGGCTGCTTCTAGTCTATCTCTATCAATTCCTCTATTCGTTTTTCTTTTATATTTACCCATCTATAAGAAATACATTTTGAAAGAATTAGATTTTTGATTATTTTTATGTATCCACGGGCAAGATGACGCGCGTCATCTTAGCATAGGATGATCGCGTCATCTTATTGTACTTGGAATCTAGTAAAAATTTTATAGTTTACAGACATTTCCGAACACATATCTAAACAAAATCTATGACAAAATATCACAATCACAGGTACTTTAGGTATGTATATAATTATTACAAATACGAATAGAAAAAAACTTAAAGAAGTTACCTTCTTTATAGCAGGTCACAAATATTACATCAAAACAGACGTGTTTACTCTTGGGCTTCTCTATAGGTACTAACCTTAAAAATGGTGCATGCGCCAATTGGCAATAACGGTTGGTGGTGAAATGAAGGCGGGAAATTTAAATTTGAAATTTCTACTACTATAGTTAACGAGCATTAGAGGTGCGTCATCTTGCCAACTGCGTCTTCTTCAACTAATCTCCCCTATAATATCATACATCAATATATTTTAAAACTTTCTTTGATTACGTTCACAATCTTTATCCCTTCTCAACAATGATATCTTCAGATGCTCCATGCAGTATATATTGTGCAATATTAATTTAACAAACATTTTTTATTACTTTTATTCTACTTGTTAAAAATAGACTGCGTCCTACTTTCCTTTTAACCACTTCCGATACATAAATAGACTATGAAATAAGAGCGAATTTGAAACGATTTTCTAATTAAATAAAGAAATCTCATTCCAAGTGTGGTGTGACTCGTACTATTATTGATTTGTACCTCTGTGACCACCGAGGTCAAATAGATTGAGAAGGTATCATATAAGGGATAATGAAAGTTACTTTTTCGACATGATTAGGAAGATAATAAAGACAAATAGCTTGCAACCAGTAGCGATTTGTGACCAAAAAAATTGGAGGTTCACAATGACAAAATATAGTTCTCAGAACATATTTAGGTAAAAAACTTACAGTGTTTTATAAAGGTTTATTATAAACACATATTATTGAGATCCATATTCTGTCATTGTGAACCCCCAATTTTTTGGTAACCAGCCGGCACTGCTTGCAAAAAAGGTAAGGAAAAAAACGATCTCAACACTGTGGTCATGTGAAATAATAATACATACAGATCGTTTGTCAACTGACGAATTAAGATGCGCCGTGAATAGCCCATTTCTCTCAGTTTTGAAGTGATCGGTTCGGTAGTACATTCGGCCCGCTTATTTTACCTAAGACGTTTGGTGTTGTTTCCGAGTGACACAATACATATTTAATCGGGATTCGGGAAGTCGCTCTGGCGCTAGGTATTTAGGCAAATGTAATATACTCTTATGTATGTAATATTTTATAATAATAGTAATAATAATCTTTATTCACACACAAATAATTACAAGTAGCTGCAAATTATACTTAGTAAAAACAATTCAATGTATAATGTCTGAATTAGGGTTTCCACCTTTTTGAAAAGTGAATAAAGGACATTTAAAAAAATCTTAAGTATCTTTATGAATGCGAATAGGGTGGTCGCGCAGAGCATCATGATAAACTGCTAAAAATGCTCCGCATGCTTTTTTTTTTCACTTTTTAACAATAATATCTTAATTAGGTTAGTTATATCATAAATAAATAAACAACATAAACATAATTAAAAAAGAATATTAAAAACTAAAATATGCTTTAAGGTATGGTTGCGCTTGTACTTGCGCTGCATGCAGCGGTCGGCACGTCAAACGCATGGGCTGATGACTGCTTGAATCAAAATTATAAACAAGCGGACGCACAAACGGAACCATATCTCTAGGCATTATTAAATTTAAGAGGTCCGTGAAGTTGCCCCCCCAAATGATATTAAAAAAAAAAAACTATTGCACCAAAATGAACTAGTGATGCACCAATATGCACCACTAATTATTTTTTTGCACCACCTTCCTCGAGAAATTACAGCCATCTCTTTGGGGGGGGGGGGGGGGGGGGCAAATGAACGCTAGCCCCCCCCAAGGAAAATTTTAAGTTTTACTGTAATGCACCAGTTAGTACTTGTCATGCACTCATATGCACCACCAATTAAACTTTTTGCACCCCCTCCCTTAAGTAGTTATACCTGTTTCTTTACCGTGAAGTTGCTCCCCCCAATGATTTTTCACTAAAAAAAATATTGCACTGGTATGAACTCCTGATGCACTCATATGCATCACCAATTAAACTTTTTGCACCCCCTCCCTTTAGAAGTTATAGCTGCTTCTTTACCGTGAATTTGCCCCCCCCCCCCCAATTATTTTTTCACAAAACAAAATATTGCACCGTTATGCACTGCTGATGCACTCATATGCACCACCAATTAAACTTTTTTCACTCCCTCCCTTTAGTAGTTACAGCGATTTATTTACCGTGAGGTTAGCCCTCCCTATGATATTTTCGAAAAAAAAAAAAAAAAAAATTGTATCGTTATGTTTTGTTGATGCACTTGTATGCTTGCAAAGGTTTTCGTTTTTTTCATATATTTACCTTAAAATGTAGAAAGTGCCCAAAACCCTTCAAATGCGTTAAAACTGGGACATATTTACGTAAAGTGTAATCGATAGAAATTCCCAAGAATGTTCACTATTGGAGATGAAATCTTCAAGGGTATACGTGTTTATATTAACACTATTAAGACGAACAAGACACAAGAAATTAAGCACATTTTTGAGGGAATAAATCATTGTAATTATTGCTAGAAAAATAGTCTTCATCGTCTGCTAATTGCTTTGTCGCTTATACCTATATTTTTTATTATTTCTTTATTAAACACAATTAGATTAATTATTATGATCTTCCTACTATAAACACAGTTTTAGTGTTTTATTTAAAGGTAGTTTACAATTAATTGTTTTTCTACTACCGTGTGTAAAGTTGTACTTTTTTCACTAGTTCTTAAAGTGAAAAAAAGTTATTTTAGTGAAAAAAGTAACTTTTATATTTTTAATATTAGTGGATAAAGTGTACGTTAGTAGAAAAATATTGTATGCAATTCGTGTGTAAAGTCCTTTTTTTGATTAATGTGATTGTCGCACTCGCCTACGGCTCGTGCCCACATTATTCACATTCGTCAAAAAAGAGTAACTTTACACACTTGTTGCATAAATGGCTATTTTATCGAGAAATTTCCTTAAATTATTATTTTATTAATTTGCAATATGGCTTTGAATTTTCAATTTTTTAAATTGTTACTTGAATAAAAGTCACAATATATCGATATATCTTACTGATGGTTGCCACCTGTCCTTTTTTTGAAGCAAAATGTCCTTGCTACTTTTTAAAGCTTAAAATGTCCTTTTTACGGCAAGTGTTTTTTTTTTTAAATACTTCATTTTACATTGACTTACATAGAAAATGAACGGCAGTGACGTTCGACCTGCCAACCACGTCAATTTGGCGAACTTTATAAAAGGAGGACGAAAATTTAAAATTTGACTATTGCCGATTCGCTTCCTTCTCTCTAGTCTTCATAATTAAAATATATCAATAGCTCTGAGAGAATAAGTTCTGTGGAGAACCGATTTCTTTCGAAGTGCCATTTGGTAGCCAAAAAAATCACTCAGAAAATGCTGAACTAGCGCACGTTCTCTAAATATAAATAAAATAAACGAAATAACATTTGAAATATTTTTTAAGTGTTTTAAAACAACTTGCCATTATTTTGATATGCTTAAACTTAAAAAAAAAATGATTTTCACTTTCAATCTCTTAATAATAGTATGAAATGTGCAACACCTCAACTAATTTTTAAGTCGTTTATTTTGAAAGTGGCCTAAGTCCATTTATACTTAAATTGAGATATCTAAAGGTTTGTGTAAATTTTGTTTATCTGCATTAATTAAACGTACTAATTATTCAACTAATGCAATTGTCCAAAAACTGAAGTTAACTTGTTAAATACTAATTAATTAAAATTACCTTCATCACTGCCTTCGGACATTATCGATAATGAAGGTCTGTTCCAACAACGATCTGAAACCAGTCACTGACACCAGGATTCTGCGTAGTTGATTATTTCGATCGCCAAATTATATACTACGCAGAATACTAGTATCAGTGACTGGTTTCTGATCGTTGTTGGACAGACCTTGAATATCTTAAGTATAAAATGGACTTAAGACACTTTCAAAATAAACGGTTCTTATAATCTTTAAACAATAGCCGCAAAAATTTGTTTGCTTTTGTTTGTAATCTTGAACAAACATAACCCAACTTTTTGTGACTGCTGCACATACAGTGTGGAGCAGCCAAATGATAAATTCGGTTATAAATAAATGGGGGCGTGTTCGGAAAAACGCTTGGACACGTCGATTGGTATTTTCAGTAGCACATTTTGTTTAACAAAAACTTTTTATTATGTAACAGTGGCCAATACCAACTTTCTTATTTTAAATGCAATACTTTGTCCTATACCTAACTGTTCTGGAAATATTAAATGTTTTCCGATTTATTGCAAAAATTAACATTAATAAAATAAAATTACTTGTTTACAGAAATTCGTTACAATACACTCAAAAACTAATAAATCAAACACATCTCAAAGTAGGGGATATTCAAAATGCTCGCCGCGAACCTCTTGGCAACATCCTAATCTGAAATAAGAATGTCTTCTAACGTTTCTCAATATCTCAGGCGTGACAGATCTAATCGCAAGCGGTATTCGTCTTCTTAAGTCAGCTAGGTCTAGAGGTTTAGTTTTGTATACAATACTTTTGACATATCCCCATATGCAAAAGTCTAAATAATGTCAGATCGGGGGAACGTGCTGGCCATTCCATCGATCCTCGCCTCCCTATCCACCAATTTAAAAGTACTCGATTAAGTTACTGCCGGCCATTGATTTGGTAATGGGGCGGTGCTCAATCCTGCTGAAACCATATCATATTCGCTGGAACTTGCGGGTTTTCTGGATCTGTATATAACTTGGCACGACAATACTTTGATGCAGTGCTAAATAATTATCGACATGCAAATTGCTATCAATGAAAAAGGGACCTATGATATGATCGCGAACAATTCCTGTCCAAATATTAACCTTTTCAGGTTTTGCTTATGTTCTTCTCTCATCCAGTGAGGATTTCCCCTAGACCAGTGGTCGGCAAACTTATTAGTCAACAGAGCGAAATAGCAACAGTAAAACGACTGGAAATTCTTTTGAGAGCCAATTTTTAAACTTAAACTATATAGATAGGTACATTTTTGTTAACTTAATTAGGGTACTGTTAAGCTGGCTTTTGCTAAAAGCGTCCTCAATCTGATTGAAGTTCGTTCATTGAGGTCGACCCTTTCCAACTCTCCCATCCACACTCATCTTGTAAACTTGTTTCGTCTATCTCCTATCGTTCATCCTCTTTACACAGATTAGGAAAAAAATAATACGAGCTATAGGCTATAGGCACTGCGAATGAACATCCACCTCTATATTTTGTGTACGACTACCACCTCCCCTGCTACCTGCGAGTGTAAGCTCATTGAAAGTTCCGATTTAGAAATGCATAAATTATCGTGGGTATCGTGAAAAATAATAACTGGATTTTGAATTAAATCTTAATTTTTTTGAACATTAAGTTTACCATAAATGAAAAAAGGCCAATAAAATGGTCCCTTAAAATACCAGTGCAACCATTTTATTTTTGAGGATATTGTGTGCATGTTGGAATACTTAAATGTTTATTTTTTCGAGCATAATGTCTATGGATTGTTGATTTTGCAATTAAAAAATTTGACTTATCGGTAAATACAATGTATTTTAAAAAGTTTTCATTTTGACTCTGTACATACTGGTACGTTTTCACTCGAAATAACCGAAATCACTACAAATTTTCTCGAAATGTTAGAAATCATCGAAAATAATCATCGAAAATCTTGGTCGAAATCATCACCGAATTCACTTCGAAATTAATTCGTCGCTTAAAAATGCAAATTCAGCAGCTTGTGGACCAAAAGACAAGGGAAGAGCCCAAAAAAGGTCATCTTATAAAATTATGGGGGATTTTTTGGCGAAATCATCAAAGTTACATAAACATTTTTTAGGTGATTTCCGAAATACGGATACGTTTTGACCTTAGTGATTTCCCCCTCGGACTCGCCATAATTTTGCAAAACTCTACAAAAAAAACAAGGTAACAAAATTATGCTATGCTTATTGTAACAAGTAACGAGTATATGTATGTTTATCTCGATGTTTATTGTGCATATTCACCGATTTGATTACGATGCTCTCCGAAATTTTGCTAATAATTGCCTGCAAATAATAGAACTGTTCGTACATATACCGTATGGCTCGTATAATATTTTCCAAACTTGTATATCCAAACTATCTCAATATACCTTTCTTAATATTTAAAACTACATCTTCTTTCACTTCACAACGCTTTCTTAAAATTTAACTTAATTTTTAAGTTTCAGTTAAAATATAGATACGTTGAATAAAATTTGATATCATACAATAACGATATAATTTATTGATAAAATTAAATTTTAGCATATTATTTAAAAGTCTTGTTTTGAAACAGATAATGTCAATTTCACAATTTCAACACGCTTGGAAAGTAATTCAAAATAGAACCTTGAAGGAAACGCAAAGCGCTTTGAACAGAGGCAGAGGAAAGTGATAAATGCAGGTGTGCAAATTTTTACTACAATTCCAGTCTTTCCTGCTTGGATACGCGCTTTGGAGGAATAGGTATATTGTGAGATACACGTTGATATTTTATCTTTCTGAAAATGTTTTTTTTTTTAAGTCGCTTCAGAGTATTCGACTAAAGATAAAGACACATAAACACCAACTAAGTATAAGAAAATAGAAATAAGAAAAGCAGTCATCACGAAGTTTTAATCTTACTGTATGTGCGAGTCGGCACATTTTAGTTTGTGGAAGAGCCACACTCATGGGGCTATAAAGCCGCATGCGGCTCACGATGGTTGCGGAAAGAATTATCCTCAGAAGACTAAAAGAGCAAACAAGGGACCTGAACATCATTCCCGACGAGCAATTCGGATTCAGAGAAGAACACTCGACCTAACTGCAAGTCCTAAGACTCGTCGAAGGAATCACTAGAGGATTCAACAGAAATCAGTCTACAGGTACCATATTCTTGGATGTCGCCAAGGCATTCGACAGAGTATGGCACGCCGGAGCCGCCGGGCTGATTTTCAAGATGAAAGAACAAGGGTTCACAGCAGGTATGACAAGACTACTCAGGTCGTACCTCGACGGAAGGTAATTCCGGATCAAGATGGGACATGTCCTATCAAGACCTGGAATTTCAGAAGCGAGAGTACCCCAAGGGGCGGTACTGTCACTACTGCTGTATATCATATACACAGCAGACATCCCGAAAGCCCAACATACTACCATGTCCCTCTACGCGGGCGATACAGCAATATCGGCTACGAGCAGACAGCCAGGACTCACATCAAGATACTTACAAGACGCAGCGGAAGATATAGAAGAATGGTGCATTAGATGGAAGATAAAGATCAACGCAGAGAAGACACAGACTGTGCTGTTCGAGAAGAGGCATGACCCCCCAGGAGAAGAAGTAACAATGAATGGACAGGACATCCCATGAACTGACTCAGCCAGGTACCTAGGAGTTATAATGGACCAAAGACTCACCTTAACCAAACACATGGTAGTAAAGAAGACGAAACAGGCAAGATCCAGACTTAACTGCCTAATAGGACGCAAGAGCAAACTATTATTGCAGACAAAAATAAGGCTCATACAGGCAGTCATAATACCTATCCTCATGTACGCCTCGACGGCATGGGGATACACCTGTGAAACAAACAGGAAGAACATCCAGAGTCAGCAGAACATCAGCTTAAGATGGGCCTCAAATGCCTATAGATACACGAGAAATGACTTAATCAAGAGGGACCTAGAATCCAGAAGGGTCCTAGACCTCATCCACAAGAAGGCCACGCACACCTTCGAAAAACTAAGGACTCACTCGAACATAGAAATAAGAGAACTAACAGAATACGAGAGAGCGGACTACAGAAGACACGCCAGACCAAGCAAGGTGCTGGATTATGGCGGCGAGTGACCAACCCTTGGGTATAAAATTCAAGAGTCTCATATATTTAAGATTGTCTTTCAGCGTTCTCTTTCAGCATTCTCTTTCAGAATACCCGACAGAGCGCATCACGCGAATCAGACAAGGACTGAGCAACTGATGACTAACCACCTGTGGAGAAGGTCTCCCCAGTCGCCAAGCAGGAGACTGGGGGATCTTTCACAGGAGGCAACTTTCACAGAACCTGCATACACAAGATAAACAAATGGACGACGAAACAGGGAAATGCCCTCAGCAAACCCTGTCTAAATGCTGATAATGTCATCCCTCACAGCCCTTTAAGAAGGAATATGTGTGTGTGTGTGCGTGTGCGTGTGCGTGTGCGTGTGCGTGTGCGTGTGCGTGTGCGTGTGCGGGTGCGGGTGCGGGTGCGGGTGCGTGTGCGTGTGCGTGTGCGTGTGCGTGTGCGTGTGCGTGTGCGTGTGCGTGTGCGTGTGCGTGTGCGTGTGCGTGTGCGTGTGCGTGTGCGTGTGCGTGTGCGTGTGCGTGTGCGTGTGCGTGTGCGTGTGCGTGTGCGTGTGCGTGTGCGTGTGCGTGTGCGTGTGCGTGTGCGTGTGCGTGTGCGTGTGCGTGTGCGTGTGCGTGTGCGTGTGCGTGTGCGTGTGCGTGTGCGTGTGCGTGTGCGTGTGCGTGTGCGTGTGCGTGTGCGTGTGGGTGTGCGTGTGCGTGTGCGTGTGCGTGTGCGTGTGCGTGTGCGTGTGCGTGTGCGTGTGCGTGTGCGTGTGCGTGTGCGTGTGCGTGTGCGTGTGCGTGTGCGTGTGCGTGTGCGTGTGCGTGTGCGTGTGCGTGTGCGTGTGCGTGTGCGTGTGTGCGTGTGCGCGTGTGCGCGTGTGCGCGTGTGCGCGTGTGCGCGTGTGCGCGTGTGCGCGTGTGCGCGTGTGCGCGTGTGCGCGTGTGCGCGTGTGCGTGTGTGCGTGTGTGCGTGTGTGCGTGTGTGCGTGTGTGCGTGTGTGCGTGTGTGCGTGTGTGCGTGTGTGCGTGTGTGCGTGTGTGTGTGTGTGTGTGTGTGTGTGTGTGTGTGTGTGTGTGTGTGTGTGTGTGTGTGTGTGTGTGTGTGTGTGTGTGTGTGTGTGTGTGTGTGTGTGTGTGTGTGTGTGTCTGTGTGTGTGTGTGTGTGTGTGTGTGTGTGTGTGTGTGTGTGTGTGTGTGTGTGTGTGTGTGTGTGTGTGTGTGTGTGTGTGTGTGTGTGTGTGTGTGTGTGTGTGTGTGTGTGTGTGTGTGTGTGTGTGTGTGTGTGTGTGTGTGTGTGTGTGTGTGTGTGTGTGTGTGTGTGTGTGTGTGTGTGTGTGTGTGTGTGTGTGTGTGTGTGGTGTGTGTGTGTGTGTGTGTGTGTGTGTGTGTGTGTGTGTGTGTGTGTGTGTGTGTGTGTGTGTGTGTGTGTGTGTGTGTGTGTGTGTGTGTGTGTGTGTGTGTGTGTGTGTGTGTGTGTGTGTGTGTGTGTGTGTGTGTGTGTGTGTGTGTGTGTGTGTGTGTGTGTGTGTGTGTGTGTGTGTGTGTGTGTGTGTGTGTGTGTGTGTGTGTGTGTGTGTGTGTGTGTGTGTGTGTGTGTGTGTGTGTGTGTGTGTGTGTGTGTGTGTGTGTGTGTGTGTGTGTGTGTGTGTGTGTGTGTGTGTGTGTGTGTGTGTGTGTGTGTGTGTGTGTGTGTGTGTGTGTGTGTGTGTGTGTGTGTGTGTGTGTGTGTGTGTGTGTGTGTGTGTGTGTGTGTGTGTGTGTGTGTGTGTGTGTGTGTGAGAGAGAGAGAGCGAGCCGTGGTTTGCTGGTCTCCTGCCCTAGACCAATAGCGACAATTTTGACTATGAAGTGTAAAGGTACACTTAGAAAACAAAACATGTTCTAATTGGATCACCATATTATTTAACATTGCCTTTATTTGTTCACAAAATTGCGTTGTCCTATCAAAATCGCCTTCCAGGGTTGCTATTATTTTATAGGGATACATTTTATTTTGTTTTAATGTTCGAATAATCGATAAGTGGCTAATATTCAACATTGGGGTTGCTTGTCAACTAGAAGTATGTGGGTTTTCCTAAAACTCAAGCATAATATCCATTTTGATATCACTAGTTATTACTTTGGCAGCTGTTTTTTTTTTTGGTCTGCCTTACATGTCCAAGCTCGCGAAACTGCTTTTCTATTTTATTAATTGTTGCTTGGAATATCCACGGCAAATTAGAAAATTTTTCATGAAATACGCAAGCAACTTCCATCTGTTTCTGTGTGTTATCTCCATAGCCAGTCATCTGTACAATTGTTATTTTGTGCATTTCTGTTAAATGAACCATTTTTCTGATATGCAGTTAAGGAAATTCAAACTATTGTCATGCAGTCAGATAACAATTTGTCAAGGTCAGGCGTTTTAAACAAAGGTAAACAAAACTATTTAGGTCTAGCTTTTTTTTTTAATTTCATATCTGTAAAAAGGAACGCTGAAATTGTTTTTGCTTACTTTCTCATTATCAAGACCTAAATGGGAAATAAGTATTGAGGGTATTGTAGCGAATTTCTGTTATCTATCAGTTTTATTTATTAATGTTAATTTTTGCAGTAAATCGGAAAACATTTACTATTTCCGAAACAGTTAGGCATAGGATATAGTACACAAAATATGTCTATAATTTTCTGAAGAATCCAAAAAATAAAAAATATACAGGGTGTTGCATTTAAAATAAGAAAGTTGGTATTGGCCATTGTTACATGATACACCCTGTATAAAAGGTTTTTGTTTAAAAAAATGCGCATTAAAATACCAATCGCAGAATTACCGAATTTATTCCATTTGGCTGTTCCACACTGTACGTAGTTTGATAAGGTACGTTCGGAAAAACGCACATGTAGAATGATAAAGTGCGTTCGGAGAAACAGCACTAGGATGTTGGTAATTATTGAAATCTAGATTTAAAAAGGACATTTTAAGGTTTAAAAAGTCCCAAGGACAATTTGTTTGAAAACAGGATTGTCCTTTTTACTATCCTATCTGTATACAGATAAGGTATAGGAATCATGATTTTTTTCGACCTCGAGTTTTCGACGGATTTTTACGTTTTGTGGTGCCCTGAATCCATTTTGACTATTTTCGCGATGACGTCTATTTGATTGAATTTTATGAAATATATGTAAATATACTTTTGGAGAAGAAAATCCTTTAAATAAAAGTTACTTCTAATATTATTCTCTATAATTTTTGTTCCATACAAAATTTTCCTAAATGGTCCGTATTCGAGAAATTTTACAAAATGTAAAAAAAATTCTGATTTTTAAGAAAATTGTTAAACTAAAAGATATTTGCGATATCAATCTCTATAATTTTTGTTTTTTACAAGATTTCTCTAAAATGGAAAAATTGGAGGAAAAGTATAAAATTTAAATTTTTCAGTATTTTCGTTGGCAATGAATGTATATAGAAAAATGTTTCGAGTTAGATGTATGTGGAAAATGTATATATCAAGTTAACCTCAAAACATTTACAGAAGTGCTACAATAGGTTGTACAAAATAACCGAAAAAAGCCTGTAATAACTAGATAGGAAAATCATGTGTTGGACACATCAGATTTTTAAAAAAGGACAGGTGTCAACCCTAGTCTGTGTGTAAATAAAAATGAAAACACCCACAAAAGGATTAAGTGACTGAGTCTAGGCATGAATTTCATTTTTTAAACAACACACTAATAAAAACATTAAATTGCAATTACATTATTGATTAAATATTTTATTGCTGATGATGGCTTGAGGCCAAAAACGCTTTATAAAATAGTTTCTTCATATAACACTTTCAAGAAATACAAAGTTTTTAATTTCCAATTAAAATATGGCTGAAATTTATGTTTTAGAAATACATTTGGAAATTATTTTGCTTATTGTTTTTTAATGAATTAATTTGAGTTTTATCTCATTGATATTTACATACTTATTGTATGCTTACATGTAAACATACTATTTATTTCCTATTATCCTATAAATTTAAAAAATAACTAAGATTATATTTTTGTTTTATGTTTATTTTCATCTTTATGATGTCTGTGTCAAAATATTTAGGTGTACGAGTATAATCATGTTGTTTATTTCCCATTAACTTCCTAATGTCATATAACGAACATTTAAAGTATGAAATAATTTGATGGATAATAATATTAGAATTAATAGCTTAATTTGACTTATGATGATAATGACTAATGTAATTAAAATTGCTATTATGTGATAACTAAATTCGTACGTTAAAAACAGGGCAACGCCAAAATTATATTTCAGAAGAATAATAAGGATGATGTTTTATAAGGTTTTATAAGGTTTTATAAGGTTTTATAAGGTTTTATAAGGTTTTATAAGGTTTTATAAGGTTTTATAAGGTTTTATAAGGTTTTATAAGGTTTTATAAGGTTTTATAAGGTTTTATAAGGTCTTATAAGGTTTTATAAGGTTTTATAAGGTTTTATAAGGTTTTATAAGGTTTTATAAGGTTTTATAAGGTTTTATAAGGTTTTATAAGGTTTTATAAGGTTTTATAGGGTTTTATAAGGTTTTATAAGGTTTTATAAGGTTTTATAAGGTTTTATAAGGTTTTATAAGGTTTTATAAGGTTTTATAAGGTTTTATAAGGTTTTATAAGGTTTTATAAGGTTTTATAAGGTTTTATAAGGTTTTATAAGGTTTTATAAGGTTTTATAAGGTTTTATAAGGTTTTATAAGGTTTTATAAGGTTTTATAAGGTTTTATAAGGTTTTATAAGGTTTTATAAGGTTTTATAAGGTTTTATAAGGTTTTATAAGGTTTTATAAGGTTTTATAAGGTTTTATAAGGTTTTATAAGGTTTTATAAGGTTTTATAAGGTTTTATAAGGTTTTATAAGGTTTTATAAGGTTTTATAAGGTTTTATAAGGTTTTATAAAGGTTTTATAAGGTTTTATAAACTAAGAAAATGTAACTATTTCCCGTACCTTTCTCTGTGGTCTACTGTAAATAGATACGTTTTCTCAGAGTATTTTGTGGTGGAACTAGCCCTGTTTTCTTCTGTATTGTTCTCTATTATGTGGCTCTATGTTGGTTTGACGTTTACAAAAACATTCATTAAAAATGAAGATGAAAAATTGTACGAAATGGAAAAAATTGCCAATTTTTCGAACAATGAAGAATTTTTTTTTACTTAAACAAATGAAGTATTGCATATTCTGTTGGGTACTTTAATATGCCTTAAATAGGGCAGCATTTTCCCAATCATCTTAACTTATTACTTCGAATATAAAATGTACAAAAATAACTGTCGATATTGTGCAATTATGAAGACTATCTCTAGTCTTAAAATGTGCCAATATACTTATATGCCAATTTCAAAACGTTGATCTTAGCTTAAACGCCCGGCTGATGGTCCAATTTTTCAGGTATCTAGTTTAAATTAAGTTTAAACGTAAACTACATTTAAAATACACCATCTTTCAATTAAACCAAGTTCATTGACTGAACTCAGTTTAAACTATGATTGAAAAACTGGCCCTTAGTAATAAATTCTTATGGTTCTTCCAAATACAAACCGTGGTACATACACAAGATCAGAGTAATCTCTGCACATGATTTTTTGAATTATGGTACATACAGAGTCTTCACCAATACAACAGAGCATCAGGGGGAGAAGTTGTAACAAACATAAAATGTAAATGTTTACTAACAACAATCATCCGAAAACAATGCTGCTAAATTTAAGTTGTATATATTTAAACTGTTTAGTACTCAAGGCTTCTATGTTTGTATTAAAATAATTGATTTGTATTTTTATTTTAAACACGTTACTATTTTATTATAAGCATTTTATAAAATTATTAATAGAATAGTTATATTGTACGAAAAGACTTTAGCACATTAAGGTGTTAATTTATAAAATGTGATTGTTCGTAAGGCTGTATGTCACGATACTAAATTAGGTACTAAATTTAACACTAAATTAAGTTATTAATTTAGTACTAAATTTAGAACTTAAAATAAATTTTTTCGTTTGCAAAGATACCAATTTTTAGTACTAAATTAAGTATTGGCGCATGCGCGTTGGCGTATTATTTCATGAAATTAGCACAGAAATTAAATGTTCTGTGTAAAATAGACAAGTGAAATAATAGGTGTTTTTATTATAAAGTTTACAATAGTTGACTTTATGAAAACTAAATATAAGGAGGCGAATTGGCGATCAAATTTCAAATTCCTGTCCCTCTTTCTATAAAGTTCGCTAAATTGACTGTAGTTGGCAGGTTGGATGTCACTGACGTTCATTTTCCATATAAGTCAATGTAAAATGAAGTGATTTTGTAAAAAATTGGTGGAAAGAATAAAAATAATGTGAAAAAAGTACCTGATTACAAGGAACATGAGTGACAAAAAACATTAAGCAAGATTTACTTCGTTCCACATTGTAAAACAAGATACAAATCACATGTAAAACTAAAGAAAACACAAGGAGAAATCAATTTAATGTCTTTTTAAAGGTTCTAAACTAAGTAAAATAATGTATTTGTCTAAATATATTTATTGTGAACTAGTCACAACACGTATCACGGAGTGTAGTTTATTTTATTACAAGTTTCTATAAAATAAAATTTTAAATTCATAGATCCTGACATTTTCAGTTTTTATATATACAGGGTGTCCCATTAGTGTGTAATTGTTCAATTATTCAATTTGTGTTACAGTCACGCAAAACAGTTTTGAATAAAAGTTATATGGATTTAAAAAATGCATATTTTAAAAATATGTACAGTGTGTTGCGTTTCTGCCTGGCAAATAAAAAAATGTATGTGTATTTGATTTTATTTTTAGAATAGTTTGGTAATACTTTATTCAACCCTAAAATGTTTTTAAAAAATATTACAGTGTTGCCAAGCAATTCATTTTTAATTGTATGACAATGTGAAAACAAATATATGTAACTGCTTTCAAGGTGTTTTGCTTTAAAAATGTATAAGTTTGGCCAGTTATGGACCATCCTGTATATTTAAAAATATTTATTAAACATGGTCATACAACTTTTATAATATTTTTTTCGTATTTCCAATAATAAAACAATTACGCACTGATGGGACATCCTGTATTTGTGTTATTGCCTAACATGTCGGTATCGTTGGATAGGTAAATTTATAAGAAAGTTTCATTAGAAAAAATAGATAAATTGAACTTAAAATGAGTCATATTTAAGACATGTTTTAAAATACTATAAAATAAACCAGTTCTATCACCACTATTCGATAGCTTAGTATCTGCATATTAAACAATTTTGAAATCAATGTAAACCTTCCTAAATTATGATAATTTAATTTGGGGCTTCATTCTCTAATTTCAAAAAAAAAAAATTAATTGCTTAGCAACACTGTAATATTTTTTAAAAACGTTCTAGGATTAAAAACAGTATTACCAAACTATTCTAAAAACTAAAATAAAATTTTTATTTAGGCAAAAATGCAACATCCTGTATATCCAAAAATAGTTTTAAAATATGTATTTTTCAAATCCATAAAACTTTTTCCTTTTTTGCTTTTTTCCTTTTTATATAATTGAAATATTGAACAATTACGCACTAATGGAACACCCTGTATTTCTTAAAATAATGTGTGTGTAAAATTGTGTGCATTTTGAGCGAAAAGTTCGTTGCCGGTTTCAACAGTGGTAACTGTCTCAAACGGCAA